>JACJUY010000323.1:115795-132342 GCA_014220935.1 Platorchestia sp. MABIK
ACCAACCAGAAGACATAATTAATTAATACTTTACAATTGATGCGTGAGTTGACCGCATAACAGCAGGCAAGAAAACAAGTCGGATTCAAATTAAATTATTTATGTGCTTAAACTCATGACGAAAGGGAATGTTAATCTAAAAATAGAACAAAATAAATGGGAATTTATTCTGCACGTTCAAAATAACTTGAATAAAATTACACGAGCGGGTCTTGAGAACTTAAAGGCTACTGTGTTCAAATTTTACGTAGCAGCAATTTGAAGAACACGATCACTGTCACTAAGTGAGGGCTCCTGTGACGCTTGTTTGGCGGTAATTTCCCATTAGCCTCAAATTTATTTCGGAAAATTTATTATATTATCAGTTTCCAAGTCTGAAGTTTCGATAATGATGTACCGTTTACTTTGCACAGGGCATCCGAGCTTGAGTTAGAGCTTTCAAAAGAGTACTAATGTATCTTTTTGAAAGTTAATCATTTGGAGCAAACAAGTAGCTGGATAGCATTGTGGTGCTTTTATTCTATTATTTAGCATAGACATTTTTTGAATCGAACTGGAAAGACTCACCTAACGATACAAGCTTCATTTTGCTCGCAGCGCTCCCGAATACTCATTGGTAGAATTTATTAATTCGATCGGTTTTGCTGTACGCTTTGATCGTCACGTGCTGGTATATCGGTTCTTCTGAGCACCTGCCTAGTCAGTAAGGGCTCACTGTACGGGTCATATTTAAGGCTAGGTGATATTATGGGCCAGGATTACCTTTTCCCACTCTTAAAAATGTAACAACGGTCTCCAGATGTCTTCTGACCTCAGGAGGTCTGAAGTTTTGTCATTGACATGAGGACGTAAGCTAGGCAGTTCGTGTAGTCCTTTTAACACTTTAACCGCAATTGGTTAAACTTCAATTCAATATTCAACTCAAATTTAAAGTGAATTATACTAAGCAATTTTACAAATAGAAAACATTAACTGGATCGTGCCTTCGTTTAGCTTTAGTTAAGGATTTATGAAAATTGAGCTTGTGACTACTGGTTGGTCAGCAGAATCATGAAAATCCCCTCCGTAGCCACCGATGGCACACGTTTCCTGTCAAAGTATCAAAAACGGAGAGAAATGACGTACCTCTTGATTCATGTTATTATGATCATCGTCGTCGCACAGTACTCAAATTATTGGTTCTTTGTAATGTTGGTATTCCTTCGCTGTGAAAAGTTCGGCTATGTTGTAGAGCGAAATCACCTTTTTGATCTTGTGAGTAGATTAGTGAGGCGTTGATCGTATTCATGAGACCCATGACAAGCATCACATTTACACGTAAAAAAATAGACAGTAAACTACAGAGCTTTGTCATGTTTCGCGTTTTCTATAACAGAAAGTTTTCTACTAAGGTAAACACTGAAAATTCGGAAGTAATTTTGAAAATGATTATTTGAATGAGGTATGGGTTGAGACATTCCAAACCAATATTGTATATTAATTTTACATTTTTATAGTTCTTAATTTACCATCGGGGAGAAATATTACTCCATACAGGGACAATTTCATCAAACACCGTACTGGTGCATTAGCTGTGAGGCGCTGAAGTCTCTAAAATGATTTCTTTCATCTTTTGTCTGTGCCGTGTTCACGCTAGCGATAAAAGGAACTCAAGTCCAAGTGTCCACGCGCCTGTGAGCAATTGTAGTAACAGAGTGAATTGCTCGAGTGAGAAGGACGATGTGTTCAGCAGCTCCGACGCCATTGCTGCTCTTCTGTGCAGGATAAATGAATTGAGATATGTTACTCGCGTCCCGCCTTTATGAACACTGAATAATTACTGATGAAGTGAGCCTCTTCACCAGTCTCGTGTAGTTAAAACATACGAGTAATGGATTCTGGCATTTGAATTCCTTTAAATATGGGAGATTAATTGAGTTCCTAAGCTTGCACATTTTATTAGAGAGTCGAACAATCGCAATTAGGCGACTCAGGGCTAGTGACATTTACGAACAATGTTGGGGTTGAATTTGAGTCTCGCAAAAATATCGGCAGCTTTGCTTATTGCTTGGGTGATTTCTTCAAAATTTAATTTTCATGATAAAAAAAGCAACAACGTAAAAAAACATGTTTAATAGCAAACGTTTCGAAATCTAAAAAGGTCATCATTAGGGCTCAAAAGATAGAATGACGAAACTTTGTAATTAGTGGATAAAAGTTCAGAAAACTGCCCACAAATTAAATGTCTAAAACGAATAAACATATCATTCTCATTATTAAATCAGTTAGGTTGAGACTCCCTTGAAACAACAAAGGCGATCGCAAGAGAGCGAGGAGAAAGGACGATTTAGCATAGACAGTATAAAACGGGAGTCTGCGCACAAGGTGCATTCTTAAACTCGATACCTTGCAAAACAGCGAGGTAGGGAGAAATGGAAGGTAGTAAAGAATATTTGAAAACTGAACGATGCTAGCATGAAAGATCAAAGTCCTGAAGACCTATCTATAACTGATGGAACCTAACAGTATTCCCCCTAGAGTCGCCAGTTCCCCCGCATGGGATAGACAAATATAATAAACTTGAACCTATAGTGCCTCTCCTATGTACCCTTCGGGGTACAATTATACTGTTTAAGGCACAAAAAAGACATGTTGAAAACTAAAAAAACATTATACACACACGTTCACATAGGCACATACAGTCCTACAGTACAGTCCTACAGTATCCTACAGTGCAGTTGAAAAGCACCGGCAATGTGCAGTTTCATTGCACTTCGACAGGTGTTCAACTGCGGTCATGGACTTTTATTTCCATTCACGTAAAAATAATTTACAAGAATTCTTTTAGATTGTCCAACCTTTAAAAGGAACGAGTGTATGGATGAATGCCTGAGGGCTGGTTCCCAGTCTAACTTTTTCGCCGGAGCATGCATGTTTTTCGCCGACCAAGCGATTTAATAACTTGGGCGGCGAAAAACATGCCTGCAAGAGGCGAAAAAGTTAAACTGTGTTGCGTCTCAGTATACGAGCGTGTTGCTGCGTGCTATCTCCCGTTGGGAGTCCGTATACTGGGTTTGATCCTACAGTATATTCAGCGTAGCCAACGCTCGGGTGTCTCCCGAAATACTGGCTGCTCATACGCTCCCATCTAACTCAGCTGTTCATTGTCTCAAAGTGAACCATTGTTTTAACGATTAAAATTTTTCAATTCTTTCAAACAAAAAAATTAATCGAAATCTCCGTATTTTAGAATCCATGTTTACTCCTACGCTGCAACTGAATGACGTTCGAACCACAAGGAAACTTCACATTGTTTCCACATTATAGCTGCACTCCATGCTTTTATTGGTGGTGTATACCCTATTTTATTTGCGTTTGTCGAAAAAACAATCATATTAAACGTGTGCGCCACAGAAGCATATTATTCGCACACTCATTAATCTAGTTTGATTGTCTTTCTTTCGCTTGACGCAAGAATTCCCAGAGCACAATTCACTGTATCTTAAATATTGCTCTTACATGGGGACGGTCTCTGGGGAAAGTTTTCTTCGAGTTTTTTTACCACTCAGTAACTTCTCCTTTTGGTATACAATTTCCCCATGAGCACTCGTTAGTTGTTTTTGAGCTGCATTTTGAAAACTAAATTTGTTTGACATTAAATGCAAATGATATAACCATGACGATATTACTAAATATTTTAAGGTGTTATGAACTAGAAGCGATTTGCTCTATAAAATAAGAGATTTGACACTTTCCATACATTTCTTGTCGTAGGAGCCAACCTAACAAATATATCCACAATATCTTTCACTAAGTTGCCACGAACAAATTTTTAAGTCAAACGAAAATAAACATATTAAGATAGATTAAAAACTTGGCGAGTAATATGCTTAGAAAGAGTGGGGTTCGCTTTTAATAGGAACTCACCTTTTAGAAACAACAATGCGAAGGAAGGAATGACTTTCTCAGTTTGTACTCCCCCATAGCACACAGTTAGCTGGTGGCTATATAAAGACAGGCAAAAAGTATTTAAAAAATTATACAAACTTGAGCGTTTTGTCATCATTGGCCCAAAACTTTTATGCAAGTTTTATGACGTTGAAGTCGACTTTTGTGTTTTTCTTAAGCAAGTTTGAACAGTTGCGGCACTAACAGTTTAGATTCAGGTATGTAGGTCTCGTTTACGAATTAAAACCATTCCATTATTTCTCTCAGAAATATAGCGAAATGTAACGTTGCTAAAATCGAAGAAGAGATTACATTCTTTAAACACAACTAATGTAGCAAGTGACACATTAGACTAACTCTCAGTCACTGAAATGTCAGTATATGAGGTTTACCTTCCGGTTTTCAATTCTTCGCTACGTAAGTTTACGATTACGATCTTAAGTTTTAAAAAACTATTCTTCAATGAAAATAAAACTTCTGTCTTGAAAGGAGGAGTATGTTCAGCCTAACTTTCAGCCATCATCAGGAAATAATGCCATTATTTGTGATGCTCAGGAATAAAATGCTTGTAAACCGAAATTTATTTTACTACATAGATTCACACGTAATAAAACATAAGTGAACTCATAAAAGACTTAACTCATTGTACGGTGAAGGCAGCGGTTGAGGAGTTGAACTGCAGAAGAGCATAAAGTCTAGGTGAACTAATTAACGGGCCAGTCAATTTTCAGTGAACAAAAACTTGTCATACAAGTATTGAAAAACATATATTTGGGTTACGATTCTTAATTTCTATCGCTCCTATTATTTTTATGAACAATAATGTTGAAGAATCAAAGAAAGATTGTAAAAGGGCCCTCAAGAATAAAAATAGAAGGGACATTCATACGATAATTTCTAAATGCTGATCAAACTACATCGTGGCAGTTTGCAACTGGTCTAAGGATTATTGCTGGTGTATCCAACATAAGTCACATTGCAGCTATTTCCAATACTCGTAATCTGCTTTTACACCTTTTGCGTTACATGACGATACTATTTGGTATATACCAGCTCTTGTAACTACACTACAAGTAATTTGTGTATTCCAATGTTTTCGCTCACGAACTGAGTACGTGTACTACTCTTTACGAAATTTCACTAGATTGAAAGCTGATCATCTTAGTGAGATTTTTTCCTTTTGAATTTTGTCTTTTTGTTCGTAATACTTTTATTTTTTATCTCTACTCTGCAATATTTTGTATTTCTGCACTGCATGTTATTTTCTGTTAGTTCATTTCAAAAGCTGATCATTTTTACATATATAATATTGACCAGATCTCAATCATTCGAATGCATTGTTTCTAAATCTTAGCAAATATAGAAACTGTGAGTATATTAATATTCAAAAATTCAATGAATCGATGAAAACAAGTTACAGTGATTTTTCGTTGTTGTGTTGGAGCTGTAAGTCCCTCCATCTAAAAAAGATGAAATAACTTGTTCTATCACTGAGCGAAATTCTAACTTCATCGTTATTAACTTCACCGAAAGTTGGCTAGAAAATTGATGAAAAAACCATAATCATCGTAAAATAAAACAGATGTTGATTATTACTCGGTCATCAGCCAAGGCACGCTATCTTCACAAACTGGGAGTTCAAAACCAAAGTCTTAAAAAGTTTCCGATGTGTACAACCCTAAAAATGATGTTGCAAGCTTTTATGGAAACTTAATTTAGAATTATTAAAGAGTACTTTAATGAAAATAGATTAATGACTTGAAGGATAATATTTTCAAAAAGTATCTCCTACTCTATTCTATATAAATCTTGAAAAGCATTCTGATAAACGTTTTGGAATTAATTAGTTATGATTTTGATGAAATTAACGACGTTATGTTTAGAAATGTGACGGGTTCCGCTGTAAATGGCAGAGAGTCGTCTGTGCATGTCATTTTTTTATTGGTCCTCGTTTTTTCCTTAACGTAATCTAGAAATTCGTGAAAAATCATAAAAACAGACTTTTGACTGATGTCCAACGACAAACTTCCTTATTTTACTTAGTCTATAATGCCAAGTGACTTAAAGATCAATCCACTTCTATTGTATGCAATTTTAAAATAAAATCCCTCGAAATTTTATTCAAGTTTGAATAAATGTCAACGTTTCAACGCACCTCAACACGCTTTCTTAATCGAGTTTATACACGATTCTCTTTTATGTAATATATAAAATTTTTTCTGCGCACATAATTTAACGATTTCCTGACTCTACTTTCCGTTCTAAGGAAGATATCGTATTTGTGTGATAATAAGCGAATAAGCCCATTATAGACCGCAACAGATTTAGTAAATAGCGCGTCTTCACTCGCTCGGTAAGTTGTTCTCAGTAAGGTTTTGTTTCGAGTCTTTGTTTGTCTTTCACAAGCCGCTACTCGGCCGACGTTTCCATACAAAGATGCCGTAATAGCTCAGCAAGCCGGTGCGCTCGACGATGGTTTGCCAGTAGGTCTGCTTCTTTGTCCGAGAGAGCGGGAGATGTTCGGTGCATGAAAGTTGTTTGTGCACATCTTATTTCAGGACAATTCACATTTCTGGTGAGTGGATTCGTCATAGAATTAAAATTTTTTTTACATACCTATTCAAATAATGCTACAGAAAAGGGTTAATTAAAAATAGAACAATTTTCAATACTGACACCTTGTCTGATAACAATATTAATATTTGAAGGGGACTGCCAAAGTTTGATGGATTTGTATTAATTACAAGCCCTGCATTGAAGCACTGCTCACAGAGTATGTTAACTTCACGGATAAAATGTGTCAACCTCAGAAAGACAATGTTGTTGATGCACGGGTATTATTTCGCAACCTTTGTTTGAACGTAAAGTACAACTGTTTGTAACTCATTTCGAGAGTGGTTACTTTTAATTTGTATGACGTGAGTAGCTAGCAAATTTATCCCTAACTTGTGTAGGGAGAAATGAGTAACATTTATTCATTTTAACCTAAGTAACTTAACGACAATAAACCATTTCGGGACGTGGTTAAAAGCGATCGTTGAGGCGGAGCGACCTCTAAATAAATTAACCATTATGAACATTTTAACTTGGCCATTGCCTGGGAAAATTTGGTAGCTCGAACGGTAAAAATAGATCATGAAGACCCCTTAGTATCTGTCAACACTGTACGGTAGACAGATGCGCAGCTAAGCATGGTCGCCAATGCTAGCTTATGTATCTAGGATTTTAATTTTTATTATTAAATTTTATTTCAAAATTATCCTAAATTTTATTTGGGCAGGAAAAAACAATTCGAGTACCTAGTGTTGAAAGAATTTCTTTTCTTCTATCTTCATTTCGCTTTTGCGGATTAAGAAACTGGCGCGCTGTCTTCGTGGAGGTATTAGAGTGCAAAACTAACTCAAGTTTATCACATGTAGACTCCCCATCACTCATTTGTTCTTATAATTTTTGTGAATCATTTGAGTGGACCTCATTGAAAGGAGATCTGCCCTGGCGTTCAGAAGATGGTGTAGTTGCTGAACAGCAAAGACCAAAAATTGTAGCTCCAAATCGTATTAGACAATTTAAACAATTTTTAAACAATTTATTTAACACAGGTGTCACAGAGGTAGAATGTTACTTAAGTCTAGTACAATGGTCAAATTAGCGTATAGCTACCTGTGGGCCCGAACAAGTTCAGCGACTTCTGGGGCATCCTACCATCACGTTTTTATAAGGTGTGCAATAAAGTTTAACCTAATTCATTTAACCTAGTTTCGCATTTGACTGATCAATGAGATAATTAACTCGATATTTGATGCTTCATTTTACAATATAGGTCATATGGACTATATTTAACAGTATATTCGATAAACGATTTAAGAGCAGACTGAAGATCGGCGATTTTACCCATGGCAATTGCAGTCATCATATATGTATCGCATTAGTGAAAATTTAGGTCAGTCTACTCATGATTGACCTTAAAAAAAAGTATTAGAAAAGACTGTCGGAATTTTACAGCCAATGTGTACTTGAGAACTCAGCATTTATTGGCTAAGTCTGACCAATTTGAAATGATATTTATGACTTCATACTGTATCACTAATTTTTAGCTCTAATTTGTGAAGCAATATTAAGTATCAAATTAAATATCGCTAATATAATTGGTCAACGGCTGAAGTGGCATAACAATCTTACCTTTTATTAAATATGACATTACTTAACTTTAGGGAAATTAAGTTACTGTATTTCTGTTCTTCTTCAAATTTGGACTAGAAGCAGCCATTTTATGATCACAAGAAGCATGAACTAAAGCAGATGAGAATTTCTGCGTTCACAGTGTGTGATATCAGAGCGCAAATAAATATTACGAATAACTTAATTCCAACGTCAGCTATAAGCTACAAATAAATATTACTGATAACTTAATGCCAACGTCAGCCATAAGCTACAAATAAATATTACGGGTAACTTAAGTCCCACGTCAGCCATAAGCTACAAATAAATATTACGGATAACTTAATTCCAACGTCAGCTATAAGCTACAAATAAATATTGCGGATAACTTAATTCCAACGTCAGCTATAAGCTACAAATAAATATTGCGGATAACTTAATTCCAACGTCAGCTTTGTAATGAGTGTAAGAGCTTGAGCGCGTTGTTTAACTCAACCTAACCCTGCATGAGACTTTAGAGAACGCAAATTGAAACACCAGTAAATGATTGTAAAGCAGGCAAAAGATATTGCAAGTAAGAATTTAGATCTGCCAAGCCTGTATAGAGCGTGATCTAGTCTGCAGTAAAAATTGAGATTAGTTGCTTGCCTGCGTCGCATCAGGTCGCCATTTGAAACTGAAAGCCCATCGTCATTTTTTGTATTCGAAAACTGTTGACAACAAACCGTGCTTCAATAAATTTTTGTATTTTCGTAGTGTGCGAATTTATTTTTTATTTTACAGGGATTTTCAAAGCCTTTTTACTAGTAAAATTTTACTTTTGCACGTAAAAAATGTTCAGTAACTTTATTCACTCAGTTCTCATGAGTTTTATTTAATGATGCGTGAACTTGATTCGAAAAACTATGGCTTGAATTTGTTCCAGCTCCATTCAACTCTGATAGTTCATCAAATAGACTCTATCTTTCCAAAAATCCTATCCAAAACATTTCTTGGAATGAGGTTTTATTACACATAATCCAGCACATGAGGAACGCACGAGTAATGCAGTTTTCGAAATAAGCTAAACATTGACGTCCTGCAATTTTCTGGGAATACGAACTGTTCCTTATTAAAGGGTTCTCCTTTGAAATTCCACCATGGATCTAATTATCAGCATTATTCTCAATTGTATTAGTAGTCCCGCACTTCTACATTTGTGTACGCAACTTCACGAGTATTAGTTGGGAAGTTTGCTGAGATGAAAAACACGTCCAGCGAAGCAACTCTTTATCATGATTCAGAGGTGAATCCGGTACATTACTCTAGCTTGTACATCAAACAAAACTTGTAAGTACAATGTCATTTTATTAACCATTGAGCGAATGTTCAATATTATCCATAGTGTGCTAAGCCACTTCGTAATACAAAAACGGAGCAATGGTTATAGAACGGTAAGCAGTGGTCAAATTTTGATAGCTACTGCTTCTTTTTTTGAAAAAAGACACAATTTGAGACCAAAGACGATTTGAAATAATATTCAAGTCATTCCTATAGTGAATATTAACTTGTTTTGAAAAAAATCTGTTATATTTGAAGAGACCAGTTTTCATACTAATACGCACAAATAAAAAAAATTGGAAACAATGACCCAGCGATGTAATGTGGCATTGAACTCAAAATTCCGAGTAGCCGGTTTCTTTTCATTTGATTTTTCATCTCTCTGAATTGAAGAAGTGAATTCAAAACTGGATTTGAATGTGTCATCAAGATTAATTTAACTTTAGNTAATTTTACTTTAGGTCATTCAGAATTGTTATTGAAGCGATGTGAAATCTTAGCTAAACGCGAATACGCCTTCACGACTAATTTGACTTAAGCTTTTATTTAGAATTAATTACGAGTTATTCGCATTAACGATTCAATAAAACTCACAGAACCCTCAATTTATTTATGCGCTCTGTCCTTGAAACAGGTCGTGAAATGTGCACCTTCTGATGCAAAGGTGTAGCTTGTCACAAATATATATAACCAAAATATGACACACCCGGTTTTAAACCACAGTTTCAGTTCACCCACCCTTGTAATAGTGAATAGATTACCGTATTTAGCACCTTTGTATACCGTGTTTTAGATAATTCATACAGAAATAGTTAACTCATAACTAACCTATGCAATCGCTGTTTCCAGGTTCGAAACTTATAGGGAGATAAAAAAGTCTTTGATCTTTTGTTTTTAAATTCTTAATAGAGACTTTTAAGGGTTTCAATTCTTTGCCCCGCTTCCAAAAAAAACACACTCAAGCCAGACTGTTTCAAATTTTGAGTGAAGTAGGCCGTGTTTACATCACAAGTGAACGAGCTCCGTTCACGGGCAAATGAACAGCGCTTTGAAGTCTGCAGCGTGCGTTTCTTTTTGGTCATCGATTCAAAGAATCTTGCTGAAAAATAAAGCGTGCATTTAAAGTTTTTTCCATATGAGTCTATTCTGGTCTTGATGATCCATACGACCAAGACAGAAATCGGTAATGAAAGAAGAATAGGCATTTGATCTATTTAACGCACGATTGCATCTGCTAGGATAACGAAATGTAAAAAGTATCTTAGTACAGCTGTATACTGCAAATGATGAGTGTTCTTTTACAATGATACATAAATAAATTTAAAACGTATTTTCAAGTTTGTGGTTGCTTCTTAACTACCTAGAAGCAATCGCATAACATGGAGCCTTCTTGCCTAAAAGCATTTGTATGAAATGGAGGGCTCGAACTTATATTTT
Organism: Platorchestia sp. MABIK; assembly: GCA_014220935.1. NCBI lineage: Eukaryota > Metazoa > Arthropoda > Malacostraca > Amphipoda > Talitridae > Platorchestia > Platorchestia sp. MABIK. The sequence continues at coordinate 126,638 of JACJUY010000323.1, forward strand.
ACTAAAATTACGTTCCGGAGATTCAAGAAAAAACTTGCCAAATTTACCACGGAGGACACTAAATAGTGTAGGACTTATGAAAAAATATCCTAAACTTGAGAGAAATGAACGATGATGATTTTTACGTTCTCGGGATTTTTTTTCACACCCAATTGTGATAGCGGAAGGGAAACTGCAACCGTAGAATTTAGAAATAAATACTATTGGTGTAGCGAAAGAACACGTAAAGTAGATTTGGAGGACGGTAATGCTCTTAAACTCAATTTACTCTCAGGGGATACAACTGTTGATTAAATTGAAATTAGCACTCACAGGGGAAAGACGTGAAGTCCCAAGCTGAAGGCTGGGTAGGCCCATCCTTTACTGTGTCATTTTCACAGGCTCATCTATGATTTTAGCTGCCCCGCGTAGAAATCATTTTAATTTCCAGTGCTGGAATCATAGATGACCCAGCAAAAACGTTAGACTGGGTAGAAGAAATAGGATAGTTTTTTTGCTGTACAACGGACCATCTTCTTTCGGGTCACCGTTATCCTTTTTTCGGAACCTAATAGCTTTTTTCTTCTTGCAGTCTCTCTCTTTCAAAGCGTAGGGTGTTGGGACACGCCTTGCACATGGATTCCTATTCCCTTAATTCTGTACTAAATAATGCCTTCCCGCTTCTTTTCTCGTAAACACCTTTGTCGTGTTTAGAAAGGCTTGAGCGCTAATAACCAATTGCATCACGACGAGAGTATCGCGATAAAACGAAAAAATCACACAAACAGCATTAACTATTATCAGCAACTATTTGATGTCTCGTATTTGCTTTATTTTGATCCTTCATTTCAGGAATGTAGAGATCTTTTACTGAACTGATGAGGCAGCTGGACGACGAAATATTTTTAATATTGAATGTAATTTACCACATTTTTGTTGAACAGTGGTAATCATCTGTTATGGCTACATGTGCTCTCTGTGGCGAACAAGATTAATAGTACACGGAACCATAATGAACGATAAACTATTCCCGTATTAAAATAAATGAACTTAAATTTCTTTAGTTATCAGTGTTCTGAAATTGGGTTGCATTTTTTTGCCCACACTGTTTAAATATCTATTTTCTTGGTCAATTTCGGCAGATTTCCAAATCACTTTCAAATCATCGAGCAGAACGATAAAACTCAGAGCAAAATTTGATGCCTCCTAGTCAAGTATGAGCCGATCAGTGGCTTATAAGATCATAAAAAGGGTGATAGGATTTTGTAAATGCTGTCCCGAGGTGAGAAAGACTTCACCGAGTCCTGTGATCACATCAAAGCTTGTTAAAAACGTCCGAGAGAATCGGCGACGGAATCCTCTTGAAAGGGAGAGACAACTCGCATCCGAATCCAATTTTAGCCGCTGAACGATGAGAGAGACGCTCAACGAAGACCTGACAGGATCAGCATTAAGAAGTGCAAAAGACGGCTTCTTTCTGAGTTCACGGAAGAACGAGCCTAACTACAGCAATGACATTACTTGGTCTTTGGTGCCATGACACGCAGCTATCGCAGTTGGAAATTTGTTCTCGGTTCAGGACGCGTACGATGTGCAAAATGACCGAGTTAAGACTCGAAATAAAAGTGAAATGCCAACAATATGACGGTCAGCTACAGACGACAAAATCTCAGTTCGGGGATTATTTTGGCCGACTTACAGTACAAAAATTTATACTTTTGCTTGTGAGAAACTAGTTAGTGTCAGCAGTGATGCTCAAAACAACTTGTCACGCTCAATCGTAGAGATGAATAATAGAGATCTAAGTCATAGAGTTTATCGTGTTCACGAGAGTGTCAGCCAAATTTTAAAACACTCTCGTTCAAAAATTGACAGATACCGCACTCCTCAATAGCGTTTCAACTGACATTATAATTTGGTTAAAAATTAATTCCCAAATTTTCTCGACGAATCGCCATGTTGGAGATATAATTTGGTTAATTTCAAAGTGAGGCTTTTGTTCTTTCTAATCTAAATTTGATTACGTAAAAATTTTATTTTGATGAAATGGTAAGCTAACTCTGCACCACCACCAAAATCTGTGATCGATTACCATCAAGTTTTCGTGATGTAATTTCCATTGGTTAAAATAATAATAATAATTACTATAGCAGGAATACCTTTTGATTTTTATGGACGAATGCTTGAACTTTACTACTTTACAATTAGTCAATAAACTTATTATGTAAATTTACTCATAAGACTGGTTTCTGCGTAAGCTAGAAATAAAATGATTCAAAACAAAATTTAAGCAAACATTTGTCCTCTTTATTGATTGAATATGAGTGAGGTAACTGCGAGAAAATAAACGACATTGATGAAGCAATTTATTTATGCATTGAAAGCTCACTATTACAGGAATAGGCACCAGTTTCTTTACTGGTGCTCAACAAGAATCAAAATTAAGTAAGTGCAGACTCTAATCAAAAGGGGTTACAAAGTTTATTCTATTGTACTTTCTAAAAAGTTCATTTTAAATTCAAGTTTTTACTGATATTTTCTGCAACTTATGATTTTCTGTTGAATGTCATTAATTTTCACGTTAAAAATTTCTGTTACAGCAATATTCGCTACTGGCTACTATATAAAATTATGAAGGTTATTTTTACTGCTCATATCTGTATTTTGGAGCGCTCTCCATGAAGCAATCAATCGAAATAAAGGTACTGTGTGCAAAATATTTCCATAACTTTTAGTTGAGTGTCACTCTTGTTGATAATTTTGAGGTTACTTTCTTTTCCGGTACACGAACACGGTTCTCATTGCTGCGCGAGTCTCTCTTGTGTATCCTATACAGCTGTGTACAGTGCACATCGTCGTTCGTCAGCATGACGTTACGAAATTTTTATATCAAAATGGCGAAGCATCGGGGTAGCAGCTTTTGTGCCTATATAACACACTTATTTAATTCATCAGGATGCAATCATGCTCAAAAAGGCTTTGTTTTTATACTTGCTATCGATTTCATGATTTTATATTCTTCTTCTAGTCCGAATGGCCTCAAGATTTTAGTCCTTTCATCTTCTTGAGCAAAATCATAAGCTGAACCTTTCATACAGTTCATACCCCTTGCAAAGTATCAATAGATTACTACATGTTTATTTTACCTGCTGAACTTCATTTTTGTTGATATTCATTTTTTATTGTCTCCTATGCCTATTTTTCAGCGTCTCAACTATTAAATGTCTCGTATTTGCTTTATTTTGATCCTTCATTTCAGGAGTGTAGTGATCTTTTACTGAACTGATGAGGTAGATGGACGACGAAATATTTTCCACATTGAACGTAATTTATTTCCTTGACATTTTCCTTGTCTTGAAGTGGTAAATAAATTCGCGGTTCAGGCATATCTCTGACTCGAGTAATTTATGTGAAAGTATGAATATTTAAGGCTGCATTTCAACAAAGTGCGAAGCTTCAGCAACCCTCGGTTACTATATCACACTTTTTGTGTGAGGGTTACTATATCATGAGCAGAAGGCGTCACCATATCAAACACAATACGCAAAAGTCAATTTTAATGTTCAACATCAAACGAAAAGAAATAACTTAGGCCAAACCTTTCCACACACTTTTTTAAAACTATTCGTGTTATCATTACAGCCTCATATCGAAAATAAAAAAGAAATGAAAGTTTCATTACGTACCCTACAAATTTAATTACAAACATACTATCCAGGCGGGGCGCTGCTGCCACGATGCCACCACCGCCGAGACCTGCTCTTCTGTGCGCCCTGTGCCTCCTGGGCAGCCTGCGACACGTCGGGTGCGCTCCTGTGTCTGGTGTGCCGTGCCAACACTCTGGTGTTGGTTGTGTGCCCTGCCGACACTCTGGTGTTGGTTGTGTGCCCTGCTGACACTCTGGTGTTGGTTGTGTGCCCTGCCAACACTCTGGTGTTGGTTGTGTGCCCTGCCGACACTCTGGTGTTGGTTGTGTGCCCTGCTGACACTCTGGTGTTGGTTGTGTGCCCTGCCGACACTCTGGTGTTGGCTGTGTGTCCTGCCGACACTCTGGTGTTGGTTGTGTGTCCTGCCGACACTCTGGTGTTGGTTGTGTGCCCTGCCGACACTCTGGTGTTGGCTGTGTGCCCTGTCGACACTCTGGTCTGGTTGTGGCGGTGTGTGTGTGTGTTGGTTGTGGGTGTGTGTGTGTTGGTTGTGGGTGTGTGTGTGTTGGTTGTGTGTGTTTTGGTTGTTGGAGTATGTGTGCTGGTTGTGTACCCTGCCGACATCCTTGTGTTGGTTGTGGGTGCAGGAGTGTGTGTGTTGGTTGTGAGAAACAGTTTTTTTCCCGTGCAGAGATGCACTGTTTCAGTTACTTAAATGTGCTCTACATTCCAGACCGTTGAAAATTCACTTTTATTTTCGAACATTTTGTGAATCATTCGCATAGAAGGAGTAGAATTTAACCTTCAAAATTAAACCCATATTCAATTCAACCTAACTTCACTTCAGTTCTCCATCGCAGTGTATTCGTCGTAGTTCACAAGAAGCAACGATGAAGGCTTGTTCGACCATCGCGTCTAAATTTGATTTAAAATCCGCAATACTTGAGAGTCTGGAGAGGATTGAGCCGAGCAGTGTGGCTTCCATTATTATTATTGGAGAAACATTGCTGAGAAAACCAACGGACTTGTAGAATTGATGAGAATTGAAGTGACTATTTTTAGCGCTCCCGTAAAAACTTCAAATTCTTCCAAAATACAGTCTTCTTGAGTATAAGTTTTTAACGAAATGACTTTTTTACGGAGACGTTGAGCTATTGTGTATCATGTGAATTTGCTATCAGAATTTAAGCAGGTGTTTGCGAAGACCTTCTCGATCTGAGATTAAGGTGATGAAACGATTGCTCAAATTGTCCAGTACGTCAAGCTAACAACAAGACTTCTTTCAATATTTACCTAGCGTTAGTGAACGCATAAAAATTGGTTTGCAGAATTGTAAACAAGAGTGAAACTATTCTAATTGAGCAAAGCCTGACAATTCATCTAAATGTTACACATTTTCCAGGGAAAATAGATTCTAAGTCAATCAGCATTTTTTCTGGCAAATGCGCACTATTTCATTTGCGGTTGGAAGAAAAATGATGATTTTTTGTGTTATATTCGCTTCACTGCAACTCTGAGGAGGCAAATAAAATGTGAAAATTGATATTTCCGAACGATGACTCGAGGCGTTTCAAGTTTTTCTTATGCACACTTCTTGCATCCATGTAAAATGCTGGGAATTTTTCAATGTGATGAAATAGTACTTCGGAGCATTGGTTTCAAATTTTCGCTTTGTATTTAAATAGAATCTGTAGAAAACATGCAAATTTTTAGCTGAGCTTACAGAGCTTTCTTCAATATTTGGCATGACAAAACTGCTAAGAGAATGGAACTGTCGAGATAAGGGAACTGTCGAGATGACGGAACTGTCGAGATAACGGAACTGTCGAGATAACGGAACTGTCGAGATAAGAGAACTGTCAAGATAACGGAACTGTCGAGATAAGAGAACTGTCAAGATAGCACAACAAGCGAGATGGTACAACTGCTCATTCATATCTCGGCTTGGAAGTCATCTACTAGAGCAGTAACTGTGCGATGTGCAAGTACTGCTGTAAATTGATACCTCATTCAGACAGAGAAGTTAGTTGAAATTGTAAGCCATCTTGAATGTTATAGGCGAAGTTACATCTGGCTAGG
>JACJUY010000323.1:133296-155946 GCA_014220935.1 Platorchestia sp. MABIK
AGCCCCCCAAAATATGCATAAATATATCACCGTTGATACGACAATTCCTATTATTTTGGATTTATCATGGTGTGCTTCCACTGTTCATGTGCGATTGTTATCAGTTCGTGAAGGTGTGGCTTACATTTCCATGAAATTCAGAGCAAAAACAATACGTGGCGTTTTTTAATAGTTTTCCATCATTGACTCATGTAAGTTATCAGGTCAGAAAAATACTCACAACGGTACAAAAAGTACAGTGCAGGGGGGTTTCGCTCTTTAAAAGTACAATAAATTATTCGATGACTAACCAATCAGAATTCTTTTTCATTTTGATGCAGAAATTTATTCCCGGCAACGTAGTGAGAGAGATTGTAGATTTCTTATTAGGTTGACTCCTACAGTGCAAAATGTAAGAAAGGTGTCGATTTACTTTTTGTAAAGCGAATGCTGCAAATGAAATAATAGCGTGCTGCTACTTCCAAGATGATGCAGAAATTTGACATGGCAAATATCGAATTTTGAGAAAAGTCATCGGTTATTAATGTAAAAATTAGAACGTGAGATATTAATTACCCTTATAACAGAGACACTTCTGACCATTGTTTCTCATATTCCTCATCACTTGTCTTATTATCCGAGGGATATTGTTTAGCACTTTCATTTCAGTTGTGACATGGGTCAAATTAAAATTTTCTGCTTTGAATTTTTCAGTAAAAATAGACCTATTTATTTAATAAGTAAACTTAGCATTGTGGTATTCTTATCTATGCATAAGCTCAAACTATGTCTTTCTGCTATGCGTTGAGTTCAATTCTCACTTGTTTGTTAACTGCAGATTCATGGGGCTCTGTTATTGACGTTTCCATTGCTACTGTTGTGCTTTACATCTTTGTTACTCTTCTACCGTGTGTTGGTTCATTAGGTGTCAGTATTCATTCAAGTAGTGTAACACAATTTAAACAAATGTCTTTTTTCTAAGCCGATTGTTATAATTCATTCACAAAATGATTAAATTTCACGCAACCATTGTTTATTTTAAATTTTTATACAAACTTTACAAATTTAATGGCTGTTAGTGGATTGAGGCATGGATTTTCATTTTAGAATTGGTAACACATATATTTTTAAATGAACGAAGTATTGTCTTTGCACTGAAGATTTTATTATCAAGTTGTTATTCATCGAGCTTATACTAGCTATACTTGATCCTTCAATACTTATCTAAGGTCTTTTGCAACATATCAATTGTTGCTTTAATTTAAATTAGCATGAAATATTCGAGCATAAGAATGTTTCCTCCGTCTTCTTCCTCGCTTGAATTGGCAAAAATCCCATCAGTTAACTGGGGTCATACATGATTTTTAACTTCTAATATTAAGCAAACTGAAATAATTTATTCATGTGGTTATTGTCTCTTTTCTTTTGTCTTTTTAATCGTTTTTTCTGATTCGGCTAACGCGTGCAAGCAATTGATAGAAAGGCCTTTAGATCATTCAACTGGAAGCTGAACAGATGCTCAGAAAATACAGGACAGTCTTACATTAGGGCTCAGCACGGGTCGCTGCAATCTGCTCTTCCGGCTGATTCCCGCCCGCTCGCCTTATTTCCTGAAACGGATGGGAATTTCAGGACGGCCTCCAATAAGCTTAATGCAAGCCCACGATTGGTCTCTGAATGGCCACTGACGTACCAGGACGAGGGCTTCCTAGACAACTTTTCACATAGCGACAACCACCATCATTCTCTGAGTGAAATTCATTGGAGTAATGGCTCTAGATTGAAACGACAATCGGACTGTGAGTACGACCTTAATTATAGCTTCTATGGGAAAGGGAATAGAATACTTCAATTGAATAAAAAAGCACGTATACGTCTTTTAAGAAATACTATTCATTCCATTTTGAAGGGAATAATGTTCAGTGGAAAAGGAACGTTTTTTGGGTGAAATTATATCGACTGCTAAAATTAAGCTACAATAGGTGATTCAAAATAATGTTACCTTAAATATTCATTGGCCATAAGCGAGTAGAAATTGACGTTTATGAGCTCAGACGTGTTAAAACAATTCCAAAAAGCTTAAAACGACTTCTGAATAATAAACGTTTTCTTCCAGTTTCATCATTTGTGTTCACCGAATATGAAGGATATGGAGAATGTTTCGGACCATGCGCAGCAGCAGGAGGTCTTTGCTTCGATAGAAGTTGTTCATGCAAATCCTCGTTTTTTGGCGCGACATGCAACCGACGCCAGTGCCTTGCACCCTTCGTAGAAAATGCGCTCTTCTCTAGAGTAGAGTGAGTGTTTTTCAATAATAACCATATTAGAACAGGAACAATAATTTATGGTACGGTTCTGAGCTATGGCACAGCTCCAAGTAAAGAATGTGATTTGTTAAAAACCGCTTTGGAATAGTTTATCGTTCATTATGGGTTCTGTGTCCTATTAATCTTATTCGCCACAGAGAGCACATGTAGCCGTAACATATGATAACCACTTTTTGTTTCCCTGCTGTTTGTATGATTTTTTCGTTTTATCGCGATACTCTTGTCTTGATGCATTATTTTACCTATAAAAGGAACTCATTCATGCTCTTTTACTTTACACTTTCTAGGAAAATAAGAATGCTGATACAATCTCACAAAAAAATTTCTAAGTAGAATTGTGATAGTGTCCACTAAATACAGAATCTGCAGCTGTTCAATTCAAGGCACGACTTCTGTGGCTTAGGAGAGGCTCTTTTGGTGCCCTTCCTTCGTAGTAATTAAGCCTCCCGTGACGCTTTTGGTGTGTCTCCCGCACGCTTAAAATATGGTGTTTCCATTTCCAGCAACGGAGGGGATGATGATTTTCAGTATAAATGAATGTTACATTGTAGCAATTCAATTTCTCATCTCGGTTTTTTATTTACTGTCTGTTTGAAGCTTTATTGAAAGCAAAGATAATTGGTGATGACGCATTCATGTCCGAAAAAATATGTTCATCATCTTTTATACCGAAAGCGACCGAAAAAAAAGAGTAAAATAGAGTTACATTTAAGCATTTGTGGAATAAGAAATGGAATTGGGACTTCGAATCATGCGGCTGCGCATTGAAGACGATTGGTCAAATGTCCCGATCTATTAATTTTCTCTTGAGTGATCCAAGTTCCACTTTATGTCGTGTTCCAACAAGAGGCTGGTCTGATTTTCACCTCACACACTCACACCATTACCCCCTATTAGCGACGACGCCAATCACCTCCTGCTGTCGTGTGCTCCGAATTTCGGATTTGCGGACGATCTGAACCAGACTCGGCCGTCGCCTCCGGACGCCGGCCCCAGAGCTGAGGCTGAGGGGATCGATGTCTACTGCGTCGATGGGATATGGAAGACCGATTCTTCCATCGAAATAAAAGGTATTGGCTATTAAACGCAACTTTTGACGAGTTTAGTCTCGCAGGAGCTCCCATCAGAGGGTTTTCTACCACCTACAAGTTTCCCCAAATGAATGAAGGAACTTCAAGGTTTCCTAACGTGAGTATAAATTAAGCAACGTGTTATTTATGAATTTGTTTATGTGGGATAAACTTTTAGTCTTTTAGGTTTTAACTTGAAAATAACGAAGATTATAGCGTCTGAATCAGCTCCTGCAAAACATGCAGGAGACAAGTAGTGCAGAAAGTACAACGCTGTTCTTACTATACAAGCATGTATTTTTTCAGAGTGCGATTCGTTCACTGCTTGTAACATTAAAACATTCTTAAATAAACATTTAGAGTAATTATTATTCAACTTTATTATGATGGGTAAGGGTGATCCCTATTTTCATCCACACAGAGTATTATTTAAATTATTTGGCAATTTCAGCTGGCAGATTTTCTGTCAAACGACAATTACCTTGGGTTTGTTTTTCGACTCAATTGTTTGAAGAGTCATATTTTGTGATAGGGCTTTAAATGTTCAGCAGTTGAGGAACTAACGTGATATTTTCCATTTGTGTCTTGTGATGTAGCTTGTACGAGTATGTGTTCTTACTGTCTCGAGATTCGTACAAGGGTTTGATTCTGCGTCTCAGTATGGTTTGTTCACAAATTACTATTTTACACGATATTATGACCATACTACGCTTACCATATGCTCTCATGAAGTTACGTTAAATATTTCCGAGCTTATCATCGCTATACATTATAGAAACAGCCGTGTATGTTCATCCATGCAGCAAAGTTTGAAAATTTCATTTTAGGTCAGTACTCAGACACTTGATTTAAACACTTTGTGTCAAAGTATGGGTACATTAGGATATGTCATCTGAGATACATTTCATCTGTTCATTAGATACAGTTTCCACAAATGAATTATAGTTTTTGTTAGTACACGGTGAAAACATCGCCACTGTCTCTGCAGTCGTAATGAATAACTTATCACTGACTTGAATATAACGTCATCATTTTTGAGGGTGCAGATGCTGGTAATGATGGATTTATCTTCAAAAAGCACAAGCAGAATTTTGCTCAAATTTCAGACGGGGCTTGCGTGTTGGAGAACTGCTTTGTGTCGTGCGAGAACGGAGGAGAGTGTGAGGAGTCGGCGTACAGGTGCGTCTGCCCCTCGCCTCATTTCGGGAAATCTTGCGAGCATTCGGCCGACTCGTCCTGTGGAGAAGACATTCAAGATCTTAAGTTCGAAAACGCTGAATACTTCGCGTAAGTAGCGTGGGTTTTACAGATGCTATAATATCCCGCTCAATTCATAACAGAAACCTAAGTAACAATATTAACCTCTTTGTTTAGTTTTAGATTTGAGTTTATCACAGAGATGAACGTTAAGAATGTAAGGAGATCGTCCAGGTAATGATTGATGGACGACTCATGATACTTTTTGTTCCTGAAAAAATTCATCAAGGTCGCCGATATTTAAATTTTTCAGTCATTTAGTTTTAAACATGCTAGCAGAATTTGAATCAACAAAGCGTCAATTTTCGAAAACTCAAAGGACCATCATTGAACCGTCTAATTAATGCAATGGCACTTTATCACTATTTGATTCAACTGTGAATAAGTTGACTTTCACAAAATTAAACTGCTTAGCAGTGTTGACTTATTTTTAAAATGTAATTTTATCAATTTGTCACTGATAAGCTTAGGCTGTAATTTTAAGAACATTTCATAAGTAAAGCCCATAACTTTTGAAATATTTTCGGCAAGGTTAAGCTATAGTCTCTGAACCATTATCGATTGATTGGCAGAATTGGACAATAATCTTAAGAGCGTTGTAGCTAGCTCTCATTGGTGAAAATTTTTAATTTTGCTTTTATCTAAAAGGGCCCGTGAAGACTCAATTGCCATTTTCCTCGATGGAAAACGTTGAGATTGTTGATTGAAGATTTGAGAGTCAAAAAATAACGGAGACACTTAGTTTTAAAATCAATTGAGATTCAATTACTTAAAGAGGAATGAGAACTAATTTCATCATACAAGATAAATCCACTCGAAATACCGCGAAAGATTTTTTGGTATCGGATTCTTCTTGGAAATATGATATTTACTTTGATGAAAGAAAAGGAATGTAAGAAAGTCACTGCGAAAGACTACGAAATATGCCTTTATAAATTATAAAGTTTTGTTATTCCGTAGCTTCAACTATTTTTGATCATTTCCTTTTCCTTAGGCTGATCCTAATGTTCCTGAGTTAGGCATATCATTTCACGTGCTTGAATTTGTTTTAATGAATATATTTGATTCTTAGAATGAATTAAGCGAAGTTCATTTAAACATTTCTGAATTAATTCGATCTTTCACGCATTAATCTTAAATGTGGGCCGTGAATCACTGGAGCATATTTCAAAAAATGAGCAGCAATGTTACACGAAGTTGTGTACTCACTAGACACGGAGTTCATTAATTGCAACAGAAAACAAGATCGTGTTGTGACCCATGAAATTTTCATTGATGAAACGTGCATTTTTGAGTTCTTGTTTCACCAGAAATAAAAAACGAACATCAAATTGAATACATCCGATTTTGGGATGTGGTGTCTCCTAATCCTTCTTCAAATTGTCCTCATGAGAGCATACTGAGTAAGTTCATTGCAACCAAACATCATTTTTCCCCAGCTCCCGCGGTGAGGCTGTGTGTGACGAAGGCTACGAGTTCACGAGCGGAGCGCGGAGCTTGGCGGTCCGGTGCTCTCTCGGCAAGCGATATCTCGGGGATGAGGAGGTGATGTTGTGTGCTTATCGCAGCTGGAGATTTTATCGAAACTGACTGTAAATTGGAAACATTATTTGATGTGTTTGAATTTATTTTAATGAATATATTTGATCCCTAGATTGAATCAAGTTTAGTTAGTTTAAATATTTTGTTTAGCTCGTTGGTTTGTTGGTCGGGTTCATCATTCTGATGTTCTATGAGTGAGGTTGAATCGATTCATATCTGTTCCAGTTGGCTGGAAGGCAGAAGTTGATGAAAGGGTTTCATAAATGGATTCTCAATCCTGCTTTGGGAAAGTTTCGATGCTGTTCCAAAGTGAATATCAAAAACTCTTCGACCATTGTAATTCATTGTAAGCAATGCTATTACACTTTACAAACTAGTCCTAAGTATGATCTTACAATCAGGTGGTGGACGGTGTTTAACCGTACTCTGAACATCTGCGCAGGCAATGCTTGTACACTTCACAAACTCGTCCAAAGTATGGTCTTACAATCAGGTGGTGGACGGGAGGGTGTCGTGTAATCCCTCCTGCTCTGGCGGCTGCGGACCGGGCCGGTGCGTGGGGCCGGGTGTGTGCGAGTGTCCTGAGAGTTCCGCCGACAGCCGCTGCAGACCTGTACGGTGCGCTGACCTGCCTCCTCTCACTGGCGGAAAAATTGTGGTCGAGTGAGTATTATACAATGCAGAACTCTAATTGCTAAATAATATTCAATAGGTGCAATCTATCTACGTGACTAAATAATTATACAGGCAAGTTTCTGCGTTTGGATGCGTGTGACTGTCTGCTTGTGTTATCTTTATTTTGCAAAATAGGGGTTATTTTATCCATGCGCTAGGAATAATTCAACTTGGGTATTAATTTAAGCTACTATTCGTGAATCAGATTACTGAGATTACTGTGCCACGGTACTGACCCGAACAATATAACCATGAAAGAGAAGAAAAAGGCTTTTGGAAAAGGAGAAGCTATGAGTGAATTTTAGAGGTATACGTCCCAAATGTTTAGCAACATCATTTTAATTGTCATGTGATGATGACATAGTAGTGGAATCTTGTAATGCAAAGTAATTTTTTAATTTTGCCTCTCAAAACATGTGGTTATTGAGTCGTTTAAATGTGGGTATATTAAAGAGATTTGACGCTTAATTAGGAAAGTTAGTGTAAGTGTAGTTGAATGGAATCGAATCATGCGCAAGGAAAAAACATGAGCACATAGAAAATATCATAGGATATGTAGAGCATGGGAGAGTAGTTTGCGTAGGCACAAGTGTCTGTACAGAGAGCAGGGAGGAGATACATCAACAGAGATCGTCAGCAGTAAACTATCATCATGGGCCGCCAACGGTTGCCAAGCCTTGCAGAAGCGTCCTCATCGGAGGGTAGAGTGCGTCATATTATTGACTACTGTAAATAAAGCTGCTCTTATAAAAGGTGGAAAATGTTGGAAAGACATTTAAAATTGCTTGATTGTGTCGAGTTCAGCTTTCATTAACTAGCAATGTCATTTTGAGAGGAGAACTAAGAAAGGCTAGAGGGTACTGGTGTCACAAGGGCTCAGATGTGTTGATTTTGAGTGAAGGAGAAATTGCAGGGTTATTCAGCTACTTGTAACGCTTCAATCTCCTAGGAAAATCGAACAGTTTAATGACATGAAAGAGGTAATTGTTCATCTCCTAGCTCTGCACTTCTTCCTATCTTTCAGCAGTGGAGTTCGTGAAGAACAGTTCAATGATTGAAAAAACGTATTAATATTCGTTATGTTTTAGAAGTATTTTTAGCGAATAAATTTTACCCTTCACTCACAATGCAACTGAAGTATAATTTGATTTAAATGTCTCGTGATAAAGTTATTAGCAGAATTATAGTTTTGGACATGACATCAACGAGTCACAATTTTTCTTTAAATCCTAGCTTGCATTAGCGCTTTGTTTTAACGCACTTTAAGTGTAGGTGAAATACTTTATTTACCAAAATCTTAAAGCGATTTAATGTTACGAGTTCCTTATATCTCTGCTCTGTCTCATTCACCTCATAAACATGATAAGACAGAAACGGTTGTTAAACATAGTTGGGTGGGGGGCCTATTCCGTTGATTCAAGAAGAATTTTGTTATTTTCCTGAGCTTCATCACAAAGTATTACAAATTCAAATTCTAAATTGTGATCAAAATGGTACTGTGTAGGCAAACAAGTTCGCTTTCATTATCCGGTGCTAAACATCCCTGAGGAATACAATGAGGATGCGCGACTTTTTGTTGCGCGTAGCGTGCCCTCTGGAGGGCGTTTAGCTCCAGCCGAGTTGAAATTCCAACTATTTTTGAAACACTGAAATTGAAGCCTCGACTATTTTTTCCGATTCGAGAATCAGTATTTGTGTTTATGTTCATTTCGTCCCAGAAGTGTTTTAGGGACCCATTTTTGCAAAGCCGAGAACAAAAACAAGCAAGAGCGTTTAGGAACAACGTATTCTCTGGCCGGCTTTTTGGAGCGCAGAACGAGCTCACTAATTTAGTTAGCCGGGCATGCTGGCTTAAATCTTTTACTCGGAGCTTCCTTACCTCCCTCTCGCCAGTGTCAGAGTTGCCAGATTGGCTTTTTTCAGTCCAAAATACTAAGGTTTGAACTTTATTCAAATGAAATTCGTCCTTAAAGACCACTCAGCATTTTACCATCACATCTGACCATTAAGACCACACTGCATCTGGCAACTCTGCAATCACCGAATGCTGAGTTATCCTTATGGTACAATTTTATTTGAAAAACACAGACGTGGGGTTCTTAGCCAGAAAAAAGGCCAATCTGGAACCTTGGGACGAATGCGCAGCTACAAGGACCTTCCATTACGGAGCCGTTATTATTTGAGCTGTGGCTCAGCGAACTGTTGGTGACTGTAAACGCGCCGTACTGACACAGGGTTGAGGAAAGCAATAAGAAAATGCTACAATTATTGCTTGGGGGGAGGGGGGGTAGCTGTTTTACGGAGGAAACTAAAGAAAGAGGAAGAATATTCAGGTGCTCGAGTTGCATAGGTTTGGTGTAGCGAGTGAAATATGCTGTAGCGAACAAATGGAATGAAGTGAATATTTGCGCTTGCTTTTGGTGATTTATTTTTAAGTGAGGATGTGTATCTGATTGTTTACATGTATGAAAAATTCACTAATAGCTTAATAATTATTTCATATTGAAAAAGGTTAAAAAATATAAAAAAACAAATCCCTGAAACTCAGAGTAAATTGAAACTACAAAGTTTTAGAGAAAACTTAAATTTTGATATGAGTTTCTTGATGTTAGAGAAGAACTGAAATTCGGAAAAAACTGAAATCAATAAAAGTTGAACGGACAAGGAAAATTTTTGAAAGCTATAAAATATACACCGGACAATGACAATTGGAAAAATACAAATTAATAGAAAATAGCAGAATATAATCGAAGTTGTATTCTCAGGAGCAATTTGTGTGGAGTGCAGCAGCTGCATTATAGTTATTCTTGCATCGAAGGCCCGAAAATGTGTTAGAAAATCTCAGCCTGTAACGTTCACACAAACGAGGTTTATCGATTTTGATGTCACAAATATTCTTTCAATTGCTTTACTCGTCCTCCAAAGACAGTGTTCATTGAGAGTAGAAACGAAAATGAAACGAAAACCTCGTACCAAGTAAAATTACGATTATTTTACGAAATTTTCACCATAGAAAATTAACAGAGTTGTAAAAGCAGTTTTAAAGTTAGTTCAGGCTTCAAGAATAAAATCATTCGAGTGTGTTTACAACGTTCTTAAACGCTGAATTTCCCCTCAGCACTTGGAGCAGCTTCTTAGCGTCCAAGGTCTCAGTGTTGGTTCCAGCAGTCTTGAAGTGGACTTGAGCTCTTTTTTGCCTTACTCATGAGTAAATTCTAAAATAGCCTTCAGCATTGTTTGGTATCAGATCAGGTAAGTCGTGCAAAATTTAAGAGAAATTCAGCATGACAAGTTTGTGAGGTAGCACGAGTTAGACTCCAGTGAGAACTGGCATCAATACTGACGAAGTTATGGAATCAACAATGAAAAGCACGTCGTTGACTTCGAAGCTCTGGCAAACAAAGAGCAGCAAAGCAGGTATTCAGATAGCGTTGCAGAGCGCAAAATTCTGCCAACAGTTGCGTTGGAAGATTTTAGTGGGCCATGCCAGGGCTTTTTTTTTGGAAAGTTCGTGGGGCTGACGACCACTGAAGCTATGGCTGCACCAAGTGCCAATGCGGGAGGGAAGCGAGAGGTGTCATGGCAAGATTTTTTCCATGCAACGATTTAGAAACATTTTTATCCATACAACGATTTAGAAACATTTTTATCCTTAAAGAAACATTTTAGTCAAAAACTCTGTTTTCACATCCGGTTTGTGATTATAACGTCATTCTCAGTTTCTTCATCTAAGAGGGTGCGAGTGAAAAACACGCTCATTAAAAAGAGTAATGCCCGATATAACCTTTTTTACTCATTTTCTCCATTTTATTTAATGTCAAGAGGCAAGAGGTGCGAGTTCTGTTTGATTAGATTAGGTTAGCTAGTGTCAGCCTCCCTAGTGACAACAAAGGTGTTACAAAGAGAGGAAGGAGCAAGGTGCCATTAAGTATGGAGCTAAGGGAACGGGGAAACTATGCTAAAGATATGTTCCCACACAAGAATAGAATGTGTATAGAAATATCATGTCAGGAGATAAATATAAAAATAAGATAAAAATTGAAAAAAACAGTAGGTGCAAAAAAATAGGACAATATCTCGAATTTTGTTCACGTATCACACAGTTGTTGAGATTGGTATCAAACCTAGATTTTTCCTACCAAAAGTATGACTCTGTTCATGCGTCACAGAGAAAACAATAAGAAATGACATTGAGGGGCTGGCGAAGATCCCGAGTGACTTCACTATTGACATAGCATTCAATTGGTTATTGTGTGTGAGAGGTGTTGCCCAGATAGAATCATTAATAAATGTTACTCCAGTGCAGCTCTAGTAAATCTCACCTAATCTTGCGGCGATGCATCATCCAAAGATATTATACAGAGAACAACTGGTTCATGAATTGTGTCGAAGGATTGGTTGAGGCGGGCTGGAGTGAAATTTGGGTGCATCGAAATATTCCCTAATGACGCCGATAGATTTCGTTAAGAAATTGTTAACTGTCAAATTTAACATGATTGCTCTTGCAGATAACCTCACAGATTGGATAGAATCTCTTTCTGTCTTTTCAATTTGTAAATTCATGGACGATGAAATAATTCAAAAAAGATCAATTAGTGAAACTCTCGTGCAAGCAGTAAATCATTGATAAAGTCATTACATTAGCCCCTTCTGGGATTTTATGTGCGCAGTGCAAAATAGAGTCGAACAGTTTCCAATCAGAGTAATTGGATTTTCTTTAAAGAGAAAGCTCATTTTCAGTACATGAAAGTAACAGCGATTGACAAAGACACCGAGAGATCATACACTGAGTGGACAAAAAAGTTTCGTGGTTCAATAATTATTCGTAAGCGATTGACCGTCTTCTGCTCGAATTGGAGCTTTCATTCTACATGACGTCGATTATACAATATTTGCACCCACTGGGGCTTTATTTTTCACTATAATTGAAGAAACCTGTCCTCCAAATAAGTCAATGTTGAAGGAAGGCAAAATGAGTCTCGCAGGTTTCTATACAAACTCATCCCGTAAATTTTAAAAAGGGTTCGAATCAGGAAATTGTGTTGGCTAGTTCACATTAATGTAGATGCGAATATTGTCGTCCTGAAAGACCCCGTTCCCATCATGAAAATAAAACTCCCTGGAAGGATGAACGTAGTCAGTACTTGCAAATAGTCCTGGGAGTTCATTTTGTTACTGCAAAGAGTGGCAGACTCATGTTCATACCGGCAAAAACAGGCGCAAAGCATTACATTGTCTTCAGATGCCTGAACAGTTGGAATGATGCAAGATAAATCCGCAACTTCGCGTAGCTGTTGCCATATTCCCTAACTCGCCCTTCGTTCTAAAAGAGCGTGAATCTGGACTCTAAAAAAGCCAGAATCTAGACTCGTCGGGCAACATTACAAGCTTCCAATCTTCAACGATACAATCTTAGTTTTTTCGAACAAATAGCAAACTTTTTGTTTGATTTGCTATTGACACTAATGGCATTCAGGTGTATTCATATTTCCTAAATTAATTTTCGTCGACTCTCATGGCACAGCCCTGTGAGATATTGTTTTTGGACTTTTCCAAAACTGTCAAGTTATCACTTGCGTTGATGAACACCTCTGTTTCTTCAACAATCTCTTCAAAAGACGTCTGTTTCTGTTATCTATAATGTTTGGACTTCCTTGTTTTCCACACTATGAGCCAGGCTCGCCCTTTTGTTTCTTACGTGTTATTTTTCGCAGCATCATCCTGACAATTATACCAATGACAATTATACCAATTATACCAATTACCAATTACCCGAACTTATTGTCCACTTTGATGAAACCCAATGAGGCTGACGAGTGAAATGCTGACGGGTTGTTTCTTCGGGTCTCCATTTATCAGATCGAAAATAAAAATTTAGAACTCTATATACGAGTGGACCCAAAACAGGTCTTCACTATTTAATAAACACTTCTAGCATTTTGCCACGTACAATTTTACTGAAACAAACTCAGAAATTAAAATACACAAAGCTGATAGAGTAGCAACATAACACAGTGCATGAATTTTTTTTACTACTAATGTGTATGCTTACGTGTAAAAATGAAGGTATGAAATAATTTTTTTGAAGACTTTCAAGAGGCATTTTGAACTGATGTAAGCTGCGCTGTGAAAGTTCTAGAGGGAAGGAAAGACGCACCGATTATGTTTGCGCTCATTAAAAGCAGCCAATTTATTTACCGCATTCTAAGGCGTGTTATAACTTGGGTGACGTTGTACCGGTGCAACAACCAACGAATATCTGGGGATGTGCAGTTGAGAAGATGACTCTTTTGCCAAGAGAACGCATATTTGACTAGATAGTCAGAAGCTAAACTACCACAACGTTTTTATTTGAAGTCGATACAGGGGTTAATTGCCGGGATTATTCGACGGGACTATTTGAAAATAAAATTGCTAACTACGAGATTGAACTTAAATAGTTAACGCAACTTTTATCATGCAAAATCTGTTGGAGCTTGATTCTGAAGGCAGTTGATGAGTTTGCACCACTGATTTAATTTATAACGAATAATTTTCATTTATTGTCGTTCCAGATGTTTTGAAAAAGATTTCGTGTAGCAAGTTTTTAGGACTCTTTATGTTCCGAAGCATCAGCAATTTTTTGTTGACCATGTATTCAATGAAATAACCTGAAGTTTTAGTGGGTGACTATACTACATAACAATACGATATTCTTAGATTATCTTAGGAGCAAAACAGCAAAATTTAATTTCAATCAGCTGTGCGAAAACCAAATTTATTTTAGTAAAGATCAATAACGCAAAAAATAATAAATTGTTGATTCATAATATGTACAAAAAAAATGATATAATTTGGTATTGGTAAAATTTACAAGCAAATAGTAAATTTACTTCTGAACAACTTTGGAAAAAAGTTGCAATTGTTGATTAACTGTTCACTTATTAGTCCAGATGCGTGGGGTCCTTTACATCTCTCACCTGAACTTTCTGCTAACAAAAGATCTCTTTTATTTCGGTGCTAAAAATTAGTTATAATCAAATAGAGTTTCTATGAATAAGAGATTGTTTCACTTGAGAAATTCAAGTGAACTAGAAAGGATCTAGGGCGTTCGGATCAGTTGCGCTATAGTTTGTTTGATGCGGACATAAGTGTCAATTAACCTCAACAAACGTAAGTTTAATGTAATGAACACTAAACAGAACCCTTGAATGCATTAAATTATCCGATAATTTTAATTGCGTTTTGTTCAGTAATGAGCGATTTCTGTAAATTTGTTATCATTATCCAACAATGTTCGTTATTAAGATTCATGGCAAAAAATTCATTAATTTTATGACGAAGAATTTTGATTTTAATTCAAGCGTTAAATTATTTTCGCGTGTGCTCATTGATTTACTAAATGAGCTACTTAATTGTTTCGTGAGGGAAATGTACATCAGGAGTTGTTTAAAGTTTTATTCGTTCTGAGTGATGACTCACACTACTGTATTGCTGCGGTCTGTGAGGATTGTATACGACCGTTTATTATCACCATCTGCACTCTGAGCTATCTTCGTCCCCATATCTTGTTGTATTTCATGTACAAAATGGAATTAGGTTTAATAGAATACTTTAACTTGATTGGGAATTGAAGTTATTTTAAAATTAAGTTATAAATTAAATATGAACACTCAAATGACACTCAGTGACATAGCGGAAGATTACATGTCGGTTGTATTGTAATGTGACCTTTCGCTGGCAGTTTTAAACCCCAGCACATTGATCATCAGTATTTCTTAAATGATTTTTGTTACCATTTTACCATGGAATGCTGCATGCTGTTTCTAATGCGCTAAGTCAAAATTTAATTCTTCATGGCAAACTGACGTGTATAAAAATCGAATAATATATTATGTATGAACACTCAAATGACTCAAATGACTTGATATTTCTGAGAGATTAGTTATTGTTTAAAATTGGAACACAGACACGCTGCCTCCCAGTCTAACTTTTTACCAGGACATCTAAAATTTAAGCCGCCCAAGCATAGCTTCTGCAATCAGGGGCCAGAATCATGCTTGTCCGGAGAAAAATTTAAGCTAATTACATAAGTACATCATATAACAAGTTTTTACATTAAAATCTATTTTTTAAAAAGACAACGTTTTCTTGCGAAATGAGTTGGAGCATAATCATGCGTAAATCTAAACTTGCAGCCACATAGCAGGAGCTTCCCATTCTACTGTGGAC
Source organism: Platorchestia sp. MABIK (assembly GCA_014220935.1). Classification (NCBI taxonomy): domain Eukaryota; kingdom Metazoa; phylum Arthropoda; class Malacostraca; order Amphipoda; family Talitridae; genus Platorchestia; species Platorchestia sp. MABIK. The sequence goes on from JACJUY010000323.1 coordinate 148,358, forward strand.
GCTTATAGATTTTCATCTACCACATGAGTGCATCCACTGCTAAACATTCGTATTAGTGGACATTATGGCAGCCATAATCAGCTAAATGTTCACAGTTTCTCGTAGAAAATTTTGCGTCAGCATTCAAGCTTGAAGACGCCGCAGCCGTGAAACACGTGGTTACCCTTTTTTCACAAATTTTATTCCACTTACATGGTCAAGGATATCTGTACATTATTTGCTAATGAAAGATATTGTCATGAAGTTTTTATATTGCTACGCACGTATTTAACCCTGTTAACCCTCACAGACTACGTGGCGGAAGAATACACTTTAAAATCTTTCACGCAATAATGCTCTGCCATCGCCATAAAAAATTCCCTTACTCTTGACAGATGATTTTCATTCAGGCTTCACTCAAGTCCAGCTCTGAAAATTTATAAATCTTATTACATTTGTCTTTGTTCTGCTTCCAGTGCACTTAAAATCTGCTACATCACTCACGATCAAGCGTTGGCTTCCACAGCTTGCTCAGTTATTCCATTATTCTTTTTACTCCTAACTCTAAAGTATGAAAACCTTCCACCAGCAAGGCACCGCTTTCATTCCACACAGAAGGCTTAAAAAAGGTTTTCAGGACTTTTATACTAATAAGAAGTTCAGTATTCGAAGGAAGATCGCCAACTCGCGTGTCGTTTGATTAATTAAAAGCGAAAATGTATAAAATGCTTTCCATTTACACTGCGTGAAGATGTTAATGGACAAGAAAAACGTATTAAAAAACCCTGAAGAAACACCGCACTAGACCAGCCCTCACACACTAAATTTAAGACATACACTTGATTTTCGTATAACGTGGATGCGTTGTATCGTATTTTGGGATTTGAATTTGTGAAAGTAATTCGGTTAAGCTTCGAAAGTAAAAGCATATGATCAAAGTTTCTTTAATAATTTCTCAGCATCACGATATATTTGAAGTTCATTACGTGTTAAAATTCTCAGCAAATTGCTTATCATTTTACTAAATCACACTATAGTATCACACTCTAATCACACTATAATCTAAATCTAATCTAAATCAATAAATCACACTATAGTCAATAGGTAAAATGCAACGAATAGGTAAAATGTCAATAGGTAAAACACTATAGTCAATAGGTAAAATGCAACACGTAATGAACTTCAAGCAAATGATCAAAGGTTACGTTTCTCGCTGAAACCGTTTGAGACCTTCGAGAAAAAATGCCTAAAAAACATTTCGAAAGGACCTTTGGTAGACTGGAATCGCACCCACCCGGAATACCGCCGTCCAGTCTGTTCCACGTCGGCTCCTGTTCATTCTCGCCCTCGCGAGGAGGTGGAGAGGCAGCCGATATTGGCAGATGGGAGTCGCTCAAGTGACGGCCGCGAATTATTCAGGCCCGGACAGGCCAGTCACTATTCTGGTTGGCTCTTCCATTATTTCGAGCTGGGCTTGACAAACACAAATTACATTCCCAGTCAGTTCCCATTGTTGGCTCAGATTCACAGGAATTCAAATGATGGCCGATTATAAGATTAGTGAGTAGGCACAAGTCAGAGCTATGCTAATAACCGTAAGAGATGAGGCGAGATTAATTTCCAAGTCCATCGGTAGCTCTACTAGAAACACGGACTTGTGAATTTATAGAAAGCCAATGGAATTTAATAATACGTATGAGACATGTGATTACTTGTTGAGTGACAGGAGGATTCAAATTCTTTCGGTCTAACAAAGAATTGAGATGACAAAGCAGACATCGGCTGTTGCCTACAGAGTTAACGGATTAAAAAGTGTTTAAAAATAAGGTTGCCAGTGGGTAAGTTCACTTTGATCTTTTCTCATAACTTTAAATATGTTGCAAATGGGCCTTAGATCTTAATTGCGTGCGGTAATAGTTACTGCAAACGATGTTTTCAGTCGCAGTCTAGATAGGAAATTCTTCAGAAGCGACGTTCAAGGGATGTTTGAACGTAAGGATGTACATGCAGCTCTAAAGTGTGTTATGATGTTCTGAGAAATGGGGCAGAGGGCTTAACTACTGAAGAAGGATTTGGCTGTCAGTTTTTTGAAGTTTCCTGAAATTGAAATACGATAAAAATTACGGGATATCGTTTTCAAAGGTGTATTATTACTGTAGGTATAGAAGGTACTTCCTACTGTTTTCAGTTCGTGAGAAATGACACATCTCTGAAAATACTCAAATTGAGATAGGGCATGAACCTGATAAACTTGAATTCTAAGAATATTTTGGAAGTTGGGACTCAATTTATAGCTGTTATTGCTTGCATAAAATCATTTCAATTTTTTTTATCCTTCTTCACTAATAAATATACTATGATTTTTGAGTACCTGCGTGTTACTGCAGTTAGAATTTTGTAGATATCTCGGGAACAATATTCTGTAGGTAGCATCTATTCTTACTGACTATAATGCGGTTTTTAAATCCAAATGAAATAATTTTATTATTGATGCAATATCATTATCTCGAGATGGAACTCAAAAACATAAGCACATAAAACACTGCTTGCACGAATCTCATTTCCCCAGAAATCAAAATTATCTCCTCGTATTCGAGTTCAGCATGAGTGCGAGTGCGAGCAGTCATATAGAAAGACAACGGTGTAATAATCGATGAACGTTGTTAGCTACGTGCTCATACAGTGCAGTGAAATATCATACATCGATATGAATCGGTGACTCTTTAGTCATCGTGATGAGAGGCTCAGTTCGGTGCTTTTTCTCGCCAATTGATGTATGGCCTTTTCATTTCATTTTACTGATATGTATCACTAATTCATTCAATCCTATCCTATGTTCTTTCATTTTTCACTATAGACAGATGGATCTATGGCGAAGAATGTTGAAGAAAGCGTCACCATGAAAAAAGGGTTGACTTTAGTTTTCGAAATAATTTCGGAATGAATAGTAAATTGGGTCACTTATTGATAAGTGCAAATGAAAATGCAAGGACGAGAAATGTGTGCGCGAGGGTGAAGTACTCTTTTCCCCAGAAAATATAATTCAAAATGAGGAAAAGAAGGACGAGGATATTTTTTGGGTTTAATTAGAGCGGAGTGTGGAACATAAGAGTAAACAAAGTAATCTTTAAAGGTTCGGAAATTGAGTTAAATATTTATTTGAATTATACAATGAATGACTTCTTCCTTTGTTACTCTACGTTGAAATGATCTCAGTATTTCGAAACGTTCCTTTTGAAAATATTCCCTATTACGCTTTTTCATCTTTTTCCTTCAGTGTGAATTTTTTTTAGTGAAGGACTGGTTATAAGAATGTAAACATTCCTAAGGAAATTGAGGCAGCAATAAATGAAGTATTCAAACGAAAAGAATGACACAGGGACAAGCGTGAGATTGGTTCAGTATGATATGTAAGAGGTTTACTTTCAATCAATTCTTTTATACAGGTTGTGTGAGCTTCGCAGCGAAGGATGTTTTGGAACATATGTTAAAAATTCCATAAATGCCACTTCTTCATATATTTTCAAATTCACGCAGATGTAGCAGCTTAAAGATATTGTCATGAAATCAGTAACGAATAAGCTTATGCAAAAAATGACATTGATGAATGTTAATACAGCTTTAATAATCCAGTTTGAAATTTATGATAAAACATAATCATAAGCTTTGACGAACTAGATCTCGTTATGAAGAAACCAATCGATTGATACATTCATGGAACATGAAATTCCTCGCTCTGATGGGAATTTTACGTCCATCACAAGAAAAGGGGAAAACAACACCTTTCTCGTCCTCGCTAACTGACGAAAATGGTTCCCAAAAAGTGCACGACCCTTTGACTTGTACAAAAACTGGTGTACCTATTACTTTAAATGTTTCGATTGCAGATCGGCTCAGCAGTTTTTCTTGCAGATCCTGTTGTCGTGGATCTATTTTCCGAATTCCGAACTCTCAGGAAAGTCGGGTGAAAGTGATCTTTTGCTAAGAAACTTTCCATCATTTTCGATGGTTTAAAATTAGTAATCGAGTTCACCTAGATACTGAATGTCAAAGAACATTGGAAGAATTTCAACACTCAAAATTGCTTCCACATTTTACTTCTGTTGCGACGAACATTCTTGTCCGATCAAACGGCCAGCATTTTTTCGCACAACCTCACTGTGGAGAAACGGAATTCGAGCATAAATAAAGCTTCTTTATTGTAATCATGCCAATCAGTTATGCAGTACATCAGCAAGCGAAAGAAAATAATTTATCTCTCTATTACAACCTGGAAAAACTAATCATAATAAGAACATTATTTTTATTTTCCAGATCTTTGAGCAAAGGTTTCGCCACATTCGAGTGTGACGATGGCTTAGCCACCAGCCATCCCTTCTCAAGGATGTCGTCAGGACTTCTCTATTGCGTCGACGGGCAGTGGGGAATGTACGTGAGCAATTTTGTCACCGAGATCACCGAAGTTAACGAAATTGTGACATATTCTCTGGACTCCACTTCCAGCAGCATAACGAGTTCGAAATCGTCATCATTCCAAAACCGGGACAGCGGAGGGCTGATGCATGACATTTCAAGCGTGTACGACAAGTACGGGTTTATCAAGATCAACCAACCGGGAGGAGTGACAGATAATTTTTTGCTGGACGGACGTCGTTTTGAAAATGTACTCGACATCTCGCAGGCAGACTCTGACTCGACGATTGAAACTTACATGTTGTTTACAGAAGAAAATCCTCTTCAGTGCCAACCTGATAAGGACTGTGGACCTTTTGGTGTTCTCGATGAAAATAATATTTGTCAATGTGAAGAGGGATTTTCTGGAGAAACGTGCGAGAAGAAGTCATGTTTGGTGAGCGTCCCCGCCATCACGGACGGATTCACTTCATTAAGGTGGGTAGCATCCGGCACTTCTATGCATTGTTGCAAGTATTTAATGTTGACAGAATGCTGTATTATGCAAAATTGTCCTTACAAATGAATGCCTAAATTTATTTTACACCTGTTATATCTTTGACAAGCGTAATGGTGTTCGTTTTTTTTGACAATTACGTAAGCAAATGCAACACTCCAATAAAAAGACAAAATTGAATCCCAAAATTCTGTTGAGTTATTTTAGAACAAAATTTTTGAAACGAACCATTACCGCTAGGACACATGGTTTTTGAGTTAAAGGTGCGGAGTTTGCCGAACCTAGCATGCAAAAACTTCAGTAAATTTTGAATAAAATTTCGGAGCATCACCAGAAAAGCCAGATTTCCAAATTCAAGTTTGCTCAACAGCAATGCGCCATCAGCAGCCTGGTCTAAAATTCAATCGAAAACAGACCTTCCATCTTCATAGAATTATGTAAACCATTTTATTATTTTGACTAGATAAATTGAAAAAGTAAGAACCATTTGAATTTGAGCACAATGAATCTTTGAATTGATTAGTTAATTTTCCGACGATTTTGTTCACGGAGCTTATTATAAATGTTTTAATTTATTCTCAGATTTTTAAAATCATGCAAGGAGATGAAATTGAGTTACATTTAGTGCTTGTGTACTTACGGTTANCTCGCAGCATGTAATGAATAACATATTGTATGTCTAAAAAACGTGATATCAATTGAAATATTTCAAAGAATCATTCAGTGTTGACGGATGTATAAGGCTATAATTTCAAACAGATAGGAGATGGTTGACATTGTAACAATGCATTGAGCATTAAAATTATTTTCATGCTCTAAATCGAAGATATCTCAAAAACGACTTGCACCACTTTCGAAAGAAAATAATATCATTAAGTTAGAAAAACGACATGCACTCTGACCTCAGTTTCTCGTACTATTACTTTACTGAAATTCGATTTTTTCACGTGCACCACGGAAGCTAGAATAGCACATACCCAAGTGTGAGCCCTATATGAGAAAATGTAGATCGCAAACCGAGGATCCATAGCTACAAGGAAAATATCAAGTCACCAAAATTCCTTATACAAATCCTGGAAAAGAATTTTTTCCCTGAGAAGCATGAATTTGATATAGGCTGATTTCACTCATGAGAGAAATGCCCTGCGGTATGGACAATGTTCTTCGACTGACAAAATCTATGCTAATTTTAGTTCGACAAAAGAAGAAAATTGGTGTTAAAACTTTTAATATGACCATAATCGTAATTTTGATAGTTTTTATTGAACATTTATCTTCTAACGAAAATTACAAGCTCTATCCTACTTCGGAAATGCTGTTTCGTTAGATAGGATGTCTTAAGAATTTCTTACTATGCATTCATGATGGAGCAGTTCAGAGCCTCAGCTACTTCGTAGAAGGTGGCATTAGCTTCAAAATCTAGGCTGAATCAAACACTAAAAACAAAAAAGTTGTGGTCTTTCAACGAGAAAACAACATTCCACTGTCAAAAAACCATGGAAAATTGCGCTAATGACACTATTGTGCCCTGCTTGACGCGTGAGAGGGTGAGCTGGCCAGTGCTTGAAAAAGTGAGCTGTTATGATTCAGGTTTTCGGAATGTTTTTAGCTTCCATAACGCCTGAGTTCAAATTTATTCCACTCGCGATTGAGCGTTCCTGCACATGGTTAGTAAAAATAAGAAATTTAAAAATTTACAAAATAGCTGCAGGAGACTTTCTCTGCACTCTGCTATTCACGCAGCTGAAGTTTAGTCTAACAGTGAAGAATTTCTCATCTGAAAAGAAACTATGATGATTGCTGTGAGCGTACTACTATTTAACATGCTTATGTAAATCGTTTCCCGAGTTGCTTTTTTTGAAGGTCTGTGTAGCTGACACTCGCACGTCTTGAATATGGACAAGTTAAGGTTTTTAGAAATATATCCTTCATTTCTTTTTTCATGCATTTGCATTTCTACAACTAACTTCCGCACGTAGCTCTTTGAGCTTCATTTGACCCTTGCATTGACATCTCCGATAGTATTTGGGGTGCAAGAAGTTCACGAACAATCGCTTCGAGGTCACTCTTCAGTATTCTCAAGTTTGTCCGAAGGGCTTAAACTGTATAAGCAGTATATTTTGAGGTCGTCAGGACATGGACAAAATCTGATTTTGTCTCACCCATGGCAGGATTCCCTTGATTTTAGGTCTTTTTAGTCCATCGTTGTTGCATCAGTTGTTGCGATTCCATGTTTCTATGGATGCCATGATCTCATCGTCGCAGCATCAGATGTACACGTCTTTTTTGACATGATTAAAATGGCTCCTTTTTGTGAAGTATTTCAATGAGATATTTGGTATTCGCCGTCACCAGTCTCAAATAAGACGAATTACATGGCTGTAATAATGTAATTCATTAAATGAGGGGCATGATTAAATGATTCTTTTTGATTATCGTGTTCAAGTAATTATTTAAGAAAGCTTATCGAGTATACTGTAAAATCATGACCATATTTCCAAGACCATCTTTTATTCGTACATGTTCAATTTCGTCATAATTTTCGGCTCTCTGTTCTCTTTTTTCCCCTTGATCACTTTCTCACACTCATCCTAACTTAAAAAAATAGAAGACATAAAAGAGCAGTTATTTAACTTTCAAAATTGACCAATCCTCAGTACTGTAAATCACAAGGCTAGTGAGGGAGATGCATGATTAGACA
>JACJUY010000323.1:156036-173995 GCA_014220935.1 Platorchestia sp. MABIK
ACTATCAAAATTGACCAATCCTCAGTACTGTAAATCACAAAGCTGGTGAGGGAGATGCATGATTAGACACACCGTAATTTGGATGACATTTCTAACGATCTTTGTTTGGGCGTAGGGAAAGTGAAGATGTAAGAGGCCACTTGTATCTGACAGACGTCAATTTGCTTTAACTGGATGCAGAGATGTTTTCCTATCCTTTGATAAAATTGTCGGAGCAGTGGTGCACGATGTTACGGACGTAATCTCCGAGGCAAACACACACGTCCTTGTTGGAAAAACTCTACAAACTAAGAAAGTAACGCCGTAAGACGATGCCCTGTTACACGTAAGCTCCTTCTTAATGTTCACTCACCGCCTCTCTTCCCTGGCTAACTGAGGGTGAAGCCCAGCCCTTTCTACATGATTGAGAACGAACGAGTTATGCCGGGAACGGTTGGGGTGAACATTGAAAGTGATTTGGTAGGTATAGCCCCAATCCTGAATGATTAATGAGAATTAAATCCGACATCTAATCTTTGTAAGTTGAATTAAATTCAAAATATTTAAAATTACGAAAAAAACAGAAGTAGTATATTCTTTGAAGCGACGGGACAACTCGATGACGTGGCAACTCGTCCAAGAGACGGATAGAGAAGCGAGGTAAAGGTTAGCAGCTCGAGAGCAAGCAACGTCGGTGTTTATGCCATGAATGCAAGCTGGACGCCGACGTTCTTCGTGCTGGATATTCATGACGTGAGAAATCATGTGAAGAATTGTATGTAGAGCAGATTGCACTGATGCTTTTTCTTTTGCGAGGACATATTTCTCACGAGTCAGTGTCGGTTCTTTTCGAGGCATAATGGGGAGATCCGTGCACCAGACTCATTCCTTTCTCGTAGAGTTTCGGTTGTTCATTGTAACCATAAACGTACAAGGCTGTGGGTAACCACTACAGTCTCTCAACAACAGCTGAATTCAAATTATTCATTTTAATATACATGATGAATAATAGTTAATTACTTGAGAAAAACTTGCTTATATCTCAATATCATATTTGTGAACTTCTACGGTACTCGACACTTTGAGCGCAATTGGTTTTAAAGTAAATAGTAGCAATAATTTTGAAAATAGCAAATATTAACTGGATCGTGCCTTCATTTAGCTTTAATTTAGTATTTATGAAAATTGCGTTGGTCAGTCAGCAGCAGTCAGCAGCTGAAAATTGGTCAGTCAGCAGAAGTTTGAAAATCCCCTCCGTGGGCCACCGGTGGAGCACGTTGCTGTCAAAGTGTTAGATAAGAAAGGGATTGTGATGATATTCTGACTGTAGGCAAAAAACTTGGTATTATTCCGAGATTTTTACTCGCACTTCTTATGTTAGCAACATGTAATGGGTCATCATAGTACAGTCATCAACTTCAAAAAGTCAAGCTATTTGCCATCGTTGTTCATGAGGGGCAAAGGTGACCTTTCTTCAAGTTTTGACTTACGGCTTCGGTAAAACTTTGCTGCTTTTCNTTATATCTCAATATCATATTTGTGAACTTCTACGGTACTCGACACTTTGAGCGCAATTGGTTTTAAAGTAAATAGTAGCAATAATTTTGAAAATAGCAAATATAAACTGGATCTTGCCTCCATTTAGCTTTAATTTAGTATTTATGAAAATTGACTTGGTCAGTCAGCAGCAGTCAGCAGCTGAAAATTGATCAGTCAGCAGAAGTTTGAAAATCCTCTCCGTGGGCCACCGGTGGAGCACGTTGCTGTCAAAGTGTTAGATAAGAAAAGGATTGTGATGATATTCTGACTGTAGGCAAAAAACTTGGTATCATTTCTAGATTTTTACTCGCACTTCTTATGTTAGCAACATGTAATGGGTCATCATAGTATAGTCATCAACTTCAAAAAGTCAAGCTATTTGCCATCGTTGTTCATGCGGGGCAAAGGTTCCCTTTCTTCAAGTTTTGACTTCACGGCTTCGTTAAAACTTTGCTGCTTTTCTACCAGCCGATGTCTCCTTCTACAGCGAAATTTGATCCATACATGTTTTTGGAATTTTTCTTGAGTTCAACAATGAAGTTATTTTGCTTCGTGACTGACTATTGTTGAACTGGTTGAACTAAACATAACTAGTTATGTTTGTAACAACTAGTTGAACTATTTACACACTAAGATGTATCAACTAAACCTGTTGAATGCCATATTTTATCAATTTACAAAAAAAGTAATTCATACTTGGATCTCGTGCATTGAAGTGGACATATCTCTGAATTTGGAAGCTTTGACCCAGGTCGAAATGTATCATCGCTCACACCTCCCTTTAGATATAGAATGTGAGTTCAAGGCAAAAAATTCAGCATCAATAGTCAAAATTGTTAACAATTTTTCGGTTACTGATGTCCGCAGATGAATTTTATGTAACATTCCTTTGAGTAATGACACAGTAAATCCGTGAGATAGAAGTGAAATTTGTTCAAAACATTTTCTATTACCGTATTTCACACCTCTAGCTTGGGCGAGATTGATAGATTAAAAATGTTTCAAAGATTCATTCTAAAGAATGTAGATAGTAATAGTAAAGTGACGAAAATATCTTACATCTATTTCATTCGACAACATTATTATAGTGGGACAAAGAACCAACGAGGATACATTCTTTGACAACCTGTGAGGAGATGAACAATATGTGATGTAACATGAGTAGTAGTACACTCCCGTATCTAACTTATCATTAGTTAGACTTATTTGTCGTAGTATGTTAATTCCAACATCAGAGAAAGCCAATATTGATCGTCAGAGACATTGTATTTATTTTGTGCATGCACATCGTCATTGAAACATAAACACACATGTACATACATTAACTCACGTTATTAATGTCATTAACTCTATAATTTAAGTTCCTATTTGCACGTTATTCATGGCGAGGAAAAATATTCCAAGATGAAATATGTTCAATTTTTCTTAACCCACTTCGCTTTTCCTTCAGTCTTTATTCACATACAGTGTATAACATATTTGACGTGTCATTTGAGATCTTGTAAAATTCAAGTTTTTACTTATGAATACAGAACAGGTTGCAGCATCGTAAATGTCGTTTGGGAGGAATTCCAGAATTAGTTATCAGTAAAAAGAAAACTGTTTTATTATTTAGCTTCTGAGTAATGCTGGACTATCAGTTCGTCTCTTTTCTCACCAAGTAGTCATGGTGGTCAGATTGAGCGTTAATTTGTGGTCGAAGTAGAGAGCTTTTCTTCATTTTGAGTATATCGTATGTAAAACATCAAACGGAAAATGAGCATTAGTCGGACAGTTTCAGAACATTTCGATTTTATAAAGTGTTTTTTATCGTTGGTGTGCACGTTATATTCTAAGTTGGATATAGCTCTAACAACCTTTTTGTAGAATGAGTAATTAAGTATTCAACCAGTTTCTTTTTTTTTGTGTGCACCAAGTTTGGTTTCGATGTCTGATTCGATGAACGGATGATGAAATGTACGGGCTGTTATTGAATTTCTAGCACCTCGTTTGAGAGGATGTGATTGACTTTGTAATTTGTAAATTACAAAATTACAATTACGTGCGTCAAATTTTCGTACCCATACAGTACAGGCCAACATTTTCGTGCTCATAAAGTACAGGCGCACAGATGTTGCTTTGTTCGGCAAAAATTTCATTTTGCATTCAGCCCAGGAACTTGCAACTGTGAGCTTCCCGAATTTTTTCTTCCGTTTCTAATCATAATGTTATTAAGTAGTGTTTTCCCCTTTAAAAGAAGAGTATATACATATCCTTGGTAACATTTATGCAGATCATGTTTGATTTAAGCCGGAGTGAAACGCTTTTTTAGGTCCTTATTTATTAAGGCGAAGATGTCAACGCTGTTTTCGGGGGAAGTTCGTAGAAACTGTATTTTAATCCATGAAGAGTATAAATTTGAAGAAAGACGTTGATTTTCCACTGTCGATTATGAAAAATAAGAAACAGAAGGAGTGATTGAACATGTCCAGATTGATCTGTAGTTATTAATGCAGGTTTTTGTAATCACTCTTAAAGATGATTGTTATTGTAGCAATTGTTATTGAATTAGAAAAGACGCTGGATGAGAACGATCTGTTCATAATATCAGCAAAGATAGGGGAAATCTAAGAAGCTTCGTATATAAGCACTTAGCTGAGAACATCTTTTTCAGCATGGTTTATTCTTTAGTTCAGTAATGCAGTCAGAAACCTTCGAAATATTCAGTTCTTGTGAAAGTGGTTCCACTATCAGTTTTTACAGTCAATTGAATGAGATTTTTTTTGCGCTTCTCTTATGTTTTTTCTATCCACATTATTTTTGTTTGCTCCTCATCCCCCTTCTTCTGAAAGTGCCACACAATTGAGGCCAGTCTGAATACTCTTCATTTTACCACATGACTGATGGTATCATCAATTGAAGAAGATATCTGTTCCTGTGATACTACACCTCGGAAGCTAGTGACTTTCACTGCTGAGTTCGCGTAAAAGTTTAGATGGTGAGACGTGGACGTTCTCTGACAGCGGGAAAATTAAAATAGGTTTCCACATAAAAAAAAATTTCCCAACATAAGACTTCACATGTTTTGTTTTCTGATCCCCAATGCGGGGTTAACAACACTGCATCTTAAACCTGTCTCGCCATTTTAAAAGCTTTTAAAAATTAGTTGAGAAGTTGTTATTTCTGGTCAAAAATGAGACGACTTCTGATTGCTATGTTTTGAAATTTGAGCATAGCAGCTCATTTACGAACGATCGTTAGTTTTCAGCCTCCAAAATTGCGAGTTGTCTTCGTGAGATGTTACTAATATTGATTATAAGTGACCTGGACTTCAACACGACTACACACAAATCATTGCCTTATGGGAGTTATTTAATCTTATCTGTATTTTGCAGCGAGGAGGAAGTGAAGTACACATGTCCCCCTGGCTACACCCTGGGTGCCGGCATCTCTGAGGGCATTGCGAAGTGTGTGGGCAATTCTTGGCAGCTTGATTCGAATTTGCCGGCCGCCTTCGCCTGCGTGCCGGTGTGTGACTTCTCGTACGTACTCCACGACGATGGAACCGTTTCTGACAACGAAGCCCAGTTCCTGAGCAGTTTGACTCCCAGCGCAAAAGTGGTCGCTGCAGTGAGAACCACCAAATCTTGTTTGTTCAACGGCCGATGCACGAAACCCAATTTATGCGAGTGTCCGAGCGGGCGCTCCGGTAGCTTCTGCCAAATTGTCGGGTGCCAAGATGATTTCAGCCAACATAACATGGACAATGTGGAAGTTCAGTCGGTCATGTAAGTAAAACATTTAGTGTTATGCTTCTTTTCAAAAGCTTGTAGACGATGTACGTGAAAAGATCAATGAAGTACTGTTTTACTCTTTTACCGTAATAAGGGTTCATATTTTCCATAGTGCTTTTCGCTTGGATTTATTTCAGTTAACAATATTGAGACAGAGTGATCAAATTTAAGTTATGTAAACCTAAATAATCAAATATGCGTCCATTCTGACATTCTCTTATATGCCTCTAAGTACTTGCACACTAGCTGGGCGTTAAAAGAGTCAAGGTAAGGTTTAAACACCAACAAAGTACTCCACTGTACACATAAACAATATTATTGAAACTCAGTATATACCTCAAAAATTTAATACAGTGGCCCAAACGGCACTAGTAGCTAAAGGTTAATTTTACAATGTGTCTGAACAAAGCTGTGTTGTATAAGATACTTTTGCTTCGCTAATTTTCATTGTTTTTTCAATGATCAAATATTAATTCTTTATAACTAACACAACACATTTTCTTTGTTAAAAGGTAATGCGTAATACGTTGGATGCTTAATAACTACATGTGATCACTAACTACAGAGTTGACGCCTTTGAACCAATATTGTTAATAATTTCAATGATCTAATACGAGGCGCCCATAGTCAAACAACAATATAAGTTTTGTTTAATTTGCAGCTATATGAGAACCAGCGCTCCAACACATTTCGTTCCCTTCCGATTTTGTTTTCCGATTCAAGTTTATCAAGATCTTTTGCCCCTTGTTTTCCGATTGATTCCCTGCCGCCCTCCGCCAGCGTGCTGACTCAATTGAACTGCTTTACCACCGGGAAAAAGTGACCTCACTTAATCTCAACTTTAAAGACAATAGATATTTATGATTAGAAACACATGTTATAATGGGAGTGCAGAGGACAGGCAATTTTTGACTTGTCTTTACATTTTATTCCCTAATCGAGTAGTAGTGATACAATTGTTCTCGGCATTCCGCATCTAACGATCACTCACTTTTATGGCAGAATAGGGTTCTCGTGTTTCTTCTGGAATAAGTTTGGCTAGGGGATTCAGCATTTGTTCATTTTTACTGAAATTATTTCGATACAAACAATTCGTTTACGTTGCATTTTAATGTCGGACTCATTTGTTGGTTACACTCGCCTGACTCAGCTGAATTAGTTTTGCTTCAGTTATCTTACCATACGTTAGTCGCTATCTATACTACGTCACACTGGCCTTTTTGAGAGCTTCTATTGTTCTCGATAAATTGATCGTGGTTTTTTCACCCTCATCATTCATTCCCCCAGAAATGAATTATTCCAAGCACTCACCCAATATTTTCAGCGCAGTATGACGGCAGTTCGCTTTTTTCACTTAAACCTACCCAGACGAAGAAAATCTTTTACGGACTCTGAACTGTTTGTAAGAATTATGTTACACCTTTTTGGTCACTTCACTCTGTGTAGCATGTTTTTAATTCGGAGAAAGTGTTCTTATTTTGTCGGGTTGAAATTATCTGACAAAATGGTCATCTGATAGTACTCATGGTAGGAAGAAAACATGCACCTCCGACATGATGCCGACAATTTTTAAATGTGAGTGTAATTGCGTGTAATTTGTCAATAATTATGAAACTCATAGCCTCAAATAGTTCCAGCCCTTATGCACATTGCCATTTTGATTTTTGACGAAGCTTTGCAACAATATAAAGAGCAAATAACATGGTTTTCATCCTAAATTTTCGATTACAGTAAGTGGATCGTTAATTTTTCTAAATGCTTTGACTCAACCAGTCATCTAGAACAAGGATAATGTGAACATGCTATCACAAATTTAAGATGTCCAAGACAAATAAAACGGAATAAAATCGTTACATTAGTGGAACCTTTGCGATAAACGATTTAGTGCTTCCATGATGCGCAGATCAGCGGCATTGGGGACAGAAGCTAAAACAGTGGAATAATCTAAATCCATAACAATTTGCGTGGAGGGGAATGGCTGAGTGGGAAAGAGTAAGGGAATAAACTTTTGTGAAGAAAGTATAAGAGATATTCAGCAAAGCAAAACTGTAGGACTCTTTTAGTTGAGCCTTCTTATCCAAGCTTACTCTGTGCCGAATTTTTGCACAAATGAATTTGATCCGTGTTGCTTAAATTCAGTCATTTTAGTATCAACAGCGGACGTGAAATTTTTCCGGTTGTGTGGTAGCTAAGCATGACAGGTGCATTGCAAGAAAACGTGGGGCTCTGTTCGGAGGAAGTTCATACTAGAAGTCTTGCAAAAAAGCTCACTACTAAAATATAAGTTAATCAAAGTGAAGGAAATAATATTACAGTAAAGCGTCACTTGCAGCTGATTTCAATTCTAAAGCCTAAATTGAAAAATTATCCTTAAAAATTTGACGTATGCGAGTACATGAGATGAATTTCGCAGTTCTCTGTATGAAAAGATTTAACAAACGTCAACAGACAATCATCATTGTTTGTAAAATATAAAAAATAAACTTCATTATTTGTTAGACATCAACTAACACTCATCATTGTTTGTTTATTGTTTTTTTCAGGTTCCTGTCCTTTTCTATAAACTTGACTGTCACTAGAGTTTGAATTGTGTTTGAATCAAAAGGGGAATGGAATGAACAGAGGGATATATCAGTTGCTTTTGCGTGATCGCTTAATACAAACTTTTTTCTATCTTACCAGCACCGATATCGATGAACTTCCAAGACTTGACTTTGTTTGCACCAACGTTGAAAACACCCGATATGAGCTGACCTGCGTGGATGGAAAGTGGCATTACAGATCGACAAATCCTGCTTTGGAATCACCGTTCAGCAGAGGATCGCGATTCGCACGAGCTGCACAAGCGTCGGATTTTGACGCAGACAGACCTGAGTATGCCATTACACCTGACCCAGCCTCTGATGAGTTACAATCAAATTTATTGCCATTTGAAGCCAACAATAAGGTGTGCCCACCTGTGTGCACCAAACCGTGCCTCAACAACGGCCAGTGTGTGAGGAATGACGTGTGTCTGTGTTCCTCTGAGTTCACCGGGCCCGATTGCGGGCAACTGCGCTGCATCAAGGACTTGTCAACCATCATTCTGCGGGGCTCGATTTCACAGTAAGAATTTTGCTCACAAGTTCTAGCTTGGAGGTCCAACTTTGATTCTAAAACTGATGCCTAGTCAGATTATTCATTTTTTCTCTTTAAGATAGTATGACGTAGATGTAACGGAAGTAACAGGAAATTTTTGTTAAATGAAAAAGCCAGATCGGCGTAGGTGATGCTTTAAAATAATGAAATTTAGCTCACGCTTAAAAATTGGAAGAAGAACAATTTGTTTACATAAAAACATAATGCGATAAAAAATGTCATAGTTTATCAACATGAGATAACCAATACATAATATGGCTGAATATGAGAACTCTATTTACATTTTTAAGTTTTAAGGAGAGGGTTAAAAATTATTTTTTAGCTCTTTCGTAAGTGAAGAAAATGGCAAATGATTTCTGTAGTGAAGTGACAAATATTACCAACGTAAAAAAAGTAACCAGATTCGCCAAGAACGCTAGTAAGCCGACTATGAAGAGCGTTTATTTGACTATTACCTAAATTTCAAGTCTCATTGTTGACACAAACCTCAGCTCAGCAGGGGAGCAAATATGATTTTTGTTTTTTGGCAAATTCGCTGTCAAATTGGGAATAAACATCTTTTTATTCACAAGAAAAGCTAATTTTTCTTAAATTTAACTTCCGGTGAATAAATTATTGGTAAAAAGCTATCAGAAATTAGTTTCTTCCCATTTTTTTAGCTCGTAATGATTGACAGTTCTCCCGTTTTGCAAAATGCTGATCAGAAGTTTTAACTAACGAGTATCGGCTTTTGAACTCACTTGACAGCATAACCATTGTCTTTTTATGCATTCTCCTGTCGAGTGAGGCTCAGTTATCGCCATGCGATGCATCGCTCTGTCTAAGTAAAGTTCGCTCCGGGCCAGACGGCAGATACAGTGGCGGTTATACTCTCTGTTCTAGGACTCAAGCTCGCGTGAAATTTAAATTCCCTTTTCTTATCTTAACCCGATTTGTAGGGACCTTTCGTGCACAGTTGAACTTGGTGCATGAAATTTTACCTCACCAGCAAGCTAAGTCGGATTTTTCGAATATTTTAAGCCCCAGCTGCTGTGAATAAGTTTTTACGCCATTCGAATGAACTTCATGAACATTTTTTTTCACATGTATTTTAGAATATTGATTCCTAATTTCAGTAATGAAAATTTTCATTCTATTTCCACAAAGTCCTCATTGTACATGAAATCAAAACATTCACAAGGTTCAGAGCTTCCATCTAATAAACTGTTATGATTATAACAGTAAATCACACTCTGCCGTTCGTAAAAATGATGTACGAAATTTTTCTTAAAGTTTCTACGCACTTGAATTTGTCAACCGACATGATTGCACTTAATATATTCTGCAATGGGGAAGAATAAAATGGCTTCCCTGACATTCAATGGTTTAATTATCATAATATCAAGGGTCTCGTTCGTTTATGTGGAATGAGTTGCAGAATTTAATACGAACTGATGCCTTATTTTTCACGGCGAAAATAAGCCTAAAGTCATGCGGCTGGAAACTAACAATTCCCGTGGTGTAAACAAGGGTGTGATGTCATTGATTCGAATGGTATTCGATGCTCCAAAGAAAGTCATCGAACGATAAAAGGAACTGGCTAAACATTCTTAATCGTGAATTTACCCTGAAATTTCATATATTGAGCGATGAGAACCTGATTTTCGAAGCGTCAAAGCTGTTTTCAACTAAACTTTGATATCGAATCTTATTTTACTCATTCACTCACAGTCGAGGATCTCAAAGCCTTGCAAAATGTAGTCGAAGTGATGTATACCTATTCTTCAACGACCAATTCTACATTCCTACACTTGAATTGAAAACTAAATCATTATGGTTGAATAATTTTTAATCCGTTTGTGTTATTTTCGACTTGACAGATCTACCCAAACTAACGCAACTTCTTCATTACAACCGATCGATGAACTAACTTGTTCCGAAGGCTACGTGATAAAAAGCGCCAGAGATGCGACAGATGCCCGTCAGTCTTTGATATCGTGCACGGAAGGTCGATACATCCTGGAAGCTTCAGGGGAGGAGATCTCAGAGTCCTCCTGCTTACCGCACTGCTCCAGCCCGTGTCAGAACGGAGGCGTTTGTGAAGCTCCGGAAACGTGCGCTTGCATCGGCGGCTTCACAGGCCCGACTTGTGAGGAGAGAGCTTGTGCTGTCCAAGCCGACGTCAGCTTGTTCAAGTGAGGGAGCTTCAGATATAAATGCAAACTTCGTACAAATACCCGCACAATCCCTTCCAAATTTAGGCGAGCTATTCTACTCTGAATATTAAACGCACTCTGTGAATCGTTTCTTTAATTCCCCAAAAACTGCCTTCATAATTGATTCAGAGACGTTGGTTTTTGATAACAGTGTTTCGAAGGATTTATCTTGAAGATGTTTCTCAAAGTCGAGTGGGGCTTTTTACATCAAAAGTTTATTTTCGTAATATTCGTTAAATATTTGAAAACGTCTCGGATTCGTATTCCTGCAAGTAACAAATTTTACGAAAGTGAGAATTGCAAAATTAGGTGCGATTTGGATGGTCAACATATTTTAGAATTCGATGCTGGGATATTTTTCATTAAATCCGGAGAGCCATGATTTGGAAAGTTATATTCTGGCGAATAGATGTTATACTCTGGAAATTTATTGCTCATAGACTTACCTACGTGACAAACCAAGGCATTATGTCGAGTTCACAACAGTGTGGTATTTGGTCATATGTTGCTCGGTTACATCATTAACTACAGGATCCATCTTGTGAACCTCATGGACTTCGGGAGTAGAATACGGAGTTTTTCGGCTTTTATCAACTTGATACTTTTGAATGTATTTAAGTTCTTTTTCTGCTGTACCTCTAAGTTGAACCAATGTAGAATTCAAATTTTACCAGCAAACTTTGAAGGCGCAGACCTACAAAAGAATGTTTCCAAATCATAATTTATCTGACTTTTGCACTGTCAAAATGCAGTAAAAATTAGAAATACACGCGTTAAATTATCACGTTAAAATAGTGATTCGTTTGACACGAAATTCATCGCTAAAATTGAAACGAGACTTTTTTGGAAGAGAACTAGCTAGAAAATGTACAACGATATTTTTGTGTTAGGCGGGATGGTCGTTTTCGATTTGTGCTGAAGTATCCCTCGGTGAGCACGACTCAATCTTAGCTAGACTTGACAGCGCACTTCCTCTGTTCCAAAACTAATTCTCTAGAAAATTAGAAAGGAAAGTTCAGACCGGACGGGCCAAGTTACCTTCTCGAGTTACCTTCGACTCAAGCAGGCACGCAAAATGTTGCACATTTACCGAGCTCAGGTTCTGAGGTTACTGAGAATTTTAAGGTTTTTATCCCAGTTTGAATTATAATAATTCAGTTCGTTGAGTGGTACAAGTCGCTAGTTGGTGTGAAATGTTTTTTCAATATCAGTTTATAATTAGAATTAGTTTATTTTGCGGTGAGGAAGGGATGGACACAAACCACGTGGAAAATCACCATGGCAAAATCATTTGAACAGAAGTTAGTTGCGTCAGATCGTCATTGCATTTCGATGGGGTATCAAATTTCCCTCACTTTGGGGGAGATATTTCATCTGGGGGTTGAAAACTGAGTTGTTTTCCGTCGTTGAACACAAATGCTTCAGTTGGGCAGTGAAATTCTTGAAAAATATTCTTACGTTTCTGTTATTTGATGTTCGCAAAGTCATTTAATTGAGATAATAACTCCAAAATAAATTTTACTTCTTAAAGCTAAACAAGCGATAAATTTAACTGAGAAACAAATGTTGGAGAATTAATTAATGAGCGACGGAGACGTAAGTCCAATTTCCCTGCATTTGATCTCCGGTGGATAGTGTTAATAATTTTTAACCCGGATTTATGGACAAATATTTCATGGCATGAGGGATAAGTTATCACTGATAACTTTCTAATATTATAATGTTTTTCAACCTATTCTCCAGAGATGGTGAGTCGCTCTTCTTGCGATGCCCCTTTGGAATGTTTATCTCGAAGAACACCAGCGTCATTGAAGTTGTTTGCTCAGAAGGTGTTTATGTTGCTGCTGATGAATCCAATGTGGAAGACGGAACTTCAGTTGCCAGTTCTAGAACTGAAATAAAATGCATCGAAGGATGCGTGAAGAAATGTGAAAATCGAGGCGTGTGTGTGGGGATCAACATGTGCGCTTGCGAAGAAGGTTACGAAGGCCAATTCTGTGCTGTGAAAAGCTGTTCTCGAGACCCGACTGTCACCAATGGCGTCCTAAACTTCAAGTAAGTGTACGAACTGTAAAATTTATTACTGATTACGCTTACTTCCGTCAGTAAATAATTTACGTAAAATTTGCTGTCTCTGATTATAGTTGAAAATCTTAATTTCCATGCCTTGAAGTCTTAATACTGATATCTCTTTCCAATAATATTGTTTCCATGCACTTGAAATTAATTCATTTTAGAATGACTCCAAATTCCTGAAAGTTTGATTAAGAAGAGAAGTAAGTGTTGGTAATAAGGCAATATTGTTAAGGAGAATATTTAGCGAAAGTGTATTAGATTAATAAAATCTATTCATCTCACATTACTTAGCGCAGGACTGCAAGTGAACGCTAATGTCTCGAATAATTTTTCCATTTAGGAATTTAAAAACGAAGAAAACACTAAGCATTGCAATTATATTTAATGAAAATTACACGAAATATGAGTTTGAAATAAGTAATAGCGTCAGTTCTATAAAACGTTTCGGAGGCCAGCTCTATTTTCAGTTAGCAGTCTGCCAAGTTGAGAATAAAGAATTTTCCATTCATTAGCGCTGCAGATCGGAACTCCGCTGTGCTGTGGTGCGACCCCGGTTTTTCGACCGCCAGCGGCGAGGGCGAGGAGACAGTATACTGTATAGACGGGTCCTGGTACAGCTCTAGGGGGAGTCGTGGTTCTTCTTCAGCGTCTGGAGGTAAGGTCACCAGGTTATTTTGATCCCAATGTTGCTCACTGTGAAAAAATCTATTTGTAGAGTTTAGAGTTTTGTTCTTTTATGCTTCTCTCTGCGTTTAAATGTACTTTACCATAGCGAAATAAGTAGCTTAATCATTTAACTATTCACACAATGAAGTAATCAGCGTACCCATAACTAGTGTGCACAGATTTGCCTGAATCCTAATTGAAATCATGTATTACTTTCATAAATAAGTATTATATCAATCACCGTTTACCTGGACAAAAATTTTCATAGATCAGTTCCATCACACTCGTAAAAATTTGTGCCTGTAATTCGATCTGTGACTCCGGTAGCATCGAGCCCGATACGACAAGCAAGAAACAAACTAATTACGATCGAACCTTCCGAGCATCAGCTCAATTTCGCGCGCGGTGGCCGCAGCTTTTTATCTGCTTGGGCTTGGCAAGCAGATTGTTCTACGATATCGAACATCCTTGAAGTATGAACTTATAGGTTCAGTTGTGAACTCATGTGTTCGTTACACGATTTAAACTAATGTGAAATCTTAAAGTATATCACCATATAGCCAGCTGAATTCGTGGAAAATTTTTTGAGATTTTTCCTCCAGAACCTGACGAAACTTACCTTAACATCAAAATCTTTCCTGACCAATGCTAACTTATGCTAATCCAAGCCAACATATCCTAACCTAAAATTTCATAAGCTAACCTATCCGAACCTAACCAACCTACTCTAAGTTATCCAAAACTAACTCAACTTTTCCAAGCCTAACCACGCGGTCACAATTAACAGTATCATTTTCAAGTTATAGCTTCAGTTCTTTCCGAAACCCCGTTTTCAACACACTGACAAAGTATTGACACGTATGCGCACAACTAAGTAAATTCTCATTCATCTGCCGGTGTGAAAGAATGACACTTCAATGATTTAATTACCTTATGTAGAAATATGCTCATGCTCACTAGGTGAAATATTATCCTGCTGTTATATGTTTCCCACTTAAAAAAAAAATATAAATGTATTTTTATACACCAACCTAACCAACTGTAGCAACTACGCAAACGTAGTCAGCGTGTTGAATGAACCGGGAAAACACTGATCGCGTATTCTAGTAAAACCGGTTTTATAGTAAAACCGCGTATTGTAGTAAAACCGTGCACCCGTAAAAAGTGGGTGAAACACATATTCAGGATACGGACGTAATCTTTCATATTTACAGCGTGTCGACAGCCTTACGGAGGCGGCTGGTATTTTAAAATAGTTTTTATAAGTCGACGTAAATTTCCTTTGCAATAGAAGTAAAATTGTGACTATGCGGTTTCCTCTGGAAAATCTTCAGCATTTAGTTAAACTATTTACATTCCTTCAACACGGATGGTAAAATGTGCCTCTATTAAGTGTCTTCGAGAAAATCTTAAACTTTTAGTCAAATCATCTATATCACTTCAAGATAGTTAATCATGAGTTTTCCGTATTATGGGACCTTGCTATTTTATTCAAAAGAAGCTTTCACTCTATTTTTCACTTCGAATGATATTCCTCTTCGGAATCTCTTAATTTAAATAAGTTGCATCATCACAGTTCAAAATTTTGCGTATGGTTAAAGATCCCTGGACTGTGATTACTTTTGAAACAACTTGTCGCGTCAGAATTATTCGCACGAGCTTAAAAATAAGGTACCTTATTCTGACTAACCTATGAATGATACAATGACGGCCGCGACTGTCCGTTCGTTTGTTCGTCACACTTGCAAAATATTTCAAGGTTGTGTCCGTTGCCCACACACACACTATTCAACTATTTTGTTTCCGTTTACTGGTATACTAGAACACGTCATCTGAGATCCGTTTCTTCCGTTTATTTGAAAACCATAAGCGATTGATTTGTGTCATCGAACATCACCGAAATTATCTTTATTTTCTCATTATAACGACAGCATCTGCAGAAATATGGGCTTCCTAGATAATTATCACAATCAAGTGCAGTGCACTTCCTCACGTTGAATTACATTGACGCCAGAATACCCCAAAATTGCAACATAAGTTTGTCTACGCATCTTAAGGCGTGATTTCTCTCTGATTTATTACCATTTATTTATTTAAAACGTTCTGCACAAAAAAACATTGATAAATTATCAATGAGATTTTACGATTTAATCAAACAGATTTTACGGCAGGCGGTAACTAATGACCTTTGATTTCTAGCGTGTATGTTTCTTTTTAGTAGTGTAGTAAGTCACAAGCTCAATGGACAGTTTCTACTTGTGTTTTGAAATTAACACGATATATTTTTGTTAAAGAAATTGAACATAATTTCATTTTACGTTTTCAATGTTATCTTAACATCCATGAGTGTTTTCACAAATGATACCTGGCTCTTCGCGTGGAGAGCACAATATCAGCAGTGACGATGCTGTGCCTCGATGTTATGTATCTAGCGAACCTGAAGTGGTCATTGCGAATATCCTTTCTCTCTTAGTTATGGAAACATGAAATCAAAACACTGATGTTACGCTCACCAATGATTATGACATCATCTGAGAAATGCGTTTGCTGGACTGTATTTTGCTTGGCAGCAACAATGAGTTGTTACCGTCATTGGAGCACAGGCTCAGTACTCACCAGCACTGGTATGATCTACATTTTCCTGGTGCCTGAGTACTCTGTTTCTTACTTCTGTGCGTTTCTTTGCTGTTTATTGTCTTTAATTAACGAATAAAGAAATTGTTTGAGGATGTGTACTTTTTTCCCTTAGCAGCACACAAACATTTGCCGTTGAATGAACATCCCTAAGTCAACTACTACGTGCCTCACAGTGTACCATCGAGCTATCAAGCATTTGACCTGCATAAAAAAGAAAATTCGAGACAAAATTTAGATTACCCATCTGTTTGATTAGTGAGATCCTTGCTGCTAGCACAAATTTGGTCCTGATGAATCTCATCATAATGCATCACGGAAGTAACGAGAAATTCGAAATCATCTCAAAACATTAGCGGAGACCCTCGCTGCTAGCACAAATTTGGTCCTGATGAATCTTACCATAATGCATCACGGAAGTAACGAGAAATTTGAAATCATCTTAACGGTTCTTTTATTTCGATGCCACGTTCAAGAGGAGGGTTCTCTGCCACATCCACCTTTGGACGCAAGTCTCACCTTCCCCGTCGACGACATCTGCACGAAACACTGCTCGCAGGAGTGCCAAAACGGCGGCACCTGCGCCTCGAAAAACACGTGTCAGTGTCCCGAAGGCTTCGAGGGACCGTTGTGTGAAGACGAAGTATGCGCATTGATAGATGTTGTGCGTGGCTTCATAAACAAAAGGTGAGTAATCAGAAGTCATCTTAAGTTTAGTAGTGAGGTATTTTTGTTCAATGTTATTTTTTAATGGCATTTTAAAGATTTTCATACAGCTTGTAGGTAACTTTTGCAGTTCAGGGAAAATAGTTGTACATGTAGCTCTCGTGAAGGTGTGGGATTTAAAATGTTTTCGCACTTTTATGGGCCCAAGACTCCTAAGATGCTGTACTGACCCCTAGTATGCGGATTAGTACAAAACTCAACCTATTATGTATTCGAGAAAGGGTTCAACCCTTTCAAACTTGAAAGGGTTCAACTCAGGAAATTTGACGAATAAATAGCCTTGTTCGTACCCATCATAGTTAATGCTGAAGTGGCTGCTCGTGCGTTTTCTACGTAGCAATAGTGCAAAATGGCAGATTGGTAATAAATGAAATTTGTGAAGTGTTGAATGTTTACTTACACTTTAGGTATCCTATCTTCATTTTCCCAGTTTTTTAAATGCATTCGTAAAGAATCAAAACTTGAAGCCCACAAAAACTAAAAAAACCGTGGCAATGCCATTTTGCACTGAGCAAATACCTATCGAAAGGGCTTCACACGTAACAGCCCCATCTATTCAATGTATCCTATATAACTTTCATACTGGTTAAGATAGAATTTCATCAGCGTATGGATAGTAAATTTCATGAATTTAATCACTTGGGCTACGTACAAACGATGGATCAACTGCTCGATGCAAATGAAAATGGAGAAAATTAATTTTTATTCCCCATGAAAAATTCAAAAGTGTTCTAAAAGATAAGTTGAAAACAGACTTTCGATAGTTTCTACTTCATCATGTGGCTTCAAAGAGAGTTTAGAGCTAACTTTTTCTTATTTTGTAGTACTGCACTCTTGGGCATTTTGGCTAATTTTTTATGGCGTATCATCTCAACACTATTGATGTTCTTAAGGCCAATCAAATGGACATCATTCTTCAACTTCCATCAGTTTGGCATGGCATACAAGATCGGCGATTGACTTTCCTCATTTTTTAATTTTTAACGTAATTCCTACTTTTTCTCACGAGTTCTTGAATTTTTTGTACATTGCAGATTTTTTATACTGTAAATGTTTGCAGCAGGTGCATATGAACATAATACCCCGGGCGTGTTGCCATCCCCCACCATCAGGGTAGGGATAACGCTTACTGAAGCTGCTCCAGAAATGTGATGGTGAAGTAAGACCTAGCAGCTCAATGTTCGCATTAAAACTGATCAGAGCAGAGTGGGGCTGACAAAAAAAAAAAAAAAA
>JACJUY010000323.1:186171-207940 GCA_014220935.1 Platorchestia sp. MABIK
TGAAGATTGGTTTTCAAAGCTTTGTATGATATTTTCTACACTAATTTCAGTAGGGAACGAATTCCAAGTGTAGGTTCCAACGAAGTGTAAGCCGTGTTGGGATTTAGCTTTTGAATAATGAGGAATTACCAATTTTCTTCTACTATGGTTTATATATTCATGATGCCTCCTTTGTACAGATGTTAATTGTTTAAGATTTTGGTCACACTCATCAAACAACGTTTTATAAATGAAATTACATATGGTGAGCTTATAAAAATACAAATGCTCAAGTTTTTCAAAACTCTGAATAAATCATTTGTGTGCGCATCGCTTTCCAATTTTATCGCCGCTTTTGTGACTTTTTTGTGGAGAGCAAAGAGCAAATTGATTCATTTGCACCAGCTCTAAGCCATTCTTCCGTTCCTTTTGGAAATATGGAGAAATGAGCGTTCGACGAATTATTTTTAGCGCCTTTTCAGCTTTTTGAACTTCTAGTTAATACTTAATTGTTTTATTATGTTGAGGATTTTCACCGTTTTTGATAGTTTAGTACCGATATAAGAAAGATGTTCTTTGAAGATTGGATTTTTTTTTAATAATGCTCCGGAACTTAAAGGATTTGATTCCTTCAATCTGGTCATGAATATATGGAAGAGACACATTCCGCTGGTTAGAGAGTGTAACGTATTTTGTCTTATCAATATTGATGCACATTTTATTTGCATTGATCTACATTGAAACTTTTCGTGGCCCATACATAACGTACTGAGCAGTATTCAATCGAGGGGACTTGAACCCTTGATAAAAATTATTATTTGTGACTGGCGTTTAATTAATTTACTAGCAGGGTGACTTGACTCGGCGCAACCAGATTATACAAACGATTAAATCAACTTGGATGCTGCGATTTGATGAACAAGTCTTAGACGCTTTTGTTTTAGTTATTTTCCTAGAAATTGAAAAAAAAGAAAGGGAAAATTAGAAATTTGGATTAAGTATCTTTGTTGGATTTTTTCAAAGCCTCAGCATCTTTGAGTAAACCAGTACAATTATTTAATCACGAAAAACTTTACACTTCATAACAGTTGAAAGTAGAGTCCCATATAATTTCAGATCATCTGATAAAAATGTTCTGAGATTATTGTCGAAAAAATAAACGAGAAGACATGCTTAATGAAACCCACATCAATTAAACAATAGCATTACGTAGAAATGCAACACCATGGAACTTTTAACACATAAATTCATGGCCAATTTTAAGGCTTTAGGATAGTTATAATTCGTATCAAATTTTGTAAATCCTCGACCGAGTGAGAATGGGGTCAATCCGAGAAGCTAAGATTGCTAAGAAACACAATAAATGCCGCTGAGAGGAATGGATTTTGATGACAAGTCACGTGTATGTATGAAAATTCAAACACTTTGAGTCGTGCTATTCGAGCGAATGCTCGCTCGGATACCATTAACTTGGCTGGTGGGCAAGATGATTTCTGAATCCTTGATACCCAGCAGGGGCTATTTTTCCTAGATAATTTACGATGTCAGCCAGGGTTGTTCCACCTCGCAATCTTCGCGCTTCTAAGAACGTCTGGATAAAAACCCCGTTTTCTGAATATTGAGTGATCCATCTAATATTCTACGGATTGCGTAGGACGATCCTCAGAGTCCACTAGAAGCAGCTGTCGGAGTTACTGAAAATGTTTCCGAAATGTCTCGCTCGTCCGTGTACAGTTCGAAAGCTGTCTCGGCCTGGCAAGTGGCGATAAAAGTGAATCAAACACCAATTTATGACAACATTGAAGCATGGGCTCCGCAATCTCATGGACTGCAAATGTTTGTTTCCCTTTGGGTTCAGATCGTCTTACGGTTATTCATAAGCGTCGTGATAATGTCTTGCACTCTGAATAGGAACCAACACTGAGTTAGCTTACGGTCTGTTAGTCATTGTCAGTAGTCTATTTTAAATCGATTTCGGTCGATTCATCACGAGCTTTCATGTTTTTTCCGAGAGAACCAAGCAACGAACCAAACTGTCGATTCATGACGAGTATTTGTGCGCAGTCCTACCGAGGTAACTTACCTCTGCGACGACGGTTATCGATTCATCACGGGGCTGCCGAAATCGTTCCTGAAGTGCATGGAGACCGGTTGGAGCCTCATTGAAGAGGATGGAGAGGTCTCCGAACTCCAGCCCAGAGATCTCGTTTGCGAGAAGCTCAAAAACTGCGAGGACGAACTGCCGGCAGTCAGAAATGCGATGCTGGTCTACGTCGGGTGAGTGTGGTATTCTCGTTCTGCAGAACGAAGCAATAATGTGTTCCTGGATGATTTGCAATTATTGTGAATTCTTATGTAATTTATTCATGTGTTTTTTATTCAAAATTGAAGTAATTAAAATTTGACTTAAAATGATCTTATTTTCGTTTTCTGTGATCGTATTAGCTGAACAGCAGTTTCGTTTAACTTATGTTTTCCTTTTTGCTCTAGTGCTTACTTTCACTTATCTTGGGGAAATTTTATAGTGCATGAATTAGCGAAGTTATGAGTAGTAAGAATGCAGAAAATGGAACATTATATTTCATTATGAGCGTTCACAATGCCAATAAAAGATTCATGAGCTCGTTGAACACTTTAATCGCTATTTAACGAGAAGGGTAATTCACATGTCATTTGTTAGATAAAGTGATTGTTTTCTTACATCAGACCCAGGGCTCAGAAACCCGATTCGAAAGTTTTCAAATATCTCTCACTCTGTGAATATTTTGACTTCTAAACCTTAAACGGAACTTATTTTAAAGTTGTCTCAAATGTAACTCTAGAAAAATAAGTAAGAGGTTTGGCAGTCAGTTTAGCAGTCCGCCGATGTACGTCTTGAAAAATGTTTCGGAAATCAGACTGCCAAATAACGCTTTGAAGCATCTATCTAACGTATCTATCTATTTAAGAGCTGCATTTAGCTAGCACACTTTTTTGAAACTATTACAAAATTTTTCCATGAATGTTTCTGTGTGATTAATAAAATAATTGTTTGCGTTCGTCTTTGATAATCTAGTTTGTTCACTCATTAGTGAAGCTCCACAAATTTGACCCTCGGAAAACTGAGTGGCAAATTTTTGATTGCTGACAACACACGCAGCGGAAACATTTTGCCTATTGCCCATGTGTATTCCGTTAGAATTTTAGTGATAATTCTTAGTAAGCTTCATTCCATCACACAATGCTAAAATTTATTCATTATTCTTAAACTTTATAAACTCATTCACAGAATGAATTTGGCAAGAGATTGCTCTGAGTTCTGTAACTGCGCATGACATGCGTTTCATTTCAATCTTAACAACTGCCCATAAATATGATCTGGGACTAAACCTTCAGGGACGTGGAGGAGCCTTCATCTAATTGACTTCCTTTGACCTTCGGATCGACATTTCCGCTTGGCTCGATGCCAAAACATTTCCCTTTTTCCTGTTATTTTTGGTCTTCAAAGGCTGATCCAAGTCGAGATTCGATGGGGAAACGTGTTATTTTTTTATTCAGAGTGCAAGTGCTTCAATTTTTTCATGGCTGGTAAAATTTCTTAGGGCTTAGCTCTCTGTTTTGAATACTTTCTTTTTAGTTTAAGCTTGTTAGCCATTTATCAGAGTGCTACGAAAGAAATATAACGTAGTTTTTTATTTCTGTGTGAGAAAATGAGTTAAAAAGTTTTAATGGAAAGCGATTGTAGTTGTGGATTCAGGGTAAAACTCGAAGAGAAACAATGTTCGGATGTTGTAAAAAATCTTTTAAAAGCAAGCACTATAATACATGTGACTGAAAATGAATTCCTACTTTTCTAATAGCATTTCTGAATATACCTAAAATATTTGAGTGCATCAAATTCCACGTAAAACGATGCACAGAATCTTGTAACTGCTAACATTTTAAATTCCCTTGCAAAATGAAAATTTTCGAACTTTTTTATAATTTCTTCACGTTCCTTATTTTCTAACATATCATTTCACTTGAATGCTAATGTTCAGAAACATTTTAAAATTTCATCGTTGGGTACAATTTGTGTGATGGAAAAGCTTCAACTGGAAAGCCATGAAATATAGCAGGCTTGAGGCCGCTACCGGTGTTTCGTAATGGAAATGTTTGTTCAAGGCGGGAATCCTTTGTTGAGCATTTAACGCTCAATATCTCCTGCAGACGCTCATGTACTTCCCTCCTAAGTAACTACGGATCACTCTCAAGAAACTACAAGATAAGCGATTAATTCAATTGAACAGCAAATTTAATATCCCTCAGCTGTTAACACTGCCAAGTAATCGGACTAGAGAGAGGAAACAATAACTGTTATTATTCTGTCTCGTCGTCGAGAAAGCAATTTTGCAAATGCGCCTCTGCTGTCTGTTTAATGAGCGTCGTTGTGTGAACATATTGCATTCCAGGGATGAGAAGACACCGCTGCTGAGATGCTACGAAGGCTACTCGCTGCAGACCGGAGACGTAAGGCCAATATCAGCCATAGTGCTTTACGAGCTGCTGCAGGCCCTGACTTAGCCCTCAGGGGACACCGTGTGTCACACTCACAAAGCATGCTTGCACAACTGTTTGAGCTATATAGCCTGTTAATTCAACAATGGACGTGAGGTTATGGGGAGTTTAAGGTGCCGTGATTTTGCAGTAACATGATAAGTACATGCAACGTGTTCCATCATTTCAATATTGCTCAAAATATCAACTTGTGTAGGTTTCTTTCTTTATGATGTACACCGAGCAACATTGGTCGGTTAAATTATTCAAAACGCTTTTTGCTCTCGCTTAAAATTTGCTGTGAAAGTCATAGTACCATTGTCATTGAGGGAAATTTCTAAAGTGTCATCACGCTAAACCATTGTCTATGTTGTAAGTCTCCTTAGAATGATCTTTCTTCGGGAGGCCGATGTGTTTATAGTGACTATGACTATAGTAGTTTATTTCACACTTCAGTATCTTTAGTGTTCACGTAGTGAGCTATGAACCAAATTAATTGAGCTTGTGGTCTAGGGTTATGGGGAGAAAAAATTGCATAATTTTTGAAGTAGTTAAAAATCAAAGTTTTTTACTGTAGTAATAAAACCAATGTAATTCTGCAAGTTTGCTTTGTTTACTTCATGATTTACAAGAATTGATGTGCGGGTTACGCAACAAAAATGACCGTGCTAATTAGTTTAAAAGTTGAAGTATTGAAATTTTTGGAGATAGACCATTACTTCTATTGTCGGCAATTCCAAGTCCGCCGTAAACGACTGTAAAACTTGAAAAAGACATTTTTTATGTTAGAACGGTAGCTCAGAAATTCAACTCAATTGACCAATAATTGAAAAAATTAAGTAAAGGTATTTTTGTAATTACAACAACAGAAGTGAAATAACATGTCTGACAGCAATACAAAATTTGAGCAATATTAAACAATCCACTTAACCCATAATAACCGTAATTCGGCTCCGGATTGATAGCTTACTTGTAAAGGAAAGAACAGGAACGGCTGTACTGCGATTCTGATCGAGGCATCCCTCCTAAACCAATAACTCGACGATGTACTTGTCAAGGGCCAGAAGGAGTTCGAGCCTCTGTGCGTGGACGGCCAGTGGGTGATCACGATGAGCCAGAAGCTGGGCTGCGCTCCCGAGTGTCCTTTGGGCTGCATCAACGGCGGAGTGTGTGTCGCGCCGTCCGTGTGCCAGTGTCCTAAGGAATACGGCGGGCCGCAATGTCAAGACAAGCTTTGTCTCCAGCCGCTCAAAGGCAACAACTTCACAGTCTCAGTCAGGTAAAGTGTCAAGACAAGCTTTGTTTCCAGCCCCTGAAAGGCAACACTTTCACAGTCTCAGTCAGGTAACGTGTCAAGACAAGCTTTGTTTCCAGCCTCTCAAAGACAACAACTTCACAGTCTCAGGCAGGCAAAAGTTCTTCACTTACATGGGTCAGTTGACATGTTACAGATTGATGATCTACGAAGTGTTTCTTGTGTGAGTTAGTAAACTTTAGATTTACATAATAACTCGATCTAGTACCGATACCCTCAAATGCGTTGATACACCAGACTAAAATTTAATTTATTAATGTTTCGATCCCGAGTTTTTTGAATAGCTTGGTAAAAATGAGAAAATACTTTGTATCTTGAAATGAAACTGAGAGAACCAAAATTTCTTGTGAAAAATTATACCCGTTTATACTGGTGTATATACTCGTTCAATAACCTGCTCAGATCTTATTGCATTCGTATTGGTTCAAAATGATAGTTTGAAGGTTAATGCATTTTCTGCTGATCCTGTGTAAACTTTCTTGGTTTTATACCATTTGTGAATTGGTTTTTATTATTTTTCAAAATTAATTTCTCTGTGTTTGAAATAATTTTGAATCTCTACAGCTTGAATATTGTTTGTTTTACTCTTCCTGTTTTGGTTTATATAGAAACTTAAAAAAATATTATACTAGCTGGGATAATTCCGGGTGCAAGTTTCAGTGTTGAAAAATTGTTCGATAAAAAAGAAAAACTCTACAAAAATTAGGTTGAAGTTGCAATAGTTTTCTAATTTTGTCCAATTTTTTCGAAATACGAGTTTCTTCAAAATAAAACTGATGATGTCATCTTCTCTTGGTTTGTAATATCAGGGCTAGATTCATGCTACTCCAAGTTAATTAATGTCAGTTAAATGTTAGAACTGAATTTTAAGATAGGGAATTTCAATGTTTTTTTTACCACTGAGAGTCTTTCATTGCACGCTTAAGAAAGCGATCTATAATTTTTTTGGCCTTTTCATGAACAAAATACATACTCTTTGTATGAGTCGTTGTCCAGGTTTCTCATGCTTGTCATGCAACGTGCGCTGCAACATTAATTTGCTAAAATTGTTAAGTTTCAGATTCAATTAATACATTTGTGTAATGACCATTGTTTTCATGACCATCATTGCTGTGGTGTGTCATTTTTAGCGTACGATATTTCTGAGCAAAATTCAGATAACATCGAATTTTAAATGTCAGTATTTATTTATTATTGTTTCTGTAAATCCTGAATACATTATAACAAAACGTTTGAATGATTTCCATTCTGCTATCTTTTAGATTTGTGTAAATGTTCGTTTATGTTCAAGTTTTTCTTTTGAACCAGAATTTATCACGGAATCAAATAAGCACTACAATTAAGACGCAAGTTTTTTGGAAACAATTTTTCCCGCAATTTTTCAACGTCAGCAAGCGCATCTCTCATTCGTAGAATGACAGGCTACTCTTTACCCTTGAATCAATAAGTATCCAAACGTAAAGCATTCCATTTCACTCCAGGGGATCTGACGTTTTCGCGGCCTGCGAAACAGGATACCTGTTCAAATACGGGGAACCGACGATCCAAGTTGGATGCCGAGGAGGAGAGTGGGTCTACCCGTCCAGTTATGGTGCCCACTCCGGTCTGGTCTGCGTGCCGGTGTGCATGCCTCCCTGTGAGAACGGTGGCACCTGCATAGCGCCCGGCGTTTGTGGATGCAATGAGAATTATTCAGGAGAGCTGTGCCAAAACAGGGAAGCTTGCTCATCGGCTGCGCCACCGCTACCCAATTCTGTAACCGAGAATGTGTGAGTGCGAGATGCTATTAATGTTCCTCGGAATTAGTGATGAAGAACATGACACCCTCGTATTTTTAACTTATGTAGCGCGCTTTTTCAGGGTAGCGTAGGAACTGTTGGAACGTTTGAATTTGATCAATGCTTACTTCAAAATTCTTCTTATTATGAAAATTACTCTATGTCGTCGTTTAGATAAAAAAATTAATTTGGTTGAAAAAAAGAGAATATTACTCAAAACTGTGTTATATCTCTGATGGTTTCTCTGAAATCTCTTGCTGTAGATAAGCTGAAGGATTGTTCCTTGCTTTTTTGTATTATTTCGAAGAAGTATGTCTTATGCTCTGAGTTGTGTTTCGAGCACGGTTCTTCCGGAGTCTTCAGTCTCGAGTAGGTTACTCATTAACTGTGTTGGAAAATTTGACAACGTGCTAAGTAATCATCGACAGATAACTTGAATATTTATTTAATCTTCAAACTATTCTGCTTAAATTTTCCAAAAAAATCTATCATATATTTTTCGTCTTCTTATTCTTACATGCTACGTTCGATGAATAAGATTGTAAGTATTTTTGATTTAGATTCGTTTGACTTGCATGCAATAAACCTTGACGTAAATTCCTACAAATTACTCTGCTCTACTAATATTGATTGAATTATAGACGTACTAAGAAAATGGCCAAATTTCACCCATTGGAGAACGATCATATAAATTTATTTTTTGCTTTTAAGCTTGACCGTCGCACGAAACCCGACTGTACGAAACAATGTGCTGTTGGTTTTCCAATTTTTTTTTTCTTGGAGTCGCGCCCTAGAGGAAAAGCGTGTTCATAGTTTCTTTATTTTCTTCGTATAATATATTTATGATTTATTTTTTCATATTCTCGATGAATAACGTGTGGCTTGCAAAGATTTTATCAGAACAAGAGGTTTCTCAAGGTTTGACAACTAAGGTGAATCACAGTGAAATATATTACTCATTCTAATGAGTCAAACCGTAAAGGTGTGTACATAATGGACATGTACTCGTATTATTGTCATCCTTAGGTAAGAAGTCATTTATAAAGCGAAAATTTTTGGCAACAAAAGGCAATCATAGATATTTATGATGATGAATTGTGCCCGTAATTTTTATTTGCCTTGTGTGATTACATCTCACATTCTTCCTATATCTCCTATGCAGAGGAGGTGGTTTCTATCTCATCAAGTGTGCGCCTTCGTTCGTTTTCACAAGCAACGTGAAATGGTTGGAATTGAGATGCCAGGACGGGAACTGGAGTTACACTGGATACGAGGATGAGTCAAGCCTGCCGAGGTGCCTCTCTTTGACTGGAAGCCTGTGTGACGGGAACGAAACCATCGCAGACCCTGCGTGTGGCCTGCTGTACGCGCCAGAGTGCGAGATCCTCCCTCCACTTGTCCCCAACGCTACCGTGTCTTACAAGTAAGCGCTGCGTAAAAGTCAAATGCTGTTAATCCTTTCAAACGCTTTCGTTTCCAATAAGAGGCGAGCATGGGTAGTAGATTCTCTGCCATCCGACTGGTGCTTCTCTTATGTGTAAGTGCAGTGTATAAGGAGATGATCTCTCAAATTGTTCCAAATGTTTTCACTGTTCCGTTTTGCTGGAACTGTTATTAAAAATTTGGGTATTCGGGTAAGATCCTCTCCCCAGGTGTTTGCGATACTATTTATTCCATGAGTAATAATTCAGTAGCTAGTGAGAATATGAAATGCTCCTCTAAACGCTCCTCTGAAAACCTGCCTAACTTCTAAGGTAAGCCGTGGAGATGTGTATGAGATTAGTTCCATCTGTTTTTTCATGTTAGTTGCTTTCTTTATACCCCCGATTTAAGCTGATACTTTGGGAGTTTTTAGCCTGCTGTTTGGTTGTGAAAGCTCATGATAGTTTCAATGCTCTCCCAGAACAAATCTATTTGCTGCAAGCTCATAAAATGTCCAACTAGTTTTCTCCGTTCCTTAATGTTCTAACGTTCATCATTCTTTAAAAAATAAGAGCACACATGACAATTATCGCTGTTGCTAATCTTTAGCATTTGCGTAGGATTTAAAAACAATAAGATTAAAAGCAATATTGTTTCAGTCTAATCAATAGCGATTTGAGTCATAATTTTCATCTCGACTACAATTGCAATTACCGGCCCCCAAAATGCTTCTACGTATCCAGTGTTTATTAAAATCCAGTCATGCAAGTGTACATAGCGTCAACTTACGTATCGGGCATGTTTATTCAGTTCATCAGGAGGAGGAGTGCACTGCGACGAAGGTTATTTCCTCAACACGGGGGACAATTCGACGCCATTCAAATGCTACGGAGACAAGTGGTCGTACCCTGAGTGTGACACAGACGAGCCTCCGATTTGCAAGCCAAAATGCAAAATCCCTTGTCGCAACGGCGGGGAGTGTGTCGCCCCGGACAAGTGTTCCTGCCTGCCAGGCTTCACAGGCCCGCTCTGTGGCGAGATGTTGCCTCAGCCTTGTGTCGAGCCGCCCGCTCCAATCCCCAACGCTGCTGTTTTAATTAGGTTCGTTTTTGCTCGACCATTTGAGACATTTAAAAGGTTTCTTCGCGAAAAGTACGGTACGTTGTCACAAGTATGACACAAGTATTAATTTGGTAAACTTGATATATAATGAGCTGAATTAGGTACTAGGTTTAAATAGTAACCTATCAGGTTGAGTGGTCGCAGTTTCAAAGGTGTTAAGCTAGTGTTTTATTTTCGTGATAAGTTTTAGGCGTTTTAAAATTGTCTGTAGTGGGGTATAAGTTTTAGAAAATTCGCTCGTAGAGAAGTTCACGTTTATTCCAGTAGCTTGAATTTGAAGACGGTTTTGATTCATGAGCTGAAACAACTATCTTTTACACGTGTGTTAATGGTTGGCCTAGTTGAATAGTGCGGAATGATATAATCTGTTAGACTCTCATTAACATTGTGTTGAGAATAATTAATCATGTATCGTTTCTACATTTAGTTGTTGGTTCACAATTGTGGTCACTATGGGCCGTGTTACAAGTCAATAATATGGGTTAGTCAGTACGAACAGAAACGTTCTAATTCATCAATAATTAAAGCATTTCTTCGTACTCATACTAAAGTTAATTTTTTAGCATCAATTGGCTGGAATTGCATTTTTTCCAGAGTGACCGGCACTTTGGTGAACAATCTGTAACAAAAGTTGGGCCCGTTGAAATGAATACTTTTCACGCAATAACTATAGGTTAAAAAAACAATTACAAGGAGTTGAAGTTTTGACATGGCCACCAAGGTCTCCTGATATAACGCTCCTAGCTGTTTAATTCTAGGGACATCTAAAGAGTTTGCGGTCCGATTCTTTCCGGAGAAGACCTCATGGGTAGAATTATTGTTGAAGCCTCCTCAAGTATTCGTGATACTCCTGGTGTCTTCGATTGCGTCTGCCAATCATTGCACCTATATTTGAATGCCTGCATTGCGACGGATGGGCGCCATGTTAAACATATTTTGTAAGTCCCTAGCCTATTTTGAAAATCTGTTTCATGTGTTCATTATAAGAACTCTTTCCTTACTTTAGGGTTTTATTGCCCTACCACTCTCAGAATTCAAATCTTCCATTTGATTTCAACTTTAAAGTCCTTGTAACTCTTTAATAAAGTGTTTTCGACCTTATGCTCATTAAGTAAAAAGTATTGATTTCAGCGGGCCCAATTTTACGTTAAAGTTTGTTCAACAGTGTCGGTCACTCTATGCATCTACTTGAAGACCTGCCTCATCGTAATATTGTGAACTTGAAAAAAATTAGAATTTAAGTTGAGCTTGCTAGTTAGAGATTAGTTTGACCAGTCATAGGTAATTTGCATTTTCATGCTATACTTCAAAGTTTACTAGTAAACTAATGGCAAATTGTAAAATTTAAAACGAGATATCGCCGTCATGTTGTCAAATTTATCAAACAATAACATATCAGTATACATGAACAAGTTTTACTGTCATCATCGTTATCGCATAAAGCAATTAGTTATTATTAACGATAAAATATGAGGACTGTGAAAAAAGAAATTCTTGAACTACTCAAATTAAAAGTTATCAAAATGATGGTCTCATCATATGTACATGACTTAAGTTACATCTTAAATTTTGACGAAAATTTTACTATTTATACATGTGTTCCAGTCTGAGTGTTAATATTTTACGTTTATTTTGCATGGTTGGTGAGCAGCGTAGAAGGACAATACGTGGTGTGCGCCAAAGGCTACCAGTTTCCCTCGGAGCGAGTGCGGGAGCTGATCTGGTGCAAAGACGGAGAGTGGATGTTCAAGACTCAGTCTACTGACGACGTAAAGCGAGGGTGTTATCCTGTCTGCAGGTCAGTACAGCAGTTATCCCGTCTGCTGGTCAGTAGAGCAGTTATCCTGTCTGCAGGTCAGTACAACAGTTTTCTTGTCTGCAGGCTAGTAGAGCAGTAATCCCGTCTGCAGGTCAGTAGAGCAGTTATCCCGCCTGTGTGTAGTTAGAACGGATCCCGTCTGATGGCAGAGGTGTCATATTCAGACTTCTTTTCACAACCGAATTTCGAAATTCGACTACAAGCCTCAAGTAGAATTTTGGGAGTGTGAGAGTGCGTGTGTGTGTTGAATCTGAGAATCATATCTGTGTGGAATAAGTCAACCTATTTTTGCATTTTTGCACTTTTTGTTCTTGCAAGCATTAACTCCTTTCAATCACGAATGTTCTATTTCATAACTGAAGGCAGAATAGATCAAATTTGAAACGACCATTTTCAAATTTGTGTCCAATGAGTTGACAGTAATGTTTTGCTTGTGGGATTTGCAGGTGATCAAATCATCAAAACTTAACAACTGATTCTCCTTCCAAAACTAGAAGGAATTATTTTCCAACAATGACAGCCGTAAGAAAACAAACAAGAAGAATAAAATGAGCTGTTTTAGAGACCATTGCTCAGTTTATTTTTTTTTTATGCAGTGAAAATATTTCGATGATTACGAGTCATACAAAATAAAAAAATTGAACGAAATTGCTGCATACGACAACAAACAGCATTTGATAAACTTTAATTACCCAAAATCGCTTGTGAAAGTCGAGAGACTCCAATTCCCACTGACATATCTTTCGTTTTAATGAAAATTATTAAATTATAATGCTGTTTTACATAAATCTTGAAGATAAATATCTCTGTATCGAGGTATTTTTCTTTCAAAGGTTAAATATTTGAAGCCTGTAGGTGTTAATCAATTCTAAATTTAAAATCTCCTAGCACTGCATTCCTCAACCATCACACCGAGGGAGAAATGGACGGCTGGTATCCTTGCAAAAAGCCTTCAAAACTCATCTCCACATCCCGTTAGACCCCTCGTAAAGAAACTCAATCGTATCTCCTGTGAAACATAACTAGGACTTCTTTTCAACTCACCATTTTGGCTTCTTTCAAACACTTATTTTAACTCCTTCCCAAATCAAAGCCGTAATCTCAGAAGCAAGCCCTTCTATTATCTCTCGGCATTTGCGTCGTTATTTGCAGCATTTATGTCGCTATTTTTCTGCATTTGCGTCTAGCGGAGGATGCCTTAACGGCGGAGTGTGCACGGCCCCGGATGTGTGCTCATGCGTCCGCCCGTTCACCGGCACCAACTGCGGCAAGTTGGACCAGGAAAGCTGCTTGAATCCCGCCAGCGCCGGCAGAAATCTGGAGCTCGTTTACAAGTGAGTGGCTGCTACGACCTCCAACTGCTTCTCGCTTTTACATCTCATGCATGTTTATACGGGGAATCTGAACGGCTTGTAAATTGTTCGAAAGTTGCCTCTTCTTGAACTATTTTTCGTTAATGCGTATTTTGTTCTCAATAGTTAGTTTTCTGAGTGCGTTGAAAGGATGAAAATAAAGTTATTATTTGGCTTCACCTTGGTAAAAATTTTAATGAGTTTTTACAGAGATACTTACTGAAGTTAAGAACGTTGCGCTATGATTTATCAAAGATATTTTGCTTCACTTTTCTCTCAGTGAAAGATACTTTTTCATTTATAGACTAGCGTGCGAACAAAAACTACTCAAGCAACAGGTCTTCGTGGCATGCAATAAAACAGTAAATCAGTATTTCACATATTTACATTCTATTAAATGGTCAGCGAACCTGATAATTCTACCTGTTGGAAGGCATCATCTTCCCGTTTAGAAAAAGATTTTTCAGTTACGTTAAGCCGACTTTGTTCGGAACTCAACTCCCTCAAAACTTTACTCTCTTGTGCGCTCGGAGCGTAATTCAAATTCAGCGGTTCGTCGATTTCCAACATTTTTTAAGCCTGATAAATATTCCTTGACAACTGATAGCTATCTCTTCTTTGGCAGCCAAAGATGAGCAATGAACAGCAGGTCGATGTGTTAAATGAACAATAAAATGTGAACTTTTTAAGGCTATTCGGCCTCAAAACCGTCATCCGCAGCAGCAGTATAAGAAGAAAATAAACGGAATAGCGCATCCTGCTACGATACATCAATCAAGTATGAATTGAAAACAAAGTTTCTATTCACGATCTTGGTATTTTTGATAGGAGCAAAGGTGGTGCAGTACAACAGGTATCTGACGTGATAATAATTATTAGTGTAGACGGTACGTCAAAAAGCAAGAGGTCCGATATTTTCCTCCGATAAATCTTCCAGATGTTTCAGATCTGAGCAAGCCCTCTACTACTACTACTGATAGTATGAAATGAATTTATTCGAATCTCAATAAAAGCATATTAATAGAGAACTCAAAATACGGATGAATCATAAGTCACTACTACACGGTATAAAAATAACGTTCAAGAACTTTCAGAAATATCCAAAGTTGTTGTGCTCTTTTTCCTTGCATTGTAGAAAAATTAAACAATTGTGCGATAATACAGATGGACGCGCCTTCACAATTTTGTTAATTATAGCATGAATCGAAAGTAAGAAAAACCAAAGCTAGGCTACAGCTCTGAAATTTGTTGCTTGGGAATGTTTTGAATTTTAATATCTTCAGAATCACTACAGAGATGAATAAAATGACGATTAATGATTCTAGCAGCTTTAATGCAGCAGTAAAGCAGCAAAACCTTTTAGTACAGGGTCTTATTGTGATTTTTTTCGATAAAGAATTTTAATGGGTTTGAAGACCGATCTTTTTCATTCAGTAGAAGATAGGGTTCACGCCAGACAATGCTACGCGACATACAGCGAATGTAACAAGCAATATCGCCGCTCATTGAGCTTTAAAGGCAACAAGTTGATGGCAAAGCTACTGTCGCCGTCGGATTTGAACACAATTGAAAATTTATAGGCCATTATATACTGTAAAATTCATGTCGATGGACGGTAATTTGTTCCAAAAAGCAGCGTTATGGGAAGCCGTAGAACTTGCTTTGTGACCTGCATCAGTTGTTGAGACAATAAGTTTGCTAGGCTCGGTAACCGGCAGAATCATCAACGTAATAGCTTTAGCGAATTTTACGTATACTTTCATGAACGATCTTTATATGTGCTTCTCATTAACAGAAAACATATTTTTGTATGCTTTTATGTTTACATTTTTTAAGTAATTTTTTACATCGTGAACAGAGACTCAACGAGTTTACTTCGTCGAATATTTAGAATTAATTATTGATCTATGTTTTTTCCCAATAGAACTAGTCATGTTTTTCTCGTGACAGGAAATCTCAAAATCAGTAGCCAATAAGAATATATTTCTAATAGAAGTAAACACTTTCAGAACTACATTGTTCTGTGTATGGCGGTTTTGCTCAGTCGTTGTCTCTTAAGCACAACCAATTGCATCGATAATTTGTTTTTAGGCAGTGTTTTTAACGTTTCCTTCATCCCCTCAAACTTCTGTTTTTTGCAACAGAAGTGAGGAGAGCAGTCCTCTCCCAATCATTGTACGAAATTTATGTTCAACCCTTTGGTTCATTTTGCATTCAGGCTTCTGGGTTCTTTCATTCAAGCTCCAATGCTGACTTCCATTGAAAAGTATTCACACATTTATTTTTAAATTAATTTTAGACCTCAGTGTTAAGCTACCTTATGGAGTGACTATCGCTAAACATCTGCAACATACTTCTTCTCTGTAAGCTACTGAATTGATCTGCTGAAATTTATTATCTCATTTTATGACTGTCTTCTAACGGTTAATTTGAACTTTTGACACTCCAGGGTCTCATCCCGCCAGTTGCCGTCTGGAATGATGCCTATGTAATTTCAAGGCGTTCTAGTCTAAAGAATTATGGTCACCGAGTTCCCTCGATTTCATTCCGATCGATTATACGTCATTCATTTCATTTTAGAGTGAGAGGATTTTTCTCCTTCTCATCCGAATTTGACTGCTGCAACGACGCGTTCTTTGGTGAGCACAACAAGCGTATGGTGCGCGTCGTGTGGCGCTGAGGCGTTTGCCCGAAATAATGTCTTTTCATTTCTACCAAATGAGGTTCATTTGAGGTTCAACAACTTGTTTAACACTTTTTTATTATGATAAAACTTTGGAAAACTTTGCTAAGAAAAAGTGTAGAAAAGTGAGTGTATTATATGCTGGATTTCAATATTTCGTCCTGATTTTCAGCTTTTCACGAAGCACTCACTTCACTTGACGCAAATGGGACTGTTTTCTCTACGACTTATTTTTTGAATATATTATTTATATATTTTTAAAATTTTCTATTTTGTTTTATATTACTTTTCGAGCTTTGAGTCTTAGCTATTTTCCTACATCCATGAAGCCAAAATTATTCTCAAATTAAGTTTTACTTGCTTTAAGTTTAGGTCTAATTTAATCGTACTCTGATATCGTGCATTGTCTTAAGACATTACTATATACACAAATCTGATTGCTCGTTATTAGAGTTTGAGCATCACACTGAACTTGCTTCCGATCAAACGCATTGATGGATTCTCTTATCGAAGTCTTGGGACATACATACGACTAAATTGCAGAATTATTGGAGACACCGAAACGTTACGAAAGTGGCACGACAAAGTGTCATGACGAAAAAGTGGACGTGATCGGTTCGATCGCTCGATCTTAAGTCTCAGTGTACTGACGGGAAGGATCTAGATTAATCATAGTTGCTTGATTAAACCCTGTGAATGATTTAAATATGTTTAAGAGCCGGAGTGAGAAGAACAGTTTAGTGAGTAGCTATTATTAATTGTTTGCATTGAGTATTGAGTAATCATAAGAAGGGATCCTTGACTTTAAATTTTATCTCTGTAAGTCTACTGATACAAAAAAAGCAGATTTGATCTCTCCCAATATGTGGAAAGTCGACTCCTGTTATTTTCTAAATTATATTTTGTAAGAAAGGCGGCAGATTGATCGGTCCTTTATATGATACGAGCCGTATCTTCTACAACCTGTGATTACTGGCTTATTTATTGTTTGAGACTTGAGCATCAAAGAGAGCCTTCGAGTCTAATATCGAGTATCACTCTCACCAATTCCCGATGGGCGAAGCTCTTGTGAGTTTCATTTACGCTGATCCCGTGTGCTGAATGTACCTTAGTGTCTCCAGGTGGACTTGAGTGTGTCAATTATAGCTATACGTTATGAAGACTAATATTACAAATACATTAGCGCAACCACAGATCTGAGCAGGGCAAACCTGAAGCTGCATTTTACCTCCGAACATTTTGTGGTATCTTCTCTGACTATTGCTACTGATTTGTTCTCTGAATATTGCAGTTGATTTTTTCCATGATTATTACAGTTGCTTTTTCCCATAATTATAACAGTTGATTTATTTTCCGAACATTGCCGTTGAATTCTTATCTAATACAGAAAATTTTCAGAGTTCATGTGAAGGAATTGGCGCCCCTTTTCAACCCAATCCAAATCACAAAAAAATTAGTCAGAATGAATTCCGTTTCGATTTCTCGTTTAACTCCTTTGAAATCGCTTGACTTTCTTTGAGTTAATTAGAGGCTTAATTCTTTAAATAGGTCCTTCCAAATGAGCGTCTGAGCTTCCTTAAAACAGCGCTTGGCTCCAAGTCTACAGCGCCGGCCGTGTTTTTATTAGCAATGCCGCGAGATGGGCGGGTACATCACATCGTTTGTTTCGGGGATTAAAGGCGACCATTAATAATGGAGTCTGGAGACCGACGTCTGGTCTGCTAATTTAGAACTGCAGGCGGCAGCAGCTGCAGGCATCAGGAGGCTCAAGATGCGCCCGGGGTGTGTAGATGCAACTCGTAATTGGTGTGTTCTTGGACGTGAGAGACGTGTGCTTCACAAGCACATAATGGCCAGATAAATTAGCAATCACGCTTGTCCCAGGGACAGATGCGTTAATTTACAGCTTAGACTTCGTCGAGCGAGGCCGACCTGCATGGTGAAGAAAGACAAGTGCATTTACGTCAATTCGGAATGCAGTTTTCCGAAAATAAATGTTATACATAGTCATAATGATAAATATGCGCTGATGTAGCAATACAGTTATACCCTCGTTTATCGCAGGAGATGGGTTTCAAGACCAGCTGCGATAATCGAATTTGTGTGAAGTACAGACACCATGTTTATTTAATCATTTAACCTGGATTTATTTTGTTAAGCCCTCCCTGTACTTTTTACAACCCACCATTTACTTTATTATTAACAGGGACAACTGTTAAGCAATATGAAATCGGTAAGTGAGACATTACATGTAATACAGTGCAGTAACAAATTAGAGAAAAAAAATTAAAGATTGTTTCTGTATTGACCACGAGAGAAGTTCACGAGAGAGGTTGTTGTAAAATTTGAATGATGATGGTGATGAATTTACTGCACAGCAAAAATGATGACGATAAAGGTGAGGATGACTTTCACTGCTCATCCGATGATTGTATTTCACATCTCTTCAGACGGGGGAAGGGGAAAGGGGGGGGGGTGCATTTCTTGGAGCACCTCTTCCACTTCTGCTGTTTCCGAAGGTGTAACCGAGGTATTAGTAGCAGCAGCAGAAACTGGTTTTATTTACGAGGCTGCAAAAACATTGTGATCGGCAGTAGCTGCCACTACTTCTTTTCCGGTCGAATAACATTCGTGTAGGAGGCCATGAAGTCGTCGACCATGTGGCAGAATTGAAACGATCGTACCATATCGTCGTCCCCATTCCTGTGACCGCTTTTGAAGTTCTTTCCCTAGGTTGCATAGCTGGGCAAGTCGCTCCAAAGTCAAGCAAGTTTGGGAGACATCTTCTTTTGTTTCTTCTTCTTCTTCGTTCACTGACTTCGTCAACTCTTCGAGTTCTTCATTGTATGGCGGCTGGGAGGAGCAATCTGGTAGTTTGTCGATGTCTCCCGTAGACGTATCTGCAAAGCCCTCACCGCCGCAAAGTGGTGAATCAGCATAATTGAACTACGAAGTAGCGAGGGAACACTGTGCCACTAATTAACCTTTTGAAGTTTCACAATTATGAAAATATTTTTGTATCGGGATATCAGTGACCTAGCTTTTTCACGCAATAATCTATTTAATGAGTTAT
The DNA here is from genome assembly GCA_014220935.1 of Platorchestia sp. MABIK. NCBI lineage: Eukaryota > Metazoa > Arthropoda > Malacostraca > Amphipoda > Talitridae > Platorchestia > Platorchestia sp. MABIK. The sequence goes on from JACJUY010000323.1 coordinate 205,230, forward strand.
GAATTATGTACACTTTACGAGCACAATTTTAGTTTACCATGCAGTAGATAAGAAAACATAACATTTACTTCAATCTGTAAAAGTTCTGAGATATCCTGAAGACAACAAAAGTTATGGAAACCATTCACTTAATTCCTTAGAAATCTGCGTTGAAAACTATTTTCTGCGCACTTTATATTACCTTCAATGGGGTGCAAAGTTTTTGAAATTAATTTGTAATCTTTACGATGAAAGGTATATTTTGAATTCGAAAATTTATCTCTATTTCAGTATTTGTTTAAGACAATGGTTCTTGGTAGACAATACCGAAAAATTTTTCAATTCTTGAAGTGTTGCATTGGATTCTCGAATTCACTCTTTACATAGCTTTTCTTCCACGCTCTCGGACACCTGCAGAGGTGAAGTGTCCTTTGTTTTCTAATTTACAAACATTGGTCCAGGCATCCATGCGTACCAAGCGACGTGACGTCATTTGTTCTTGCATTTGTAATAGTTCATCAGATGGGTTTTGATGGAACTTGTGCAAATTTCGGTTACAACTGAGTACAAATTACGACATCACCGATCAACACCTGCGCATAAACTCTGTCATTCCAATCAGAACGCAATTTGAGAACCGTTGTTTAAGCTGCAGCACCGTACCGCTGAAATCAAGATCGCTATGGAAAGAAACACGTGGATGAAATTCCGTTGGAAACAAAGGCAAAAATAAAAAAAACTAGCGTACTGCTTCTAGAGAAGATATCATTTTTAAGCTTAATTTTCTTGACCTAAAATTGGGATCTATCGATAGTGAAATCTTTGACTTAGAATTGGGTTTAACTGATCAGAACTGATATAGTGAAAATCACTGTATGATTATTTATTGACGTCTTACCAGACATACTTTCATAAAAAAATGTAATAAAAGATCCAACTATGGTAATGATAATTATTAAATTTTAACAATAGTAATAGAAATGATAATAGAAAAATTCTTGTTTCTATTCATAGACTTCAAAATTATGACAAAAAATCACATACAAAACCTAAAGCAAATAAATCTCTGAAGATGTTAAAGCAAAGCTTTTACTAGTGGAAACGTAATTTAATATTAAACAAACGGAATTCTTGTCAAGATGATAAAAAAATAACAAACACTAGATCTAGACGGCCGACTCTTCTATATGTTCCATGAGTGGTCGAGGAAAGAGTGCGCACTTGTGCCCGATATGTATGCAGGAAGGATAGACAGTTACGATCTCTAAAAAAGTGAGGATCGAGTTAACTTCTTGCGATTGCTTTACACGAGATCCACAACCGGGTCTTCTCATCACCGAGGAAGTTCCTGCACGCGTAACTTTGATCAGTCTCGAGTTGTGAGACACAGCACGCCGCGTCTGAGCATGAGTGACGAGCAAAAATTTTCCTTCTCGTAAGGTGCGTACAATACCAGCCTTAAAAATAATTATCATTAAATTATAATCATGTGAGGTTGGTGACGCTCCTAGAATAGATCTAAGAAATTCTGTTTTGCCGAGTTCGAAAGAACTGGATCGATCAGAATATTGGAAGACCTATTCAACGCATTTAAATGACTCAATATATTTTATAACCTCGAATTACATGCAGAGGAAAAGTCCTTCTAAGCTTTTCATACTTAAAGCTGAACTAAATATCATTTTTCAAATTTTTCTCCAAAACATGTCAGTCGTAGACGGTCATTCTTCATTTCTTATTCAGAAAGCACACATTCAGGGGAATTTTTTCATAACATTTATACGAAGAGACGAGTGAATGATAGAGAGAATTATTTTCACCAACACACCTACAATCGATGCTGCTCAAGCGAAAGCATTTGCCAGATCTCGAAACTTTCGTCCCAACCACACACGTTTACCCAGTCAAACTTTTTCGCCGGAGCATGCATGTTTTTCGCGGCGCAAGCGATTTAATTTCTTGGGCGGCGAAACACATGCCTGCAGGCGGCAAAACAGTTAGACTGAGTGTAGACGACGTGCAGTTCGTTAAAAACTTGCTTTACACCTTGGCGGTAGATTATCGCCACAGTATACTGTGGCTGTCACTACGACGGCAAACGACAGGTTTGAAAAAAAGAACTTCTGAACTAATATACATTTTGTACTTATATCGATCATTTTTTCTTTCGCTTTATTAAGGTTGTAATACTTTCCATGTATTCGAACATTTAAAAAATAATGATCTTCTACCTTTTTCGCACTCATAATTACGTTCATGTCCTCCGCTTCTTCTCATTTACCTCGTGCCTTTGACATTCATGTCCACCTAAGGAACTTAGCTCCGCCTGGGCGATTCCAACATTTTCATCATTCAGAGCTAGAGTCAGGCTTCCATGTCTAGAATACGCGAAGCTTTATCGAATATTACGTTGCTGATTGTCGGTCTTTCTTTCCACGCCAGTTTCTTCATATAATTACGAGCATCTGGGGTGGAAAATTCTGTTACAGACAAGATTGCGTACGAAGATTAATATTTGTGCCTGCTTTTGGTTGGTCGCTTGATGCAAAATCCGAACTCTCATTCCAGTTTGAGAAAATCTTTTTTTTCGTGGTAGATATACCGGTAGAAAATTATTTTGCTACATTCACCGTTGCATCATTTTTATTTTACATAAACCTCATAGATACAATTAACAGTGTTAACATAAAGTAACGCTTCACCTGCTACCACAACATGTTAAAATACCACAG
>JACJUY010000323.1:209696-241082 GCA_014220935.1 Platorchestia sp. MABIK
ACAAATTAATGGAAAATAAAATAAAAAATAACTGAAATCTTGAGCAAAGTTTCTGACGCTTCAAATGACTTAACATGGCGTCGCCACTCTCACCTTTTAGTTCTAATATAACTATTGACATTTCCCTAATACTGTACAAAATATTTCATTCGTTTTATTCACTCAATAAGCGAAAGCACTCAGTGTATTTTAACTAATTAACTACCTCCCTTTCAGCAGGTTTTGACTCCACCTCGCCGTCGATTAGTACAACACAGCGGTGCACGACACTCCCAGGCTTCAATTAACAAAAGAATCACTCAGTTGTTAAGCGCCGCTTTTTATGCAAAACCAGCCCCTTGTTCTAGATCCTTCCTGAAAGACCGCCGCTCACTCCCGCGACTTCGACTAACGTTAAATCATTACCGTTCGCGTCAACTTCTGGATTTTAAAAGCATCTCTATTACCTTTATCTCTCAGTGTTATTTCCCCTCCAATTAGAATTGAATTTATATCACTGAAATTTCACAGTCCAATTATATCCACACAGTCTGTTTAAGAAAGCTTTCCCCACGTTTCTTCTCTTCAGCTACCCCAACATACACCTCCCTTCGCCATGAGGCGACTCCTTCCCCTTCTCCACTAGTGTGGCGCAAGAATACCCTAATTCTTACTAAGTAACGCCGTTTTTTCCCGGCGCTTTTGCAATAGTCTCACTACATAGGTAGGACGGCAGGAGGGAGGGTATGTAGGAGAGAGAGTATGTTGGAGAGAGGGTAGGTCGGGGAGAGGATAGGTAGGTGATAGGGTAGGTAGGAGATAGGGTAGGTCAGAGATAGGGTAGGTCGGAGAGAGGGTTGGTCGGTAGAGGATAGGTAAGAGATAGAGTAGATAGGAGATAGGGTAGGTCGGGGAGAGGGTAGGTCGGGGAGAGGGTAGGTCGGGGAGAGGGTAGGTCGGGAGAGGATAGGTCGGAGATAGGATTGTTAGGAGATAGGGTAGGTCGAAAATAGGATAGTTAGGAGACATGATTGGTCGGAGAGAGGGTAGGTCGGTGATAGGGTGAGTAGGAGAGAGGGTAGATCGGAGAAAGTGTAGGTAAGACAGGGGGTTAATTGGAGAGAGTTAAGTTAGAAGAAAGGGAATGGAAGGGATAAACTGAACACAGAAAGGTGGTAAAGAATAACACTGGGCTGAGGCAGAGGAAGGGTTATGGAGGAGAGTGAAATTGTCAGGGTTTCCGCGATTTCTTCGTATTTTATGCTACTGTTGCCATTTCAGATGTCTAGGTTACACGTTTCTAAATGACCTTAACTGTTTTTTTTAATCATGTCAATGCGATACTTGGTATGCGTCGCCTATGGTCGAAACCTGTGATAAAAGAAAGTTCATAGTGGGAAAGTACTAAGAACATTTCGAATAGAGGTTTGTGTAATACTGGGGAGTAAGTAATGAGAGATGAAGGAGCAATTTCATTTTCTTCAATTTATTCCTTGACGAAGTTGTAACCAATAGTTGCAATTCAAATTTCGCAATTTTTTTGATTTTCCAGTCTAATTAGCGTGTTATATTGAGTAACCCATTCCAAACCTATGAATTGCGGCGTTTGGGTTTCCTCATTTGTCTCCCGTTCAGTACCTCAAGTGAGGCTGAAATCTAAAATTCGACAATTATTGGCCACGGCATTGTGTGTATATTTTGCGAGGCTTCGCATGGCTCTAAAGTTTAAAATGGAATTGAAGTCTCTTGGCTAAAAGTGAAGGAGTTTTGTTTTTCAGAGATTGAGTTGATTAATAGTCAAAGTAAATTTGCAAAAATAGTAATTATCATGCTAATATGAAAATAATTTGATTTTCTCTAATTACTTCAGTGCTGTTATAGACGAACATCAATTTTCGAACAGATTTCACTTTGTGACTGTGTTCACGAATTGAACCAATTATGTACACAAGCATTTTCGAAATAAAGAAGCTGTAAAACTACCAATTCTTTCACGCATCATTGGGATGTTTTTTTTACCATTTTAAGTTGACACTAACATCTTTCATTTTTGTTTCTTATACCACGTTTGGTATTTATTTCATTAAAACAGTTCTCTTTTCTTTGCATCTTATAAATCAATGTCTGTAGATTTCACGATTAAGGAAATCACTAATTTTCGTTTTGTTCACTCTCATATTATCCCCCCAAAAAATTGATTATTCTCGAGTGTTTTGCTCGTATTTCTTCCTTGTATTGTACAGCAACGTGCTGGGCCTATTGCTGTTATCACTTTTTACCTTTTAAGAAGGAGGATAAAGGCGTAAGTAACTCAAACAAATTACAAACTCACCTGAATGGGATAGAGCTTTTAAGTGGACACTGTCCACTGTGTGCGAGCAATAAGTGGAAAACAAAGTTTAGCTCTTTTAAGACACTCATCGAAACCATTACCTGTTCCGTCGTCGTGTAATATCAATACTACTGAATCAATGCCGGAATGCTTACCGGAGATGCATGCGATGATACTATAGTAAGGAGTTAACATAATATTTTCCTTTACAATTGTGACCGACGTTAAACTGGGATGTTATTTTTTTTCATGATGCCCCGATTCTGTCAAAAATAAGAAGCAATATTTAACGTTTAATATGTATAATTTTTTTAAAGATCCACCCTTTTACAAGCACATGATGCGTTTCCACGATAAAACAAATCTCTTCACAATTTCTTCCCGAACACTTTTCACATTGGGATGCAAAGTTCTAGACTCGTACATGATTTGAGACGCAACGGTTGCCCAGTTTCATCTATTCACACTTTGTCTCCGAAGTTCTTAATTAAAACCTTCCTTTTAATCCTGGGACTTTTCTTATCTGAGAGTCATCTTTCAGCAGCAGCAGCTATCGTTGCTGCTGGCTCTCTCTGAGTTGCGAGCTCAAAGAAGCGTCCGTAAAACGACTCACAACTTCTCTCTCGAGTCACTGCTTCTCTAAGGCTCACATCTAAAGCGCGCCGTCGGCGTTAGCTTTTAGTTGCCCCGTGATGCTGACAGCCAACAAAACTACGACCGAGATTGGGTCTCTTTTCTATAGCGTGTCTTATTTTGATAACAGTGAATTTTTTCCCTCCCAGCGATGACACCATTTCTTCTATGATGCTATTACTTTTTCATATTATATTTTTTTTTGTGATTATTTCACGCCCATCAAGAACCGACTTTGTGCTATCAGTAAAACTGTCAGACACATTATTGTCGTTGTTAAATACTTGGTGTGAAATTGAAGTGATGTTCGAGTGTAATATGCTTTATGTCATGATTTAAGGACATTTAAATAGTTCCCATCATTTATGTGCAATCATCAATTGAATAAATCATTCATCAGAATTTAAAATTTTTTGTCAAAATGATTCAGGTTTAAATATATTGAGCGCTTTCCGTGAAATATCAGTTGTCGTCGGGATGGTTTCATGTTCATATTTAGTTCCCATGTCTGTCTTTTATTCTAAATTTTTGTCCATGACTTTTGAAATTTCATCGTTCAAGATCGCATTTGCGGTGTTTCAGGTTGAAATAATTCGATAATTCAGCATTTTTTTAAATGTCAGTCAAACAGTTTACACTCACCTTCTGTGATTTAATCAATTTATGAAGAGAAGATTTAAAATCAATTTACCGGTGATGAGCACAAATTATCGATTTTATGTGCCACTCTTACAGGAAACTTTGGTAATAACGACAGAGAGCTCACTAAAATACGCAGGAATGAAGCGCGCTAATTATAACTCGCGTCTAAGCGTCACACGCACGACCTGTGAAAAATGTGCAAATAAGAAGTTTTGTGGCGGTTGTCAATGCATAAATTTTTTGCTCAGTCTGTGTGATTAAAGAAAACGNCCCTCATTTTAACTTAAATTTTTAGGCTTGAAGAACGTGAATTTCTCTCTGGTTTGGCGTGAGGTAGATAAATTTTGAGACCTCCTGATGAGTTGGAAAAAAAAGATGGGCAGCAGAGCCACGTTGAGCTTCCTCTCTACGAGAAGTCCATTCACTTTGATGACTCGTTGGTTTTTGTATGGGAAGTATTTGCTTCGCGCAGGCTTTCATTTCCTCTCGATACTGGCGGAACAAAAACCAGAGTCCGGATTGAGTTTTTCTTGCCTCAGACTCACAGCTCGGCTGATGAGACCACAATTTTTGGGCAAGCGTTAATTCATGCGGTACACGGAGTGTGGAAGATTTAGAAAGAAATGCATAGAGAATTTTTTTATAGAGCAAAGCCTTTTCTTTGATACGTTCTTAACCTATTATCCATTTCACAATCATCTAATTAACTTTTAATATGATGAACTTCAATTTTTCACGATCATGATTGATTTTCGAATGTATAATGTTGATCGTCAAGTTTTGTTTTACGCCATGCCAAATGATTTCAGTTAGTTTTTCACTTAACATTTAATTAATGACAAAAAGATTACTAGTTTACCTGTTACCAAAGCAGATTAAAACTCACAGAATAAACTCTTGATATCTTTATACGTAAATAAAAAGTGACCTTGAAATCACTGGTAGTGTTCTTAAATTTCGCAAGTCATTCCTTATGTCTCTCAACAGAAAGCCAAACCAGAAGTCTGACTCTGCTTACGAGAAAATAAAGATACCAAAGCGCACAGCGAGTTTGAATGCATGCGAATTTCTAACGATGTGTGCTTGAGAACTAGGCAACGGTAACGAATAAGCTTTGAGACACAAAGCTAGAATAAGATATCGTGATAAGAAGTGAGAAGTTTCTCATCCATAATTGATATACGCATCGTGTCAGGAAAACTGTTTTCCTTTTTACTTAAAATGTCGTTGTGTATATATAAATCATAGCTTCTATGCCTCGCGGGGGAGACTGTTTTCGTACACCCTAAGCGCGTTGCACGCAAATTAACGCTAATATTTGTTAAAAAAATAACATTTGTGGATTCCTACATTGCAGTTCGACGCTGAAAATCTCGAGCTGTTCTGCCGGTTACCTCTCTACAATCGGAGGTATGGTTGCTGTGGAAGGAGCTTGGGAGCAGGTTTGCAAGAACGGCAAGTGGACGGAGCGGGAGCAGGAGCAAGTGACAACCGAGATCGCTCCTGGTCTTGTAGTGATCGTCGCAGAAGAAAGTAGCGTTGGTGCTCCGAGGAACTGTTCACCCATTTGCAAGCGCCCCTGCTTGAATGGTGGCGTCTGCACTGAGCCTGACACCTGCACCTGCACTCAGGGGTACACTGGGCCCACCTGCGAGTTGGCTGTTCCCGCCAACTGCTCCAAGTTACCTCAGTTTGTGGATGGGGGCTACTTGATTTACAGGTCAGTCATACGTAGTGTTCACTTCTGTTTTCTTGATAAGATCATTTTTAGTCATCTGAGAATAAACGATTAACTTTCGCAACTTTTAAATTTGTGAACGGTGCTGAATTATTTGTGCTGAATGAATTTAAATTTTGCTAATATCTCCAGTGCATGGAATGTATATTTTACGACTGATTTCATGTTTCAATGAAATTTAAACGGATTTGAAATGTGCATATTTTTATAAAACGAGCAAAAACTGATTTTCAATATTTGGGAGTAGATTTTCACAAATCTTGCATATTTGTGCATTGGATAAATTTCAGTTTTCAGAACATGTTCTCGAAATTAATTTGTAATTTATGAGGAGATATGACTAGCTTCCAAATTTTGGAGCATATTTCGTACGTTTTGTAGACTGAGCAACTATTCTCTGTGATCATTAATATTCATCTTGTTTCTTTGATTCAGTTATCCCGAAAAGGAAGTAATTGTTCAGTGCTTGCCTGGCTACGAAGTGTTGCCAAAAGTTACACGTACAACTCTGCAATGCAATGATGGCAAATGGTTCACTAGCATAGCTCCTCAGGACGTGAACAGAGAAACAAGTCCCGCAAACTCGGAGAGTCCAGGCGGGTTGCCTGCATCAGGGTCCGTGCAAACCCTTCACAATGTCCTCCCAAATGCCGTCTCCGATGGAGACAACGCCGCATCGGAATATGCGCCCAGTTGGTATCCGCTGGGAACGCTTACTTGTGCAGCTGTTTGTCAAAAACCATGCTTGAATAATGGAACGTGCTTCGCTCCAGAGAAGTGCACATGTCTCCCCGGCTATGCAGGAGATCAATGCCAAGTTGAAAAGTGCTACGGGGCTCCGAAGAAAATACAAAATTCTATGATGATCTTCAGGTGAGTTTTGAATTATTCATGTCTCTGTGAAAGTTGGCACACGCCTTTGCGAGACTTATGCCTCGATTGGATACACGTTTGACAAGTGGAAACCGAGTTCTTTTCTGAAGTGCCCTGGCATTTTTTCATCTATGCCCTTGAAAGCATCCAATACCAGTGGCTTGAGTTTACGAAAATTTACATGAGAGAAGCTCTTACGATGCCTCAACTCGTATTGATTCCAGAGGCCGACTTGTGTGCTTGCTTTCTCAGGAGCTTCCTTTGCTGGCGAGAGCGTGCGACACTTTCTGTTTGCGGAAGCATTTCTTATCGAATAATTCAACCCCAAAACATAAAGATTTGAAAGAGATAGAGATAGGAGAGGCTATTATTCCTCATTTTACGAACTAATCATGACATGAATGAACTCTAACATTTGAAATTTAAGAGTTTAATCTTATAAGTATTCCCCTCCGTAAGTATTCATTTTTCATATTTACATGCACATTTGTGCTCAATAAAAAGGTCGCGATATGAAGTTTCTCCACAAGAAACTAGGAGAAGCCCCTTATGGTGACATCATTTGAGCCATGAATCTATCAAATTATGAATTGTTTGAGAGAAAAGAACAGGCCTTCATTAAATTGAAATTGCGATCGAAAAAGTTAGAGCATAAATATTTCGAAGTTCCTTACGTAAGGTAAATTCATACGAATAATAATTGACGCTTTCTGCGAGAGTAATGGAAACTGGTATTCATTCAAATTTTAGAAATAAGACGTAACGATTACTATTCGTGTAAACTTAACTCGCGTTAGAAAAATAGGTAAATGCATAAGGTTGGTGCCAAAGTGATGTCTGATTTAAGGATCTTGGGTAAAAATGAGTGAGCCGATGACTATGGAAATATTCTTTCATTAACATATATATACTCTCTTTTGCTGTCAATAACCTCATTTCACCTTTCAATTAGCTTATAAATGCCTCGCTTGTAAAAATCTTTAGATTTAGAATCAAAATAAATGTGTAACTCTTTTTCAATCTTTTCTCATGTTGAAAACCTAAATCTACGAAAAGGGTTCTGTAGTCCTCGGAACAAATGGAAATCAGAAGCTGGTTGTCTAGGCCATATACAAATAGCTATCTTGCAATTTCCTTAGTGGAAACAGTAGGGTTATCGTACATTAGAACATTCAACTGTTCGCAATCAGGTGTTCTTTGATTATCTTTTGGATGGATGCTCATCTTTTAAAGTGAAACCCCTTGTTCGAAAACGATAAAACCATCTACTGCAATTTCTTTCATTAGTCACATCTTCCCCTTAATTGTTCTGAATAGACTTTGCTACCGCACTTACTTTAACACCTTCATGAAACTCGTACAGTAGAACATTTTTTCCAAGATCTTTAGATGGAACAAACGTGGGTGCCAATATTAATTAAAAATATGAACGTTACATAAATAATCTGAAAGAAAATCGTTTAGTTTAGTCAGAGAAATTTATTACTCTTATAACAGTATGTAAATAATTGGCAAATCTAATTTTAAACATCCATTTCAAAAATCGGATATTGCTTTCGCACTAACCTGAAAGAATTGAATGGAATTTATCTCCCGTTGACCTGACACTGACATTCCTAACACCTGCATAAAATTTCCCGTGCTCTTCAACATGATGCTCGAACCGTTGAGCAAGTTCAATTTGACTTCCGTATAAGGGTGTCTGTTAAACGACTTTGCAAGTTATGAAGTTTCCAGACTCATGTGAAAGACTTTTCACGCAAAGGTTACTTCCTGTACTGAACATTCAAAAGTTATTCAGTCACAAATAAAAAGTTTCACCGATATGTACATCTGCCAATTATATTAGAAGCGTCAATTATTGTACTAGAAGCTTTATTTTGTTATAGATGCCAATATTTGCGAGCTTCATAAATTTTTTGATCAAATCAGAAGCCCTTTCACACCGTTTTTAAACTGTCTGATTTAGGATTACCAGCTGTGGCTCGATTAGAAGTTGACCATTTATAAGTCTCAGATTATTTCTTAGCAGAAGGTGGATTCTTTTGGTGGATTCCACTTAATTGACAGGATAATAAATACGAATAATTCCACAGCAATATATCCCTGCAGTCATTGAATTTACATTCTCTCTGCAGTGACGATTATTTGAGTGGAGTGTCAAGGTGTCGGTCTGGGTACAAGCTGTCCAACGGAGACATCGCGGCACGCTTCCAGTGCAAGAACAAGGCTTGGGTTTATCAGAAGGTAAGAATGTCGCTTCTGTTAGACTTCATAACCTTTAAGTAGAAATGTAATCAGAGTCAACCCTATAAAAAGCATGATTTTTGTTTATCCATTCATTCCAATACATAGTGGGTCTGTTCGAATGAACATCAGAATAGTCTGACACTCAAAAGTGAATGATTTTAAGACCTCTAGTACACTAACTTTTTTATGCAAATGATTCGTTAGAGTAAGTTGATGTGAGCTAATTTATTAAGAGTGAATGTTGCCGGAGGCTCGTTAGAATAAGTTAATGATGGCCGACAGTAAATGAGCTAGCATTAAAACCGAAAAAATTAATGTTTTCGTTTTTCAACGTAAAGGCACGTGATGTAAAACGTTGTGTCGTGCGCTACGACTATTTTCAAGGAGTTGGGTTGAAATATTCAACTTTAAGGGAGTAAATAAATAGCCCATGGGGAGACAGTAAGGGCTGCAGGAAATTAAAAGAAACATGGACGTAAAATCCGTTCCAGCTTATAAGATTAAAATTGAATTGAAAGAAAGTAGATTATTTCCATGGAGGTAGGAGATAAGCCAGAAAACTCGCTGTAGCTTGTTACATTGCATAATGTGTCCTGTTGAAGATTCAAATTCTACTCGAAATGTGTCAGTAAGTTGAGCATGTTAAAACTTGTTAGGAATAATTTATCACAATATTAGATCGAAATAATGAGAACGTTGTCGTTGGCTTGCTCAGAAGATTTTAAAATAACTTGCTGTTGCAGAATTTGCTCTGCAACAGATGTGGTCCAAGGTTCTTGGTAAGATCTTCATCGCTACGGGAGCCTCTCCCACTCATAAATTTCCAATTAATTCATGTCTCTGCTTCATTACTTTTGCATTTTGTTAACGCAAAATTGTACCACCTCCAAAATAACTACCAACGAAGGTTTCCAAATTCTTCAAAACGGATAAAATTTTACTCACTTTTTTTATTCACGTTTTGCTTTTAACGTTTCTTGATCGTATACCATTACTTCGAAAACATTGGAATGATATTGCCCCACCATTTTTGGGTTATAATACTCTCTGTATTCTCGATGAGAGGGGCAATGTACAATTAACATAGTGTAGGCTTTATTCTTTTCTTTTTCTAAAGTTTCATTTTTTGGATGAGGGGGCTCGAATGGCAGTCACGCAATCGATGTGAGGCCAAAAAAAAAAAAAATAAAAATAAACGACTCTCCTTGAGTTGCAGTTATTGGCTGGTCCTGCCCTGAAAATGCTCATTAGAAATACTGTTTTGATGATAGTCATTAGAGGGTAGTGCTCTGCATAGGATTATTTGTGAGCACTGCTGCTGTGGCTACTGAATGTATTCATTAAAAATTAGTGCTCTGAAGATAATACAGTCTTGGGAGGGTTTGTTGAAGATCATGTTTATTTTGGAGAATATTGCTTTGACCACGTCCATTAGAGAGTACTGCTCTAATCGCGTTCATTATCTGATCATGTCTGCAGGACTACGTTGCTGGAGACGAACCGGAGTTTTCCGCTAATTCTGGGGCAACTGGCCGAGGTACAGTGTTTATTTCCTGGTGAAACTTGTTAATTCTGTCAGACCTAAAAAATCAACGTATTTTCTTCACTCAAAAGTCTCAAAAGTAACTGAGGCAAATGTGTGAGGACGTTTCTTTAACATGAACAAGGAATGTGTTAGCAGATTGAACGAGAAAGTCCATATAAACATGTGATTGTTTGATTCTTTAATTTAGTACCAATTGCAATACTGCATTTATCGGGCCCGATGATACCATACGACCACTTATGTCATCGAATAAGACTTTTAGATAATTTTTAACATTCTTTATACTAACATTAAAGGAACGGCAGGGAATTTCCGAGATTCCACCTAATTAACCCGTGAGCACGGGATCATTTCATCCACTTACGTGGGCGATCTACAGTAACTTCGATATGTTACTTCAAACTGTGTTGCTCGTATCCGACCTTATCATTTGAGTTTCCAACTTTACACGAAGTTCACATTAACGATAGATGTTCTATTTGAGTATAACTGTTTAACTGTTGCTTAGCACTCGACAAAAGATATAATTTCTTTGAAATTTTAGCATTTTATTGTCATGGGCAGCTTTTTTGGATCACTCTTCTCTTTAGTTCGTCGTGAGTGCCTGAATATTAAGTTGGTAGGTTCTTAATAATAAAAACTGCGAATTATCTTTTTCCTAGTGTGACAATAAAAAGTTTCCCCGTCTTCCACATCATTTAAAGAATTATTACTGCACCTTTATTTAATCGCATTAATTTTTCTGGTACTTTCAACACTCATACGGAACATTCACAAGGATCATGGTAAAGCATGCCGCACACTGTCTCAGATCCGACGCGTCAGATCAGAAACAAAATGTCTGAAAGAAATCGTAAACGAACATTTGTACCTGGCAACGCTCACTGCCTCAGATCAGAACCGAAGCGAAGCTTCAGATCGGAACCGAACTGCCTCAGAATTCTTCGAAAGATATTTTTTTCCGAAGGTTCTGAAGCGTCTGACGGGCTGCGCATGCGCAGAACGGCTGCTGCGTGTGTGTTTGAGGAGGTTGCCAAGGAGTTCCTTCTATATGCGATGGCAGTTCACAATTTTTCATGGCTCATGCGAAAATATTGGAAGAATTTATTATTGTCTTACTTTAAATGCGAAAACAATGTCTTGTATTCCCCTTCTTCCTCTCTTGAACCGCATATATCGTGCACTCACTTTTTTTCTCCTTTTTCTTCTTTCTTCTCCTTTTTAACTTTTAACTAGAGATACCGGTCTTTTTTTCTGTTCACTCTCAACTTGCAACATTACCTAACTCATCATCTCTTTATTATTGTAAAGCATTCACGTAAAAAACTTTAAATTTGTTGTGTGATCATCCATTTATATTTAAACAAAATGTTTATCAACTTATGACCGTTCTATTAAAATATTTTCGATTAGAAATACAAAACTTTTAATTTTCGTGGTCCTCATGCTTATTTATAACTTTTTTCTCATGCTTCTTTGAAATGATATTTTTGAACATCTGCCGAAACAAGCAATTCTAATATTATTTCCTGGCGTCGAGAAATTCAAAGCCTTATTTCATGTACATGTAAACTGTTAAAAGTGTTTTCACCCCACAATGAAAATGTATCGTCAATGAAATTGTGTTGTCTATCATAATTATAATTACATGTTTCATCAAATGTAGATTAAGCAACACTAGGAGTACATTGCCCCAAAAAATTTCTTTTCGACTAGTGACATGGGTATTACAATACTCATGTGTGTGTATCATCTAAGTGTATTCAGTTTAAGATATTTAACAAACCAATGATGTGCTACCTTTTTGTACCATCTTTATTGGAAATAAACTGTTTTTTTTTCTTTTAGTGCCAGACACAGCACTAATAAATTTTCATCACTGCTGAGCGGTGAGTCGCTGATTTTATGTAAACGGAATTAAGGTAATGCTTCAATTATTTTCTATAGTTTTGAAGAGCGCAACGCACGATTTTCTTCTGACAATACTAACTAAAGACTGGCTATGTCGGTTCCGTTCTGATGGCTTCTGCGCCAGTGTGCGAGCTGAACGTCGTTTCTGTTCTGTTCTGAGGCTTCGGAAGCTTCGGCGGCGGTTCCGTTCTGAAGTAGTGTGCGACAAGCTTAACTGTGAACAAAAAAGAAAAATAGTGCATCAAGTTAGTTCTTAGGATTTGAATCCGACAGGCTCTGCACTCCGGACAGAAAATTATCATACAAATATTTTTTCTCCGGACGTTTTTGAACATGGAATACGACAGCGCGGACGTGAATTTTGTAGTTAATCGTTTTTAACAGGCAATGAATCCGAATCATTGCTAAGTAACCTAAGCTGAGCAACTGCGTCATAAAGTTAGCATTTGTTTTGGCTCGTGATGTCCACATTTATTTTGAACTGTTCTTTCTCCTTCACCTTCTTAAATTAAATATTCGATGCTTAAACTGAAGGACAATGATTTAGTGCTATTGAGATCTCACACTAACATTCGAATACAAAAAACTATTAACGTGCAGTTGAGTAAAAAATCATCAGGTGGAAAGTATCCTAGAAAAATAAAATTCATACTTATTGTAATTTAATTTTTTACACCAAATCCGGAAGATACTATATATCTATTGAACTGCAATGGAATTCACGGCGAATTTCAATCAAGTGAAATGTTTTAGATAATGAAAAGCTTTTGAACGCATATTTAATGAAATTTGACCCTGTTTTACAAGTTTTATATAAGTATTCATCTAATTTATACGAAATACCACACTCGATCTACTCCTTATTTGAAGTTAATGCATTTCTTGTACGGAAATGAGTTGCGGCTTCCATTAGTGATAATGCTGTTGCTCTGTTCTCACAGTGCTGCCACAGCCCGTAAAAGTGACCAGATAACCCATGCAGTACGGGTGAGGGATGCAAGGCTATCCTCCGATTTTCGTTTACTATGCGTTAGTTTTTTGCCGAGAATGTACAGGGGAATGCGAACCCTGAGCCTCATACGGTGCCTTATTTAGATGTTGCTCAAGCCACAAATTTTGCTTTTGCGGAAGGATTCCTGGTTTCGCTGATATTTCGGTTAGAAAATAAGGCTTCGCAATTCCATCCACTTAAATATGGTTCAAGTTCTATGATGGAAGACGCTCGGAAAATTCTGCACCAAATATATTCGACTCTGAATTAACGAAGTCGTGTTGACATAATTTCTTAAACCTCGTCTGAACTGTCCTAATAAAATTATTGCTTAAAAGCAACTACTAATTTCTTTACAATGCTCTCAGATTGTGCACACTCCTCGAAAAGTCAAATTCCTCTGCTGTTTCATGAGTTTCAGTATGCTGGATGGTGATGTTTTTCTCTAACATTCAAAGTTTCTGCATATTTAATGAGTGGTATATTTTCCGCACATTTAATGAGTGGTCAGGTAAATTTTGTCAATTCTGAGATTCAACGCACTGAACGAATGACAGCCCACAGTCATGTCCTAATTTTTAGCTTACCCAACTGATGATAGTATCTCTCTCTTACAGTATATCAAGTGTCAGTGCACCAAATGGGGTATTTAGTATGCATGACTGAGGCTAATTGTGATTGTAGTTCGCTTTTGCTATCGGTCTTTGCTCATTGGTGGCTGAAAATGAAAAGTCTATTTGCCTAGCGTCTAGTGTGAACTCTAAAGGTATAATTTCTAAAGAGTCTTTGTGAAAGGTTAAAGTCTAGAGTCTCAAAAAATTTATTTTATTTCCTCGTGAACATAGCTACAGCTCAAAAACTTATCTGTGATGCAGAATAATGACAAGGGTGAGGTTTGAAAGCACAACATTTAAAAGTTTTAATGAAAGGTAAAAGTCTAGCACCTCAAAAATTGTCAACTTTCATGTTTCGTCCTGATAAACTTAATAACAAACGAAGAATTCATCAAAGTGAATAATTCGACGTATAACTTCATGTTTGCATAAATGGAGACAATACACTGTAGCGACCCTCTAGAGCACTGAAGTAATTAAACTAATATTGCAAACACACGGACTGGTAGTGTCACGGACATTTGATTGATTGCATTTCTACACGATAATCTTCCCTAATGCTTCGTTTTGGCAGGTGAGAGCGACGCGTCTGTGGAGGCTCCGTACGACAGCTGCCTGCCAGTGTGCTCAGAGCCCTGCCTCAACGGCGGCTGGTGCATCGCACCCAACACCTGCCGCTGCACCGAGGGTTTCTTCGGAGGGCGCTGCAACATGCGTGAGTGCGACGTCGGTTGAGGGCGGTAGTCAGTCCTGGGGGTTTTCGTCGGAGTTTTGAAGGCCCTTCCACAGAGCACAGACGACAAGCGGCTCAGAATAGTCAGGGTGGTACATCCTTTCTTCGGTATTCGGTGGCGTCGTACCTACGTCACTGGGTCCATGTGCTGTCATTGGTCATTGGCTGCAGGGCTGTCAGAGTAACACAAAAGCGCGGTGACACGATTGCTGACATCCTCCAGTGTAATTTTTTGTGCAATAGCTTTATGGATTTAAATACTTTTGGAATTGTAATGTAAGCAAAGTTTTAACGTCGGGATGGAAACATTTCATCAATGAATTTTTTATCGGAATATGTGTGCTGAACTGGACTTTTATGAGAAGATATTTTTTGGTTTGAAGAAGAAAATAACAATAACAGAAAAGCTAGTCAAAAAAACAATCCCTTTCGACTAAAACATTCTTTCGTTTGATAGTAATTTGAAATCGATAGGTGCATTATTTCGAAAGTTACAAGTGGGTGAACTTATGTGTTGCATTAGTGGCGGGGCTTATCTGAAAAAAATACATTAACATTCGGTAAGAAAGTCATCCGCTGCAACATTTGAACTGCATGAGGGCATCAATAGCAAACTGAAATATTCACTTATTTTCACTCAATGGTAACTCTGAGTTATTCATGATCTAGTGAAGGCTCGCCCTTGTGCAACAAAGAAGCTCACATTTGCCCACGACATTAAAAAGACACCAACGCAAAAAATGGAGGTATAGAATGACATGTAGAAAAATACAAGCAAACGGTAATACATTGTGAAGCACAATGTTCATCAACCTTGCAGATAAAATCATTACTCCAAATAAAAAATACAAAGTCACATTACACAAATAAAGAGCCACAATTAAAAAAAGAAAAGGCTGATCATATTATGGTTCCTAACATTGAACTTAGCGGAGTAACAAGTTCCATTTTTTTTGCTCTTAATTACCAGCATATCTTCTTCCTGAATCTCAAACTAACAGACTTACTCAAGTGATTCAAATTATTTCCCTTGGCCTAAAAACAATTTCACACAGGATGTTACCTTGAAGCATTTGTAAGCAACATTGTTGTCGAAAGTGAAAACTAAAAACTAACAAGATACGTTACATTGAATATAATATTACGATCTGGATAAAACCAAATATCGAACACTTCGGCCGCGGGTGATTTTCAGTGGAAAAAGTTTTCAGTAAAAAATACGCACATCTGAATATTAACTTCTCTTATGAATGTTCAAAAACAGAAAACTATTAAAAAAGATTACCAATTCATTATAGCAGGTGGCCGTGCACTAATAATATTCTTCATTGGCAATATTACTGATTCTAGAAATCGCACATCAGTGTGAAACTGCGCTTTTGCTAAACCAGCGAACTGGTAAGTTGAAACTGGATCATCAGGTTGATGGGGATGCTCTTTGGGTGCTGATATTGTTTTTTTTGTTGGTGGTGGTGAACCTGTACTATAACTCCAACTTGAATGCTCGCAAACGCTAGTGAGAAAAGTAAGAGATGAACATTCAATGTACTTTAATGCTCAACGGGCACAACTAAACTTATAAAACAAGAAGAGTTGCATTTCAGGAGAATTTATCTATGCTGTAAAAAACGGAACCAATTTTGAAATTACTTACCAAAGCAACTTTGCAACTTACATTAAAAAAGTATTCTGGGAAAACAGTAATCAAGTTTTTTTTTAAATTTTCCGACTGAGCACCGAAGTAATGATTTGCTGAAGTACGAGACATGTCTGTGTTGTTAGCACCACAATTGTTGGTACAGAATATGCAAAAAACAATTGAATTAGCCGTTGTTTTTGCTTCTTATCTTGATCAGCTCAATACTTCCTGCTCCAATCTTCAGAGCTTTCACTTCATCTCAGACCTAGAAAATGAAACAGTTACCTGCAACGCGTTTGAGATAGAGCTACTATGGTGCTATGCTGACACATCCCGACGCTAACATAAGTCCCTTGTGTCACTAAATATTACTTAATTCCATTCTGCAGCAGGCGTGCGTTTTACAATGAATATCAAAGGTAAAATTGTAACTGATTTAAAATTACTGTCTACGATTAAAACCTGCACGAAGATACAAAAGCGTGTAGGAATTTCTATAGCAGAATGAAATTTTAGAAATTCTGTTTCGTAAGCTGCTCAGTTTTTTTGACTTTCGCATATTGCAGCAACGCTTTGAACGTGGAGAGCTCGAGGAAAACCGCGCATCCAATTTCTGATCTTGATAAACTCCAGGCCGGAAAAGTTACAGAAACTCTTATTCCAAAGCTTGACTTTTCCAAATTTTAGTCTCCCTACGGAACGAAAAAACAAATTTTTTAACGTTGCGGTCAAAGAATTTTTAAGCATGAACATTGGAGTTATTCTTTTCAGCGCTTTGAAATATTTGCTCAGCCTTTTCTTTTCATGGAAAAGCTTTCAGACGTAGTGAAAATCTTTATAGTATACAAACTACGAAGCGCGCGAGTTCCACCTGAGTGTGTTGGAATAACTTAACGTGCTTTGGCGTGTAAAATCTCCGAACGTGGTGGTGGAAACTATCGTGCTGGAGATCGCTTGACTTTTCTTCCTTACTTCTCTTAATTAAAGGACCATGCTGAATAATCCAACGCTTGTTTAATGTAAAATAATGCTTAATTATCCAATAAACATATATATCGTCCAAAGTTGAGATTCACTTTCATATTAGGTTTCAACAAACATGATGTGCAGTATTTGTGTTTTCATTTCAACAAGGATCTTCGTGATCAATTACTCTTTTATTTTCATTGGATGCAGGCTACTCGAAGACAGTGAACGGAAGTGCCTGCGCTTTCCCCTTCATATTCCGAGGCACGAGGCACTTCGGCTGCACGGGCTCAGGTCACCACAAGCCCTGGTGCGCGACTTCGGTCACTGAAACTGAGCAAGTCGTAACATGGGACATTTGTGTTGCCGATCTAGGTGAGTGAACTGGTTGAATTTATTTGTTTTGAATATCGAGGAGTTATTTTCAAGTACTTGTTTTAAATGCTGAAGCAAGTTTGATATTGTTGTGCGTAAACATATTGCATGCTCAATGAGTGACCCTCACGGAAACGTGGGTGGGAACAATAGCAAAAGGTGCTTTAGTTTAGGCAGGCTTGGCTCCAGCTTCGGAGAGCTGAGGTCGTTACGCTCCTTTTGGCCGGTTTTTCAAATAAAAGAGTACATCAGTGTTTTAGTACGGCCATTATTATTTATTTGTTAGAAAAATTAGATAAAATTGAAGAGCAGTGGCGCACGTTCCTACTGCGTTAATTATTGTGTCATCAGTGATGTCTTCGCTTTGTTTAAACGAAAAGCGAATATTTACCAGTTTTTCGCAGAGAAGTGACACGACAGTAATGGTAGGGAGTGTTCCGGCCTTCCCGTTTCAATATGTTAATGTTTCCATTTATGTCCCTACTTTTTTAAAAGCCGCTAATGCTGAAAATTTTAAGTTTCTTGAACTCGTTGGGTGTTGTAAATTTGAATTTTGAGATTTTTTACTGTAGTTTTGATATCACTATTTTGGTCACGTGATGATTTCATTGTTTTTTACTTTTTTCAAATTTTCGGATTGAAGTTCAGGTTACTTTTTTCATTACTAAAATTGGGCGAGTTTGAGAGTAGGGATAAATAATTGAGATAAAAAAAGAGATCGTAAATATAGTTTCACACTAAAAACGATTAAAGGTTTCTTTAAGTATCGTCTCTCCTATTATGTATTTGCTTCAATCTCCGCATTGTGAAGAGAGAGATAACTTAGACTCTGCAGGAACCTGTACGTGAGCGATCTGTGATGCACCTAAGCCTTTCGCTTAGGTATGAGGTTGGTTATCTCCCTTCTACTCGTGCCCATGCAATAATGACACGTTTTCTAAACGCTCGTCAGCCGTACTTAACATACATAATACTACTGATATTGATCTCTGTGAATTCGGTAGAGCTTAGAGTCTATCTGCATTCAATTGATCCAACATTCGCCCACGTGTCAGCTGAGTGACCTAGTTTTGTTTACATGAAAAATTTTGATGGATTTCTGTCCATCTTCCCTTGGGCTCGGCTGTTTTATCCTGGTGTCGACGAGGTCTCTGTCGTTCCAAGGTTTGTTTTCAATTCGCCTGCGCAGTTGATTGCAGTCTAGCTCTGGTACAGAATGTTGGGGAGAACAGCATGACGCTCGTATATTTTATTGAGCAGCGAACGTCGATCGTTGTGATGTCCTCAGGAGTTTATTTTATGTCTGACTAAATGCAGTTCCTTGGTATTGCACCGGCGAGTAGGGACGGTGGACCCATCTTGGTTTGATTGCAGCTGCAAATATCAGCGCTTTAGCTTAACGCAGGACTAAAATAAGCATCTGCATTAACAATGCTGGATCACGCGTGACTGAGAAAAATATCTGGATAATGCAATGCTGGACGAACTTTAAGTAATTCACCCTTTTCCTCGCAGTTATTTATGAAAAAACTGTGTTGAAAAATTGAAATAAAATTAGGTGTAAAAATTTTCTTGGATGGCTGTTTCATGTCTATTTTCGCCCATTAAATCATTTAAATTCATTTCATCATTTTGTGACTGGAACTATGCTTTATTTTCTTTCTTTCTGCGCTGTGCGTCATAGCATGTTAAAGTTAGACGACGAAACATTGGTCAAATATTGACACATGGTGATGAGAGATGTTGTAAGCATTGATGAACATTTTCCTATCGATGTTTTTTAATTCATTTTAAGATTTTCTGACACGCGATGAGTATTTATCTGTTGGCAGGCATTACGAAATCTCCATGCTCATTGATCGTCGTGAAAACTTTTTACTTTCTTAATTTTTTAACCAGTGCATGGATCGTGTTCCTGCATGATCTCGTTCTTGTGTTTGAATATCTTTGATAAACGCTCAAACTTTTGTGAGCGATAGTTGCTATGAATTAGATTGCCAACCAGCATTTTTTCATGTTGGTTTAGCGAACCAATTCTGAACAAAGAAGCGATAACAATTCAAGTACGTTTCTTAACGTTTTATAAATAATTCAATTCAATTACGTTTTCTAAATAAAATTTATTTCAATTTCCAGGCACCCAAATATTTACTTAACATCAAAGCCGAAAATGCCAATTAGTTTATTAGGATAATATACTTCGACATTCTTTGCAGAAAATATTAGTTCAAAGTCAGTTTGCACTTACAAGGACAACCTACGCTAGTTACTCAAGAAGGTTATTTTTCTCAAATTAATTCCTCGTTTTCCTTGGGAGGACATCGTCATCCATTCTGCAATTCAGCAAAAAAGAAAGAAATAAGAAAAAAGCAGCGCGTGTCCTTGCATGCAATTCCGTTCTGCGGCTAGCGAAGGACGTAAAAATGTTGTCCTTCGTTTTTCGAGCATTCTATTTAGCAAACTAAATTTTGTGTGCAGAATTTAATTTTTGAAAGTGTATCGCACACGTACGTCCAATTAAGTTGAACGTTGCTCATTTTTTGAATCTGAAGCTCAGATCGTCGTTCCAATTAAGAGCTTAGGATGGGGTCACTGGGATTCACTATTATCTTGTGGCTGTTTCCGTTTTCTGTTTTTCTCTCCACCTAAAGTATTTCATCCCTTCAAGATTTAGACGAACTTTATTTCTTTGAGAGTAGTAAAACATGTAGCGATACCCACAACATTGTATAGAAAATTTTCTGCAGAACGGATTAGACATTCAATTTATTGATAATTCCAAAGTCGCTTCCTGGCATCGACGACGAGCAGCACAATTTTTTTTCAGTATTTGTTTTTTTTGCGTATTTGTTGGCAGCCACCCGATTTAATGCACATCCAAACTTGCTTAAACAGTTTTCATATTTTGATGAAAGGATGCCAATATCATGTTTTTGGTTTCCGACACACAAAAAACAATCAAATGGCGGATATACAAATGGTGTGGCATTAACCGTTGACTGACATGCCGGCAGGTTTGAAGAAGGTTGTGCTGACGGACGAGCGAGCGCAATGCGTGTTCCCGTTCGTGCACCGCAACATAGAATATCATCGCTGCACCACAGCCGAGCGCGCCAGGGGCTGGTGCGCCACTAAGGTGCATCAGAAGGTCATGGTCGAATGGGGCTTTTGTGCTCCAGATCAAGGTAACTATTTTGTAAAGACTTCTGTTGCTCTTGGATCCTATTTTGGAACAATTCACTTCGCTGGTGCAGAACAGCTTCCGGCGTGAGTTATTCTGTCAACTGTTACATTTCGTGATATTTTTTTGATCCAAATAATATAACTTGAGGTTTTCACTTAAAATTTGAGCGTTTTGGTCAAAAAAAGTGGCACGCAGTAATGCCAAGTCGACAGAGGAGCAAATACTGTCTGACGAACGTCTACAACACCGCTAATAGTTTGAAAATCTGGCTCGTGCTATAAAATTTTAAAATTATCAGTTTCACATGTGCGTGCGACTCATCTTCAACCGTGAGTTAAATCGAAAGTTCGAGTCCAGAAGTTATGGATTTCTCATGTGTAATATCAGAAGTTACTTGTAGCATTTGCTCAGGTTATGTCCATCTATGAGGAACAAACCGTGCGTGAGTGAAAGTTCAAGCCGATACTTCCGCTGTCATGACTGCAAATTGTTTGTTCGTGAAACAGTGGAATTCTTTTTGGTAAACAGGAGGTACGCGCGAAAACAGGGTTAGTGCAAATAGTACATTCTGAACTACTGATACATCCTTCATGAGAAAACTAGGGCTGCTCAGCGATAGAGTCATTCAGATAGTGTAGCTTACATTAAACAACTCAACAAATGACAGAATAAAACGGTTCTTGCTGATGAAAAAGTGAGACGAATGAAGTTTGATCAATATTTATGTCTGTTTCTGTGCAAAGGACAGTGGATCAAATCTATGAGAGAAATTAATTGATTTTTTAAAAATGATCCAGTGTTGTGTTGTTTGATAATAGTGCATCGATAAAAGAATTTCAGGCCCTGATTAATTAAAACTGGACCTGAACATCGTGCACGTAAGTCGAGCATAAATACAGTAAAATTTCCCCTGAAGATGGGGTCGAAACGTTCGTTTTTTTAAATTCTCACTTGATTAAAATATGATGGTTAATTTGATACTTACTGTCCATGCTTTTTTATCTATTTTGAGATTATGCAAAATGCTAAACTTCAATCTTTATTTGTATTAAAAAGTTCTGCATATTATGGTAACATTGTTCATCACAGACCGAAATAAGTAAAGGTCCAGTTTGCAGAGTCTACTGTATCTGGATTTGGCCATGCAAATGGACATCGATTGGAGCATGTAGTGCTTGTGTTTTATTTCCAGTCGCTTGTTTGATTGCTCAGCAAAATGCTGCCCTGTCCTGAAATTCGTGTGTGGTGGGTTTCGAATTGATGGATTTACGATGAAGGTTTTGTCCTCGGCAAAAAGTACACGAAATTCTGCTCTCTCTTTGAAACGAGAATGTGGATTTTTATACAATGTTCGTTCAGTCGAAGAAATTACTTGATAAAGGTCGACTGAAGTATGATACGTTATTTACTTAGATGGTTCACTGCCAGTAGGACATTTTTTAATATAACTTTTTTTTAGCGAACATACTTCATTTCAAGTTCTTGCCCGGGAATTAAAGAAAGGAATACCGCATAATTTGTACGCTCTAAATTTTTGCTGTTTCTACTGCAATTTGTCAATTTCGAGACTTATTTTTATTTAACACCTCCACTTACACATGGTATGAGTATCAATGCGCTCATCAAGCGTCTGACCTACAGCATGAAAATAAACAATTTCTTTGTTTTCAAGCTCTCATTCAATGTCAATTTAACAATTCATGCTATGTATATGTGTCACTGTGAGCACGACCGCTTCCAGGAGATACTGAAATAGATTGGTTTATTTTGGTTCCCTACAAGAATAGTAAAGTCAAAAGATTTTTTACCTATCGCACATTTCAGTTAAAGATATTGCAAAACATATTTGTTAAAAGTCATCTATTGACATTTAAAAGGCTTTTGTAAACAAATAGATAAAATTAGCTCTCTGTCTGCGCTCATTTTTATTAAATAATTTGAACATGCTACTATGAAAAACTTAGCCAGTTGTGCAAAAGAAGCTAAACTTGAGTTTAACTTGAGCATGTTGCACTGCATGTTTCTACAGTGCAATAAAGTGATGATTTTACTGAGCATGGGCATTCAAATTATTCTGGTTCAATTTTTAATTCATTATTTTCCCCTAATTTAGGCTTCTACCAGAGACCGTTTCACCCTCTCCTTGTTTTGGATGACTGTTTTTCAGCTATCAAAACTTGTTGCTTGATTAATCGCGGCATGAGATGCAAATTTTTCTGAGCTCTACGGAAATTTTGATTTAAAAAACAGAGGCTAACATAAACTTTGTTAGACTTCATTTATGTGTTTCATAGTACCCTAACATTACGAAGGCATACAATTTGCGCTAAATAATCAGCTGACGTTATCACATTCGGAATTCCAGTTCCCACGTTGGCTAAGCCCCCGGTCGTCACCATTGTACTGGCGCTTCTACTTTGGAGACAAATTTGCTTATTCACTTCATAGTACTTAATGAAGTCTCATTAAATCTTCGAGCAAAAGGTAATTGTGGAGAACATCAACAGTTCCTTTTTCCTGTACTACTCGTGAACAAAACGCTCACACGCTTTTTATTTACGAATAATACCGATAAATTACCGGTGATCGATCTTCTCCACAGCGGTAATCTGCTCGAAAGTTGCTGAAAGTTCATCGCGTACTGAACGCAGATTTACATATCTTGAACTCAAATCAGAGCTCGAAATAAAGCAAGCAAATGCAAAAGAAACAACATTGGAAACTAACTGATGTAATTACAACTTAACTGAAAACCGGGCATTAAAGGTGGATATCTAAGCGGAAAAGATCAGGCATTAGTTTGTATAATGATGCTGTTCATAAAAATAAAGAAACAATATTAGATGAGGAAAGGTTAGCTAATCGAAAAGACAAAGGTGCGCTGATCAATAAGACAATGCTATATCTTTAAACTTAAAATAAAATTATTGATACGATGAATATTTTGACGCATTTACTGTCAGCTGTTCACGCAGTTACGATCACAAAAGGCAGGTGTGAACTGATTATTTTTTCGAAAACTACGAAACGGAATTACAAGTATAGCAGTATCGTGAATATACTGAACAACAACGCTGTCAAATACGAGTTCTTGAAGTATTTGAAAGATTTAAAAAATTTATTTACCAGGAGCATATGAAATGTTATGAGAATCTTTACTATAATGAGAGCCGTGTCCGTCTGTCTGTCCGAAGCCAGCCGAAAGTGTGTGATGAGCGTATCTGTGATACAAGCTCGACCTCATCAACTCTTGAGAGATTGAATTTTTTTATTTCTCACGGCCTTACTTTCATTTCGCCTTAAATCTTATTTCATATAAAAGGGGTGGACTAGGAAACCTAATACCTAAAACTCTAACATTCTGGGGTAAATAAAATGCAAGCTTTTTGACGCAACCAACAAGGAGAAGGACAAACTTTAATAGAAAGCAAGAAAAATAATTTTATGGACTCAAGTTTCTATCCTTCAGTTTGTGAATTAGTTCGTGTTAACTACGCAAACAAAGGCTTACACACTGTATTTTGTTCGCAAGTCTTATAATTTTTTTCGCATTTATAAGATCAACTTCATGATGGAAGCACGTGAAATATTAACTCTCTAAATCATGATTGCGAATTAAAAAACCTTCAAATTCGTGCGCGTAAACATTCGAAAACAGGGAATTTAGTTCCAAGAATGGCCTACTAAAAATAAACCTGCAACAGTCAAAAATTTAAGATGAATTTTTCAATATTTACTTCACGTATCCAACCCAAACCAACTTTTGCAGGGCCTTGCAGTGGCCGAGTGTACAGAGCGCTTGTGTTCTGTGCTTCCTGCACGGGTTCGCGCCTTGTGCGCAGCAGATGGCGTGAAAAACGCTGACGCGGCAAATCAGGGTCGTTGCCTGCAGTGTGGTCACTGTCCTCAAGGAATGTTACCTGGGCACTAAACGAGAGGAAAATAAGGCCTTAAAGCTCGGGCATGACTAGGGGCCTGGGGAACCCCTATCATGTACATTCTCTGTTGCTTTTGATTTTCACCCTTACATATCACTCGTTGCTTTTGCTCATCATTTTCCGTGTTCGGTGTAAAAGCGCTGTGGGCTTTGAAGTTTTTTCATTAAGTATTTACGTCGAGAATCTTACGCCAATGATTTTAATTTTCACGCAAACAATAGGTCACAAGGCAATTTCTCAGCTTCATTTAGACAGATCTCTAACCAAACTGACTCAGAATGCGCTAATCTAACATAGCCTGGGGTGAAATTCTGCAGTGCAATAAAGTGATGATTTTACAGAGCATAGGCATACAAATTTTTCTGATTCAATTTTTAATTCATTATTTTCCCCTAATTTTTGCTTCTACCAGAGACCGTTTCACCCTCTCCTTGTTTTGGATGACTGTATGTCAGCTGTCAAAACTTGTAGCTTGATTAATCGCGGTTTGAGATGCAAATTTTTCTGAGATCTGCTGAATTTCTCTTTTATGAACCGAAATGTGTTTCCCCGGACCCTTCCTACCTCATCCAGGGGGTGTTAATATTTCCCCCAAGGGTTTTTGAAGCTTGATATGCAAACTGACGAGCTGGACTCAGAAACTTTGCAGGGAGGATCTCCATATTTCACCGCAGTAATGAACTGCTCCTGCATGGAAGTGGGAGGGGCACGGCTTGGCCTCTTCCGCGATGGTAGAGAAAATAATTTTTGGAAATATAATGCTATTACATAGTAGAGAAATGAAAATACTTTTTAAATACAGTTTTCACCTTCGACCCCAAAATTTACTTGAGTTTAGACTGATTTATAACTGAAAACATCCAGTAAACAATAAGAATGAGAGTAGATATTGGATGCTATAAAAGTTTCCGATATCCAAAAAGATCACCATCCCAAAAGAGCATGATCCACGCTCATCAGATAATGCTCAACTATTTTAAAACACCTGCCTTAATCAGAAGCTCTTTGAAAATATTTTGTAAAAATTGTACTGTATGTCATTAAAGAATAATGTTAGGGAAGATAAAAACGTAATTTCATTTGCTATTAGATTGCAAGTTGAAGGATACTATATTACTAAATAGGTGTGTTCACGTGTTGATGCAAAGCTCGTGATTATTAATTGCTAATCAATGAAGTATTTTTAGCGCTGAGGATCGTAGGTTTCGGAGAAAGCGAAGTCTCAACGCTTTCATTTATACTGTGCTAATGCTTCTTTTTATGAGAACTGGGTATTTCTTCGGCATGAGTGTTGCATAAAACTAAAGTCTTGAAGCCAGAAAATGTTCGAAGTTAGGCCATTAACCGGATGTTAATATTCATTGGTTAGCTTGCATGCAAAACACGGGAAGGGGCTCTACCCTTTTTGCATCAATACACTTAAAATTACGTATATCTGAAATCACCCAAAAAATCAGAAACCATGGTGTTGTTATAAAACCACTTTGCTTCGTCGAACATCAAACAGTTCCTCAAATTCAACAACCATACACTCGACAAATATTTAAAAGGATTTCTCTCATCTCAGGTGGAACTGAGGTGGCCATAACTAGCGAAGGTGTGATCTGCCAGCTGCCGTTCCAGTACGGCAACAAAGTGTACAGGAGCTGCGTCCAGGACGCGCGCACGCCCTGGTGTGTTGTGGGAGAAAAGCAGCCCGCGCTGCGAGATGAATTCCAAAAAGCCATCGACTCCAGGGTTCCAGAGAGCGAAATTGTGTACGGCGTCTGTCTCGCTCACTGGGGTGAGTTGTAGGCTTTTCTGAGAGCGAAAAAGCCGTAATTCGACTGTGTCATGGGGGTGAGTAAGTGTTTCTGAGAGGGTAAGCACTAATTCGCTTGCTTCATTGGGGTCCGCAGTAAATCGATGCGGTGGAGAGAAGATTTTAAGAATTTCATAGGAGACAACATGGTCTGTGAACGGATACTGGATAAATATGTGGCTCGTCTCGGAAAGTCGTGACTCCGTTGCGTCTGGTCCAGAAAACTTTGTAGAATTTGGAGAAGAAAAATTTGAAGAAAAATAACATTTGTTTCTTTGCGCACACTGCAAAAAAATTCTTAGTTTGTATTACTTCGTTGGAAAATTTTCGCTCTCAGCTTTTATGATTATCCCCACATTGATCAAGCAAATGTACTCTAGGAATTTTCCTCTATCTCTAAATTCTCTCTTCCTGTGCATCTATCTTCTCTAATATTTTAACTTCCTTTTCTATACCAATCAAGGGTTTAAATCCCCTGACTCCCTTTACACCAGAAAGAAGAGCTTCAGGTCCCGTTGCACATTATTCCAATATGAAGAACACATATGATTACTCTCTTTTCTTGCATCAGTAAATCTGTTTTATTTGTTTTTGCGAGTAGGAACTATATTCTTTCATACTCTAGACTGCTAATTAAAGGATAAATTTTAAATTTCCCCTTATCAGGAATTTTTCATGCTGAAATAGTACACACACGCTGATTCTTTTAATATTTCTTAGTGTTTTTTCAGCGAAAACTTCTACTCATTTATGAGGGAAGCCATTCTACCCTCATGACACTTCAACATGTGACTCGAATCCAAAAAAAGAAAATGCAAGAAAATGTTCTATTATATTTTGCGTAACATTCTCTGTTAGTGTTCACGTCATAGACAGCAGAAAATACAAGCTCGTTGGGCTCTTGTTTTGTGGTTGAAGAGGAAGCATAGCATTTCCTTTTTGTTTTTCCAGGGCACTCGAAAGTGGAGGTGACAAGGGGCGGCCACTTGTGCGTGTTTCCTTTCGAATTTGAGGGAAAGAAATACAGGAGCTGCGTAACGAACTCGACGGCGCCCCCAGGTCAGAATGTCAAATTAACAGAGATCCCTCAGCAATATTCATAATTTTCTTCGCTCGAAATTACATTACGCGAGGATGTGACTGAACTTTGAAACCACGTGCATTTCTTAGTAGAAATCTTCATTTTCCACGAACTTGTGAGTATGAGGGGCACTAGGGTAATGCCAAGGAATCTAAGGAACTTAGGATGACACTATCATGTTTAGCAATTCAATCTCAACCGAGGTGAGTGCGTGATAAAGAGGGAACGCAAGGTAAAATTTTGTATTTTTCCTGAGGGAATTCGTACACCCTATTATTTTGATGTTGCAGTTAGAAAGATTTTTTAAATTTTTATTTTCTGGCTATGTATAAGCCAGTAAATTTCGATCAGTAAGGATCTCTTCTTTAATCGTTCGTTCTAAAGTATGCGTGAATTTTAATTTCTTTTCTTTCAGAGTAGTTATTCGCTAGTTCTGTGTATAGCACAACCCTGTGAACTACATTGACTATCCCAATTAATATGAACAATTTTGTCTCTCGAGAAATATTTTTCGAAGGTCTTTCAAGAAGTTAATTGGGATCTGAGGCGTCATTTTTATGCTAATTCTACCAAAATAATTTCACCTCACCATTAACCAACTGTGAGTGTTGTTTGTTGTGAAGTGCATTTTTTTCTAATTTTTATCATTGGCTATTAGGCGATGAAGGCGTTCGCCACAATTTATCACACAATGCTCACCGAATTGAACATAACAACTAATCTCTTTGCACAAACTCACAAATTTGAGATTTTAACTTTCAACGTAATTTAATGTACAATAATAAAATCACTCGAAAATGAAGCGCTGGAGTAGTGCTGCAAATCCTCACCCAACTTCCAGTATTTAAGCGACATTTAATAGGAGGCCTCAAATATTGGACTCTATTTATTTGAGTGGGAACTTTGCCACAGGCTTCCAACTTTGGTGTGCCACGGAGGTGTCTCAATCGGGCGAAATTCTCGCCACTGGAATTTGCATCAACGAAAGAGGTGAGCTACTCAGAAATATAACTTTTGCATCATGACGATTACTATTATATAATATAGAGCTATTTTTCCTATCTGCTTATTTTTGCTTAGTATTTGTTATTCCATAAGGGAACGCTAGCATGAAGTGGATGCGAAAACAGTATCGGTTGAAAACTGAAAAGAGGAGATAATTTGCAGTTTCACTGATTCCACGAAAAATAAAAATTTGACCCTAAATATTTGTTTTCAAAGTCAGTTAAGAATACTGACTGAATGGTACCACTACTTGAATGAATGGTACTACTTAAATAATTAGTTTTTTAAATCCTGAGATCCTAAAACGTATTTTTTTCGATTACGTTTTGGCGAAACGAACCCAAGCATCAATTTTATTTTCAAACTAAATTGATCGGAGTCATAATTTCTTTCGAGACGCGTAAATTAAGGAAAATCTTATAATGTTAATTACCCCCTGGTCTACAGCAGTGGCGCGCCTCTCCAGCACGCTGCTGGTGGACGTCTACCCGCACCTCAACTGTGAGTCTCCTTCTCTTAACACTTTGCTTGCGAGACGACCTATCGATGGGTCGTGCTAAGTTCTTCCTGCTGCGAAACGACCCATCAATGGGTCGTTGTAAAAATTTTAACAATCTTTCAAAATTAATGGTCGTTACTCTTTGGTATTTATAAAATTGCTAACAATTTTTGTCTTTAAATTTGAGTTGCATATTGAACTTCAGTTCAACCCATCGCAGTCAACGTGTTAACTTTGTGTGTAGAAATTTTCTGTTTGGTCCCTGGACTGTTCCAACAAATTCTGAAGCAATTTTTTTGGCCAATTCCGAAAATAACTTCTTTTCTGTTTTATACTCCCAGGATAACCTTTTGAACACCCTTATTTAATTTTGGCTCTGCTATAAGCTAAGAATGAGCATAATTGTCATTCCAGCAGCGAATGGGAATTAATAATCTTGATTTTCAGGAGCAACGAACAGTACTGTTTAATTCACAATTATTTTATACATAGAAGAGGCGCTTAAAGTGAAAACTTGGAGGGCATCACAAAACCAAGGTAAGGACTAATCCAAATTCTAAATAAATTTTGCGCATCGGCATAGCATTTTGAAAGAAAATTCAACCAACAAATTTACTCTTCTTTGAGCATCGAGGATGATGAGGAAAAGGTCTTATTTTTAATGCATTTATAGTCTGTCGTCATCAGAGCGTCCCAACGCCCTATGTGCCGAGTTTCTAGCTTCATGATGTCTTGGTGGAATCGTTTGCCTTGTTCATCGTTGACATCTCCGAGATTTTCAGTAAAGCGATCCTGATGATTTAAGAGAAAATGCATGTTTATGCTCATGTTTGTACCAATATCTCTAAAAGATACAAGCATGTTAGTACGAACGTTTGTGTAGGTTTCACTTTTATGTTTCCCGAGGAACTTTTGAACTTTTCTACAAAGGCCTGCTAAGCTGCGACTTCTTTTTTGCTCATCGTCTTTACAAACCTTGTGTCCTTCAAGAGTTACGGGCCTGTGGTCCACCAGAAGTAAAAGGAATATCAGTCATCCTCGTGATCATTCGGCACCCCGCCATACTATAATTTCAGCTAACCTCATAATTTTCTTTGCACCTTTAGTCTACTGTTGCAGATGTTCTGTGTATTCTTTGCCGACACTGTGAGAGGCCAGATATTTATCTTACTCTCCGACCTTAATTAAAAAGTAGTCCACTTTGTTATTGCAAAGAAGGCAGTTCCATGTCCTTCTCGGTAAAAACAACCTCAAAGCATTACACTGCCTCCAGATATCTGAACAGCTGGGGCGATGCAAGGTAGATTGACAACTTCATGTGGCTGTCGCCGTACCCTAACATGTCCATCGTTTTGGAAAAGGGTGACTAATTCATCGTACCTTTCATCATGCATGTTTTATATCCTCAAGAGTGTAAACGATGTATTTGAAAAAATAAACGTTTTTTTCCCATTTGCTGCTGATACTAATGGCTTCCTGGTGGGTTTGTACATAACGCAATTCATTTTCCTTAACTCTTGAAGCACAGTCCATTGGGAAATTATTTTTGGACTTTCACAAACTCACTAGCTATTTTTTGCATAAATTTTTCTTCACTGACTCTCATCGAAGACCGTCTGTCTCTGTTATTTAGAATGTTAGGCCTTCACCATTTCCACGAGAGGAACCAGGTTTGCCATCTTGTTTCCAGCGTGCTCTTGTTCTTAGCATCGCTCTGATATTTACACCGGTTACAGTAAAGATGTCCCGAGTTAATTTTCCCCTTTGATGAAACCCAATGATGCGTCCTATATTGAACGCAGACGGGTCCACTCCACGGGTCTTCATTTCTTTGATGGAGGTGAAAATTTAGCATTTTATATGCACTCAAAACAGGTCTTAATTACTTGATAAGCGCTTCTAGAATGTAACCAAACACAGTTATACCGAAGAAGATTAACTCTGAAATACAGTAATGGAAAGTATTTTGAGTTTATGAAAATGCAGTACATGACTTTTTATTGATACTTAGTGTAAATATCCTTGAGAGGTTTTGCGCTTCGCCATTTGAATGATTTTCGCTCAGAAAATTGAAAGCTTGGCCTAAAAAAAAAACAGTTCAGCTGAGGTTTAAAAAATCGTTAACTAAAAAGGCAGCATGATGTCGGGTAGCAGCCCAACTTCGCTAAAAAACCCTGATTAATATCCTACTAACTGGAATTTGTGAGCCTTTTGATGTCAAATTTGAGTTACAACTAGTTTCAATCAATGATTTTATGTTTAATTAGGTAAGGTTAGTTTAGGTTGGGTCAACTTTACTAAAGTTAGGTCAGCTTAGGTCTGTATGCAACAGTTCAATTCAGAATTAGTTGAAGGCTCGTGAGTGCTAAAGCATGGGTCCTTCATGCCAAGGCTTCCAGGTGTCGAAAAACTCAAAAGTATATGCATACCTTTGGCTGAGTATTGTGTTCTGTAAGGGAATGACAGCTACTCGTACTAGAGCGTAGTAAGTCGTTACAAATTAATAATCAAAGAAGCCACAAATTAAACTGTGATTGATTTCAGAATCCATCTCGTCTTATTATTATTTTGCAAAGTAAATAAACATGCAAACATACGCTGCCTGCTTGCATTTCCGAAAGATTTTGAGTTTTTTTATTCATGGAAATAGTTTTAA
>JACJUY010000323.1:241093-260204 GCA_014220935.1 Platorchestia sp. MABIK
CATCACATTCGTCATACTTTATCGAACACTAAGAGTTCGCGATGTAGAATTGCTGTATTTAGAGCAAGGAGGTTGAATGGGACATCCAACCTCCTTGGCTTAGAGACAGAGCTTGTGCTGCTTTGGCTTTACATTACTGACTAAGTCTTTCGGGAAACTATGCGAGAACAAATGGAAAAGATAAATGTTGATATTGATTGACAAAACCGGTTTTCCACTCCAACGCATGATCCATTCTGTCCACACAACAAATGTTGCCTAGTAATTTTACAGGCTTGGAAAAAATTTGATTGCCAATCAATTTGTTAGTTTCAATATGTGATACGTATTCCAACTTTTTCGGCTTGTCTGATACTTTGATACCTCGATCTATTCTCTCTCTCGCGCATACGTTGGAAAATTCGAATAAGTTTTATAACTATTGTGCGGAGTGCGTAAGCCAGGACGGCTTACGTACTGATGACAAATGAATCCCAGGAAGAGGCTTTTGTGTGAGGGCCAGTTCATGAAGTAAAGATGCTCACTTGTTTTGATTTTACATCAAACTTAATGGAGTCTAGGCTCCAGCTGCAGTTTTTCCACATTTCTTGATAACGGCTGTTTCTTTGGTTTCTTAGCATAAATGCTTAAAATTCTGTACAAAACAACTCATTTTTCTTGAGTTTGAAAAATTGGCATATGATATTCTAGGCTCAATAAATGATGCTTCATGATCAAATATATGATTGTGTTTAGTTCCCTTAAATTTTTATAATAAAATAGGAAGCTTCTCTTTGAGTTGCTGTAATTCTTTTTAAGAGAATAAAATAACATAAGATAAAATTTACATTAATGATGTTTTAGCATTTTTTTCCATCTGCCTGATTTTGAAAGAACTAGAAAACATTTTTCAAAAATAATGATTAGAATTTGAGAGAAAAAGTATCACGAGTACAGATTACCCAGTAGGCAGTAAATCATTGAAGTTTACTTAGTCGATCATCAACATTTTTGGTGCTTCTTTTGATCAGTCCAACGAACAGGAACATCGTTGTATCTGATTCTTTGGTCACCTACCATTTGATATCTTGATATAACATGCAAAAAACATTCCACTGTGTTCTTGATGGACCAAAAATAAAGAATGGTTATTTATTGTGATGTGAATGTGCTGTGATTATAGGATTATAGTTTTTTCAGTTATGAGATTCAATATCAAAATACAGTCTTGTGTTTGTTAGTTAAAATTCTTGTGAATGTGTACGAAATTCGTTGATTATTATGTGCATTAGGATTTTTTGTTTTAATTCTTTTAGTACTCAGGCACGTGAGAGCTCAAACACAACGTCAGAATGCCCTTTTTCATTATAATTATTATCCTAAACGCTAATTCAGCTGAGTGCATCTGGGGTTTTCAGTCAGAATGGAAAATTGTCATCATGTCATTTGGAGGACAGCAGTTAATAATTTTTTTGAGTAGGTGTTCTAAATCTGAGCTAGCTTATAACGGTTAGTGAAAGACTAGTTCTAAATTTTACGATACATTTGAGAATAACATTAAATGAACCCCCATCTACGTACTGAACGCTACTCCTAAGCATTTGTTTCAAAAACATTCGTTGAAATTATCTTCCATTCGATTTAGTACTAATCAGTTTTTATTTATCAAACATTCGAATATTTCATGCTTAGGAAATATTGATAACAAGGTAATAGTACAGATTACAGACAGTGCAAAGATCATGGAATCGTTTAATGGTACGGTGTTTTTCAACGGCAGTTGGTGCCTGTGAAATAAAACCAAATGCTATTTGACAACAAATAATACTTCAGCTTTGCTAAGATTGGGTTCAATCCGTGAACAGAATTTCACATTGTGTTAAAAGTTTAACATGGCTCGCAATTCTCTGTTAGTAAATGAACATGTCTTTGTTCTAGCCTTTATTGCGCTAATAACATCACAACGTAGTGCATTTTTCCTTGGCACTAGGAACATGTTCATGAAATCATCTTACTAACTTATGGGTGAGAAAATATACCTCAAACAGATTTCAACATTTAATAATACCACCAAAAAAACGCTATAGAGGTCTTCTGACTACAGTTTCGGTTTAAATAGATTTTCATCTGTAGATAGTCTCGTGTTAACTACATTCCACTGGATTAAATTGCTGAGGTTCAAATTCCTTGAACATTATATCACATCCAAATGTAGGAATACGAATTGAAATTAGTTCAATTTGTTAAATTCCTCAATTTTAATGAAATAATATTTGAAGATAGTGACTCTATCTTCAGCTGTCTTGAAAAATGATATGAAGTATGAAGATGATAGCTTTATCTTCAGCTGTCTCAAGGAATGCAATTATTCTGAATAAAGCTCAAAGCCGCTGAAGCTGGAGGGCAATTCAGAATGTAATTCCGACAAGGACTCTTTCGCTGCAAGATTTCCATGAAGGCGAAGCACTTCTTAGAACGAAGTACTCTACTGGATGATTGAGTTCTTGTCGAAGAATAAATTTTGCAGCTTGCAAAGAAATCTACTCTACAGAGTATGTGAGGTTTTCAAGACACTAACCATCACTTCTTCGTCTCTTTTTAATATTCGTAGAGTTGTAAAATCTCTTGCAGACGGCACAATAGAAAGTGCAAGAAACTAGAGGCAAATATTTGTAAAAAAAAATAACAATATTATTTTCAAGGCGAAGAAATATTGGTTCATTAAAGTAGAGTTTTCCCATCAGAAAGAGCGATAAAAAGAGTTACATCAGAGATTAATAATTGTATTCTGTCTAAAAACGCTCTCTTTGCAACAAAACAAGAAACTGACCCGATTTAAGTAGAGGTAGTGGGAAGTTTGTATACTGCATACTATTCCTACCCTGTGTCTTTGCGTCATAGCTGGCGGATGATCTGGCGAAGAAAAAGAAAAGGGCAGTAAGGAAACTGTAATGCAATTTTCCCACAACAATCTAATTTTAAAATGAGAAAGAAAAAGCGAAGGAAGAAAAACTACTCGTACTTAGCTTTGAAGGATTTAAAATTCCCAGTACACTCCTAACACATTTGCTTTTGATAACAAAGTAGGTTGCCAGTAAGCAACGCCGGCGTACTCCAGTTTTTGAAGCGAAAGAATGATTCAAAATGAGTAACTTTATCGATGACCTCTGTGATTCAGACCTAAATCAGTTACAGAACAGTAATTTCTCTCACCTCAGCAGTCGGTTGGTTGGGCATTTAATGGAGATGTCACTATAATGGGAGATGTTGTCCGATATGGAATATTGGGAGACAAGTGTTCCCCATCCAGAGCTCAAAGTTCATTAGAGCGCTGAAACCTTTTCACTCCAGGACGAGGGTTAGTTTGTAAATTTTTTGAGCGGGGGCGAGTAGAAAATGTTAAATTTCTCTTCGTGTTTCCTTTAAAGGCAGGGCTGGTATTGCTACATTCAAAATGTAAGTATGAAAGTTACAATGAGGCATGATTAAACTTTTTTCATTCAAAGGTGACACTACTTTTAGCTCTATTGAGAGACTATTTTAAGGTGTTTTATGCTGTGTAGATTTCATACTCTGATTCCTCCTGATTTCATTGTCCATTTCTGTACCTCTATGGGTAGGCGTGAATTTTCCTTCATAGGCCTTGGAGACTTAGCTCTCTAGGTGACTTATTGAAAAAATTTCTAATTTTCTCTCAGATATCCTGTAGTTTGTACGCCGGGTGTACACTTTACTTTAACTTATGTCAGAAAATCAGCGGCGCTCAAAGTCTGCATCAACGCACTTGCTGCTTTCTTACTATCACAACGGAGGCATGCAACCGACCTTATGGCGCTCGAGCGTCCTCGTTACTTCAATAGCTTATTTCATTTTACTCTTTTTCTTATCGTGAGATGTGGCTTTCTACAAAGGGGGATAATGTAAGAAAATGTAGAATAAACTCCATAAAGGAATTAAAAAGCATTGCAGAAAATTTAAGCGTGGATTTGAAGCCTTTTTAGCTCAGGTGATTCTTTCCATGTGCATATGTTTGATTATGTTTTTGTTTAACCACCAACATACTTTTGTTTGTTGAAGCTATATTAGATGGCTACCTTTTTTCGCTGTAAAATGAAGCCTAAAAAAGTTAGTTTATTTAGTTTATTTGGAGTTAAATATTCGTCAACGAAATAAATGCACAAAGCAATTTCAGCTGTAAGAAATTGTTTCACAGATACTTAGTTTATTTGGAGTTTAATATTCGTCAACGAAATAAATGCACAAAGCAATTTCAGCTGTAAGAAATTGTTTCACAGATACTTAGTTTATTTGGAGTTAAATATTCGTCAACGAAATAAATGCACAAAGCAATTTCAGCTGTAAGAAATTGTTTCACAGATACTTAGTTTATTTGGAGTTTAATATTCGTCAACGAAATAAATGCACAACGCAATTTCAGCTGTAAGAAATTAAATACTACACATACAAGCTCCACTTTTGAATGTGCCGTGCAACAGCTGACCACAATATTGTCACTCAGCGTTTTAGTAATTTTCTTCCCATGGTTTTATGCAACACTTCATTTTGTGTCCAACCCTTGTCAAAATATTAACTTCTCAGTGGCAACCCCAATCTTGTGCGTAGGAAATGAAAGAATAACTTCCAGCATCCAAAGTGTATTTAACATTTAAACATTAATTTATATGACCGTAACGTTCTAAGCAACCAAAGTTTCTGCTCATAGCATTGAAATAATTTCCCTCCTGTGCATCGAGATCCACACAATTAGCCTTAAAATTAATTATCAGCAATTGTGAAAAAATTGAACTAGCAACTCTGGTTAGTGATTCAGAATAGTCTGTTAAAAACTTTACAATAATAGAGCACTGTTTAGTTGTTAGATTCATTTTGATGT
This sequence comes from Platorchestia sp. MABIK, assembly GCA_014220935.1. Lineage (NCBI taxonomy): Eukaryota > Metazoa > Arthropoda > Malacostraca > Amphipoda > Talitridae > Platorchestia > Platorchestia sp. MABIK. The sequence goes on from JACJUY010000323.1 coordinate 245,967, forward strand.
TTCAGTACATTTGGAATAGTCTCTTTCTGAGATTTTACATAATCTAAAAAACTGAGTAAGCACAAATGTTATCATCGCGTGGTAAGTAATCTGCCCAAATGAAAATCTATTTTTAGGGTGTTAGTCATTATGTAAGCGCAGCGTTTGGACAAATTTTACGTATCGTGCATAACAGTCGAGGTAACTCAGCTTTTTGGCTGCCAGGGACTCTTCGTTACGCTGAGCTAACAAGAGGGTCGCACGTCCCGACCCTCGTGCTGGTCGAGAATATTTTCTTCGCCAGCGCACCAACTTGACGCCGATGGCACTACACACTTTTGTGACGCTATCCAGTGTAAACTGAACGCATTCATACTTGGATGAACAAAAATTCAGTGATGGTGATTTACTCGAGAAAGAGTTTCGTCTAACGTTGTGTAATTTCAATGCTTTCAATACATAAGACTGATCTGAACTCTCCTACAAACTTTAATGTTCATTATTTAGCTCGTCTAGGTTTGAAAAGCCGTCTAGTGCTTGATACTGGATTAAAAAGGTGTTCATTCATTAACAAAATTGTTTTGGCCTCGTAGCCTAGATTTTTTTGTACGTTTTTGACTGACCGAAAATTTTTACATGAAAACGGAGGGTCTCATATTACTGCCTTCAGTGACATGCTGACTACTGTCAGTAACATGCTGACTACTGTCAGTAACATGCTGACTAACGGTAGTGTAAAATATGTGAAAGATCAAATGAAAAAAAAGTACTCAGACAACTTTTGTAAATTGATATGATAGAATTTCTAACGAATTACCTCTTGGGTGGCAACGGCAACATCAAATGTGTCTTCCTGAATATTTCTCAATTAAATTACTTCAGAAGCTTGAATCCTGAATTTAACATCTTTCCAAAGCGACCATCTCATTTGATACCAAAATATGTGCGGAATTCGTATGAGGTAAAAATTCGTTTGAGGTAAAAAATAATAAAGTAATGACATGGGAAATTTCTCACTGAACATTTCAAACAAACTTATACATTTTCCTGTACTCTTGCGTGAACCAAACATTAGCTAGTGCTACCATTCGTTACATGAGTACGAACTGAATGTTACGCATTAATTATTAGTTATAACTTTTCTGGCGACATTTTCGTTCCCAAAAATCATGGATATATATATTTATGCATCGTTTTTTTAACTCTGAAAAAGTTTCTTCATTTGAAAATATTTGTGATAAGTTTCCTAAGGGCTTATGAAGTCTCTCATGTTGCTTCTTATGCGAACGACCAACGACAAAACCTGAGCTGGTATTGTGACGCAGCAAGTTGCAGGTGAAAAAACTAGTTTTGCAATTTATTGTACGGAATGAGTTTTGATGTCAAAGAAATGCTAAGTATAACATGTAACCAAATTAATAAGAGACAGAAAATTTGTTGCATAGAATGAGTTGTGTAAAGGTTGAGTGAATAGTTAGTATACTTAATAATCATACTAATTAATTAGAGACGGCAAAATATTGCACAAAATTATTTTTGACATATAAAATTATTAGTAATTATAGCAGTTAGAACCCCGACGTCTGAGCAATTGAGGTTGATTTTGACATGATCGTAGCCAGCTTTTAATTCGGTTAATAAAAAGTTATGACAGAAATAAATAGGATCCTCCAATGATATTGAGGCCCGGCTAGTATTTTCCTTTTATTTTACAGGTCAGTAACTAAAATGGAGAAGTTAAGTACAGGCTAGTTTTATTAAACAGATATATAGAATGTAACCCCATACTCGTACATACTTTGTTACATAGTGAAGCAGGTACGATTAGACTATTTGTTTCAACATTCGCTTCTTTTTGAATAAAACAAACAAAACCCCTCAAAATAAAATTCAATGATTGAGCTAACAACTGTGAAGCGAGAATTTAAATAGAAATAACTCACATCAGTGGTAGGTAAAGCTCGTTGTTAAACAATAACTTTCAATTCGAACAGTACCAATAAATTATATAAGCTTATTATATTGGTTTCGCATGCACATTAAAGATTTAAGTATGATGAAATGCGCGCGTTAGAAACTTTCAAATGGCTATTTTCAAACTGCTTCGTAAATTCTACGCTAGACTAGCGTATTGTAAGACGTCCTTCTTAATGAACTACTGGCAGTGAGTTTTCCAAGACTTGCTACCTCAGAATATAAATTCCAAATTATACGATTTGAACTTAATTCTGAAGCATAGTCCAGCCTAAAGATGATAGACTTTATTTACTTAGATGCACAATGCATCGATTAATGAAGTTTGCACGTACAAGTGCGCATACAGTTTGGACCTCAGTAAAGGGATTCTTAAAATTGTTTTACTGATGTATGTTTTTCGAGTTATAATTCAACTCAGTATGCACAATATTTGTTTTCAGTTCGAAATGGAACATCAAAGATCACAGTGCGGCAGTAAAATAGGAAGGGAAAATTCACAATAAATCATATCTATTGCGTATCTTTCTAATTTATTATTGTGAATGCTCCCTGCCTTAAGAACCTGGTAAAAATGGATGAAAATTGTCCACTGCCCTGAATAAATTTTTAAATTTACTTACTAGACAAGTTAAAACCCTCACAAATCCCCCACTATGTTGTTTTGCTTCTTTAAAAAAAACCTTTAGGCTGCTGCGTGCACTCGGATTGTGCCTGCATTGTTTACATCAGGGAATGAAAATCCAAAGAGCCGCCAAACATTTCCTTCCAACTCGTGTTTTCGAAATCCTTTCCGAAAAGAATAGAATAGAGCTTTGCCGAGCCTTTCTGTGGTCTTGCGACCAGCGTGAGGCACGGCAGTCGTTACTGTCACCTACACTACAAACTTCATTATTGCCTTGACAACCCAACTCACGCGCGCCCTTCGGACTGATATTAGGTCTATGCATAACGAGGGAATTGAATTCACTCAACTCCAGACAATGGTAGGCTGTCAGAATTACAGTTTGAGTAGCGTTTACAACGGAACTTAAAAAGCACAGAAAAAAGCGTCATATGTTGAATGAAGCTACCAAGAGAAAATTCTTGAACCATTTAGCAGTTCTCGTAAAAGTGGGCACATGTTCTCTGCTTGCCAGCTGGCAGCAAACTCCAGAGGACTTTTTCTTGGCAGATTCATTGAATGGATTCTGAACTCGCCCTGGGATCGCTGTTCTCACTGGGTCTTGCTGCTAAAAATTTGAAAACTGTGAAATTACTTCTCGGATATTTCTTCGTGCCTGCGATTGCCCTTTCAGCTTTTACCAGCTTCGTCACTGGTGGAAAGCTTTGAGCTCGACATTTGAATCCGTTGATTGGGTTTGTGAAACAGATAGTGATTTAAAAGTGTTCGAAATACTTTAAAACGAAATTCTTTTTAGATTTCACGTTAGTCTTTTAATATAAAGGTTCTGTCAAAGTTTTTTGTCTGCAGTTGCAGGCAGTCGTGTTTGTTTTAGTTTTTGTTGACGTTCTAATTATCTGAAAGCTAACGAAAACCGCTATTAAACTAGCAAAGAATACTAAATCGATACTTGAATTTCTTAAATTTTGATGAAAATTGAGAAGCGAGCCTGTAAAAAGGGTTATGTCATTAATTTTGCCTAACGTGCATGTGCATTTGGGGAAGTTATTTTGCAAAATGAAGAACCAAGAAATTTTAACGAGAGTGCAGTGCCTCGCTTGAGATTTATACGACAAACTCCTTAGCTCTCGTCAAACTTACGATTTCCGACTTAAATTGGAATCTCAACGATTGAATGGTTTATTTAAATTGTAACCTTTTGATGCAAAAAGTCTGAGTAATTTTTCGTGTCAATTAATTGACCTCAAAGAATTTCTGAACGACTTTTTTCAAGGATCGATTCAGTTTCTCGATCCAAGATAAGGGACTAATTTACTGGATCTTCTTTGTTTGGCTTAAGGCTCTGAGTGCCAGTTTATTGCCCGAAGGGCGTCGTTCACTGAGAAAATCGTCAGATAATTTCGAGCGATGGGTTTTGGCTGAAAGATCCGTGGCATCGCTGAGATTTACATGGGCGGCTCAATGGAAGAGCGAGACATGACAGTCATTTTGTACACTATAAAATTCCGGGCTGTGTGAAAGGACGCCAGCCGTTAGAAGTACGTATTTCATATTAATCGAAATGGAACCTAGTAGTGGAATAAAATTTTTTCAAAATAAGATAACACAGAGAGAGCTTTCATACACGCTGAAATACTCGCAAAAGAACACCAAGTAACTTGATGGACTATCAATTTGTTTAAATAAATCTTTTTATGATTCCTTTCAATACACACCTAATGTGACGGGTTACGCTGATTTCCTGACGCCAACCTGGACTGCACTGGCATTGTAATGGAACACAATTTTATTTGTGAAGTTTTGACCCAACATACACCTATCGAATTCAGTGTTCTTGTATCATTATCATTCTATGGAAGAAAGGATCATGTAACAGCTGTGGTATTTTTGAGCATGGAAATCATAAACCGAACGTCTTTGAAACGGCCGCTGTCTTGTGGTAAAATAAATGAACTGATGAGGGTCGGCGAACTTTGATAACTTAGAATGTTATTTTTCACACCTACTTTGACTCTGCTGCTTACGCGTGATTGATGTCTGACAGTTTAGAACTTGGGTAGCAGCTCGAGAATGGGACACTCAGTTTGTTCCTGTCATATTGTTTTCTATTGCTGTGTTTGCGCAACTCTCAAAACATTAAGGCTTGAATGTTCCTGAATGTTCAGGTTTTTTTATACGAAGCTGCTTTAAGTCATTTTTTTAGAGACGTTGTTCTGCTCATTTTCCGAGTTATTGCTTAGAGGATTGAATGAGTTACTATTCAAAATTTTTTCACAGCATGTAACTTTAACCGTTCATTATTTAAACAGTCTTTTGTGAGACGACAAAGTTTATTCTCAATATTTAAGACGAAATCCTGAAGTTGACATGAATATTACATGAATTTTAGTTGACATGAAACTTCGATGCATTGTACGGTTCCAAGATTTCAGGCATCAGCTCATTCTTCCCTGTTTTTCCCTTGGTGCCAGATTCCCCAAGGCGCTAAACACTTCGTACTGTGTCTCGCAGGAAATTTCGATTTTCAGTCGCTGACACAACTGCACTTCTTTTGCAGTGATATTTCCAAACATTAGAACAATGGGCAACCGCTGGTGCGTGTTCCCGTTCTCGTACAAGAAGAAAATGTACACCGCTTGCACCAAAGCCGCCATCACCCCGGGCTCGCTGGTCGGCGCCTCCATCGACACCTACGTGGGCAAGTACTCGGAGCGGCGACGGCCGCACAACCAGTACTGGTGCGCCACCTCCGTCGATGTCGACAGCACGGCACTCGAGTACGACATCTGCGGGGAGGACTGGAGTAAGCCCTGCTCGTGAAACTGATTATCTTGTGTGTTTCGTTCGTACTACTTTCTGCGTTCAGTGATAACAAGAGTAAATTTGAACACATCGCTTAGTGTTGTAAAATGAGCACCGCACTCGAGTACGACATTGGCGGCGAGGACTGGAGTAAGTCGTGCACCTGAAACTGATAAACCTGTGTGTTCGGTTAGTACTACGTTCTACGTTCAGTAATGTCACAGGTAAATTTCAACACATCGTTACGAGTCGTAAAATGAGGCAATACATAAAATTTCCGAACCCTGAGCTGTGAAAACAGTGTGTTTTAAGAACTTATTTTGCCGAGAATGTTATTCAACAAAAAATGAAAGGATTAAGCTCACGCAACGCAACGGATTAAATGCATGTATCTTTCACAGAATTGAAATTCTTTTATCTGTAGCGTTTTGTTAACACTGTTGAATTATTCGTGCGCTATTTGTTTGGATAGCGAAGGTGCTTAGCAAAAATGTTCAGTTCTAGAATTGGTGAGAGTCAATAAATAGGAAAATTTTAGCACTCGGCATGCGTTAGTTTGCGAGCTTATTTGAATGTCATTCAATGCGTACAAAAATTTTGGTTATTATCAATACACCGAAAATGTTAAGTTTTTAGAGAAATGAGATGGGCTGTGTCTACTCCATCTGTCATCAGCGTGTAAGTGTCCAGTCCCTCTGTCATCAGTGCGTAAGTGTCCAGTCCATCTGTCATCAGTGCGTAAGTGTCCAGTCCATCTGTCATCAGTGCGTAAGTGTCCAGTCCATCTGTCATCAGTGCGTAAGTGTCCAGTCCATCTGTCATCAGTGCGTAAGTATTCAGTCCATCTGTCACCAGCGAGTGAGTGTCCAGTCCATCTGTCACCAGCGAGTAAGCGTCCAGTAGATAAACGGCTCTCAAATTCAAAGTAAAATACTTTCTCGTCCATAAATATTGCGTTTCGAAGCGGTGTGATGGTTTTCTATGATATGCTTCAGTAACACAACATCAATCGAAAATTTAAATCTGTGCTGTGACGGTGTTTCACTAAACATCATTTGAATTGAAAGAACATCAGTAACCGGACGCCTTCTAAACATTCGTGTATTTTGCCGTGCAGAGAGGGTGTATGAAAACTTCACTCGCAACCAGCAGCTGAAAGCCTCGTTTTTCCCTCCTGCAGAAGGTGAGATTCTCCGCTGTTTTCATCACCTTATATTCTACGAACGTGGCTGGCAGACAGCAGAAATGCTCGTATCTTCCCACACAGAGTGTTCCAAAATTTTTTTTTTACATTCATAATCATTGACCTGTGATTTCGATTCAGCGCGATTTGAAAAATCAAAAATTTTTTTTATAAATTTCTTTCTCGATGATAAAAAGAAGTTTCAAACTTATTGTAGCCCTCGACACTTTGTCCGCTATTGGGTAAACTAAAGTTCAACATTCAACTCGAATTTGAAGTCAACTGTGGTAAGCAAGTTTGAAAATAGCATACAATAACTGAATCATGCATTCATTTAGCATTAATTAAGAATTTTGGAAAATTGAGTTTGTGAATGATGGTCGGTCAGCAGCATTATGAAAATTCCCTTCTTGGCCAGCGGTGGTGCACGATGCGGTCAAAGAGTAAATATAAATGTACAAAATTAATTATTTCAATAATTTAACAATTACTTTTTATTGTTGGTCTTGAAATTCACTAAGGGCTATTTTTGCGCTAACTAATTGTGGTAATTTTACTAGTATTCGCAAAAATTTTTATTATTTCATTCAATTCGTATCACTAGTGACAGTCGGAAGAATATGTATGCATACCTGAAGTTTTTGCCTGAAATAATGTAAAACACCTTTAAAGCTGCGACCGAGATCTCGTTCACCCCACGAAATGCAACCAGCAGCACTGCTGGCCTGCTCTAAAATGCTCGGTGTCAAGATCTCTTCAACCATCAATTTTGCAGTTCATTGTCACTTAGATCTCTGTGATGGCAAGGCCGTCAGCAAAACCCTAACTTCATTAGCATAGGCTAAACAATGGCACTCTAATAACCTCTTTCGATAATCCCAATCGAGATCGGCTTAATTCCTGCGGGCCCCATCCGGCCAAATGGAAAGCGTGTTTACACGGCGGTTGTAGGGGTGCCGACGACTTGGCCATCGCCTGGCTCTCGGCTGCGGCTCGTGGTAGTGGCGGGTGACCAGCCAATCGCAAAACAGAACGTCCTTGCTAAGCCTCATGTCTTATGCACTAGCATTCCGAAATGAATGGAACGAATGCGTTCTTTGCCGAATTGGACTTATATTCGTGCTGTTTATGTTTAGGAAAATTTGTTCGTTTTGACCATTTTCCGTCGGATAACTTACACGTGTTCATTTGGTTTTATATTTTTGAATTTGAAGAAATCGTTTTTTTTTTAAATACATAACATCAAAGATTTTGATCTTCCTTTTGATCTTGTTGCATATCGAAGGGAAAATGCATAAGTTATAGACTGTGTAGCAGCTGGTTTTTCATATAAGTTCGAAGTTTTCAAATAATGATATTTGTTCCACTTTCCGGGTAGATTTCTTTCCTTTGTTTCGATTTTTAATTAGAACACACATTTTCCCTTTTAAATTTAATTTCAAGATCTTTCAAGCATTACTCTGCTCATTACCAGTAGGAACTGAAAAAGGAAGGGCTTGTAGAGGACATCAGAATGGTTAGCGTATGATGAAATTTATATTCGACTAGAATGATAATAAACTAAAATAAAAGAGGGTAAATGGTAGTCACAGAACTGAAACTATCAAAGTTACATATTATGGAGAGAGTAAATCCAATGAGTCACAAGCGTTTACAGGTTTTAACTTAAATGAACAACTTGCGCAAAAATAGTAATTTAGCTGACCACATTCCACGTAGCAGACGCATCACGGCCATTCAGAGATAGCTGTTTGGAATGAAATAGAAAAAACTTTCAATTAATTTGAGTAAGCTGGGAAGTACCGAATTAAATTTTCAGAACTGCTTTGACGCACAAGGTGATCACAGCTTTTGACGTGATTTCTGAAGTTACTTTGGAGCGCACTTGGGACGAGCCTGCATGTACATGAGAAGTCCTCCCTACTCACTAGTACTATTGAGTCGGTCACAATTTGTTCTCATTCAACAAGTTTATCATCGTTTGTAGTCTGGCGAGAGCGCTCATTTTGATTTGCTATTTTAACCCATTCTATACCAAAACTTGAAACTATCGGAAAAAATTTTCGCGGATAAATGTTGTCAGTACCTGAGATATCGGTAAAATTCCCTTACCGTGGGTCTTTTCCGCTCAAAACCAAAGAAAAACCTTCCCAGTTGACCCCATTGGCCTTATTTTGTAGGAGATATTCTGTACCGTTGCCAGTTTGGCGTCCGATGCCTGATATGCTGAGAGCCGCGGAAGTTTTGCTGTTTTGAAGAGCTTCAAATTTTACTCTCACCCTTAAACGAGGATCAGGAGCCCATTCTCCTGCCCTAACGCTGAAGTAATGAGACTCCACACTCATTATATGCTACGAAAGTGCTAGCCTGCAGGCATTTACTGAAAAGTTAGTACTTTGTGCCAATAGGAGCAGTCGATTTGGTGTGACGTCATGGATGTACATTTGCCAAGTGCGGTATCGTCAACTTTAGTCGAAATGAGGGAAGTTTCCTGAAGGTCAACTTTAAATAGAAACAAAGATTTGCTTCAGGGTTGAAAAATTGATATCATGGAGCAGCGTTGTAGTTCTTAAAATGCTTTTCTTTAAAGAAACATTCTGTTGACCTCTTTAACTTTAACTGCGCAGGATTTCTATCTAAAGTGGTCTCATTTTGTGACTTCACTTTCAAAGGCTTTTTACTTTTTAGCAGACAACTTTTGTGTACTGTAGTTATTAATGTGGTCGACTACATAGTGCTTACTGGCAAAAAGAGCTTCATGAAGTTCTAGAAAGTGAGGAAATTATGTATGGTAGATAGGATACTTCGTCAATAAGTGATCGTTTATGCAGAAATTCAGGGTTGCACAGACAAAAATGATTGAAATTTTGGAAAGATAACTTAAATATTCGTTAATATATGTGACTTAGCGAAGATCATTTTTATGTTCCACTCTTTAGAACGAGAAAAGCGCAAAGTATAATTATTGTGAGACATTGAGCTATGAATAGTATTGCACACTAGCTGATATACAGGGCGGCGCATTAGTAATGCACCCTCTTAAAAAATTAATAATAAATAAACTATGAAAGGCACAACGATAGGGTTAATTGCAAACGATAGAGGAACTCTTAAAGTTTATTTACATGTCGTATCCTGTCTACAGATACCCGGTGTATATTGCGGTAATAAATAAGGGTGCATAACTTATGCGCCACCCTGTACTTGTATGGCTGGCATTGAGAGACGGAAAAAGAGTTCATCAAGCAACAAAGAATGTGGCTGTAAAGCATCGAGGCTTAGTTTTAAAACAAACTGAGGCAAGAATTAAAATTTTGTTGAGGAAATTCTGCTTGCAATTGCTGAGTTGAAGTTCGCATGTGTGGCCAGNTGATGGTTTAGGGGCATTGTAAAGCTTTCTTCAAACTAAATGACGTATACAAGAAGTTTGCTTCAATACGACGCACAAATCACAAGTCATTTGTTCGCAGAAAAAAACTTTTGGGTAAGGAGGTGTAGGGACTTTTTAATCATTGTTGACATGAAATTCTTGCTTCTCGTTTTTGATTGAACGTTGCATTATCGCACCCACGCTGTCGATGAATTCTTCGCAATTTTACACAATTTACTTCTGCTGTGATCGTGACGGGAAATTGGCATTCATTGGAAAACGAGCGCAACGCGCAATATTAATGTACGAGGATATTTCGCATATTCCCCTTTAACGCTCCTGTACTCTTATCATAGCTCAAATCTTTAATTCCCTAAGTGACAAGCGCAGGAAGAATGTAGCAGTCAAAAAGAAAAAGCATAAATTTTAAACATTCAACCTGCACATGTCTAACCAACCCCACTGCCCTTTAGTTAGTTAATTACGGCTCGGGAATATCAGGGTAAACAACGTTTTGTCACAAATATGCGTACTTTTTAGCTGGCACAGATTTTCAAACTCGCTCCACAGTTTTTAATTTTTAGCAGGCAAGTGCCTCAAACTTCTTCGTGAAGGCGCGGTCCTTTTAGGGCAAAATTTTCATTCATTTTGGAGCGCAAGCGAACCATTTGAATTTCATTTTCTCTGAACTTCCGAGAAGAAGAGAACGCTCTGGGTATTCGGACCGAAACATGGTCGGTGTTTTGGGAAGCGTATATGCACGCCGGTATCAGAGAAACGCGAGCCCCTTTCCAAACTGTGCTCTTGATGTTTATTTGCATGGGAATGGTACAAAAGAGGCAACCATCGATCTAGGCTCTCTAGCCTCGTCCCAATGCTGCAGCTTTTTGATCAATAGACTGGCATGTTTATTATTTTCGTCTGTCCAGAGATAGGACCTCGTTTTCTGATTTTGTTGCGTGTCTTTTCCACACCAACTTTCATTTTCTGTTCCCTGAAAACTGACGCTTCCAAACCACGAAGCTCGATATTTCTGGTGTGGTAAAGCGAACGTCTTCCCAAAAGCCTCAGCTCGCATCTTACCGTCATGGTTTCCTAACGCTCGAACATTTTCCCTTACTTCTTTTGGGATTTTCTATCGAAAATAATCGCAGCATGGGATGGCAAGCTGTTGTTTACCGCACACCACGAGCTTGGATTTTTAATGGGTTCTTCACCTTCCTGAAGTAAAACTCAGTTTCATACGCTTGCGTGGCAAGGAAACCATTATTGAAAATCTTTTAAAATATTCAGGAGGACAGAAAAATTCTTGGAATTGAGAAAACGTTCTGTCACTAAAGAAAGTTTGCGACTATCTATTCGTTATTGACTGTGAGATAAAATAATTTTCTAGCAGCTTATGCATAGAATTTTTTTACCTATTTTTTGTATGATGTCAGTTAAATGCAACATGCATTTTTCGCATTTTAATTCGATCTTTATAGCACTATACAACGAGTTTTTTAAGAGTCTCTCAGGTGATCAATTGGTATTTTTCTGACCTGTCTCTTTGTTATCTCAGCCGATTTACTCGTTTATAAATTTACGATGGGCATTCCATCTTTGAGAGTAATATTAAATGAAGCAAAATCTGAGGGTTTCAATTGAGTGCATGTACTCCTCACTGAATTTCAGAAATGAAACTGTAAAATTTTTTAACTGTGCTTATAATTTCTATTAATAAATTGTGGAGCCACTAATAATACATTCCCGATTCAACTACATAGTTTACGCGTGATTAACGTTTCGTAAGTACACATGTTTCTCATTATCATGTCCTCAAAATAAGCAAAACTTTTTCTGTCGAGTGTATTTTGAATATTTTACACTAGTGCACACGCCCGTCAAAAATGACAGGATTCTATATTTTCCTTATAATTTTCTGCCAAATGTGAATGACAAAGTTATCCATCCTAATAGTACCCGCGATAAAATTTTTTTTTGTACTTGAGCTCTGATGAAACCCGTATCACAGATACGGTCACTAAGCATACTCATGAGCGTCACAGAGACACGGAAGAAGCGGACACCGAACAAAAACATACGACAGTCTTTTTAAGTATTAGATTGCAAATACAGTATATTGTTATATGCAATCCCCCGCCGAACTTTGTATCCACGGTACAGACTCAAGTATATATGGCTCTGGAACTCTCTATTTTATTTTAAAGTGACTTATTAAAGTACACTTGTAAAGCGAAAATCAGTGTATTAATTTACAGGTGAACAGAAACCACGACCGCCAGTGCTAATTTCTCCTATATATTCTCATGAGTGCAAGACTTAATAATACATAAATATATAAACACACGACTGTCAATCTTAGTAGTAGATAGACACGCGACGGTCATTCTTGGTAGTAGATGAAAATTTTTTCAGAAGTTATTTCTCTTTTCGCTTACATTCAGAATTCCTTAACTATAAAACCTGGATCCGCTTTCAAGGTTTACCAGCTTTGATTCAAAACATTTGCCCAAATAAATTAAAAAGGTTTTTCGTAATGTTCAGAAATCCTCATTCAAATCGGCACAAAGCACGGGTTCAACTGCAGCGTGCCGTTTGTGTACCGAGGCCTGCGTTACTTCGGATGCGTGACGGAAGAAGCCGGCAAGTTCGTGAAGCCTTGGTGCGCCGTCACCACCACGGAGAACGGCTCGCCGCTTCTCTCCGACGAATGCGTTGCCGACTGGGGTGCGTGGCTTATCTGTGCTCAGAGTTAAACTTCTAATTCAATGTCGTTTTCAACATCGTACTGGGTAAAAATTAAAATTCTGGTGCTTGTGTCAGGTGTCTGCTCGATAGAATAGCTAGTTTTTGGATAACGAAATGAAAATTACCAACATTTACTGATTTTCATTCCGAAACAAACACCTCACACATCTTGTAACACAATTACGAGAAAAGACCACTTTTTTGGCATCACACTGTTGATTCTGCAGGTTTTTATGTCAATTACAAAGCACAGATTAACATTAAGCTTGGGACTCTAATGCAGGGGAAGAGAGGATCAGCAATTTTAATTATTACTTATGAGCTCTAGCATCGGTAATTTTGACTCGTGAAATTATTGCATGTGATCATTTTTTAAAACGGTGTTTTCGTTTCATTTGGTACATTCTGAATTATCAGAAATAAAACTTTGCTCAAGTTTTTATTTTTGTGGGTTTGCATTACATTGAAGTTTCATGTTGTTGCAATAGCATTTGGCATGACCCGGACACTATTAATTCCAAACACACAATTATGAAAAAATACTAGCAAGTTCTTCCACAATCCCAAACTTCATGCAATCATGAACTTGGTGAGAAGTTCACACCTTTTCTAAATTCATCAGGAGATTGAGTTTGATGATGATGTTTATTTTTTCAACGAGTCATCAGAACTATTGGTTAAGTACTAATATTTACTTTTATTAACGAAAAAATGTGAAGAAAATTCTATTTTTACTTTACGGACAAATAATTTAAGCATAATTACATAAATTAGTATGGCAACATAAATGAGTTATTATTCAGGTTGAGTTTCTCCAACTGCTTAATCGGAATGTTTCCCTGGTGCTGTTCCAGACCGCAACTGTCCTGCGTCTGTTCTGCAGCCTCAGCCTGCGCTTCTCAGAGGTAACATGTCCGTCTTTTCTGCAGCCAGGAAAATTTAACCTGGCAACTAGGGCAAGGTTGGGTCAATTTTTCAACGTTTTCTTCCATTCTCGAATTATGTTATTTTCGAAGCTTGATCAGCTTAGTTAGTTAATTACATTTTCAAAATATTCTTCAATAAGTACTGAACTGAGTTAAATGATGAAGCTTATTTCGGAATATGGGGCATGTGATACTGCAGTACATAATTTCTATTCTCAAATAACATGCTGAGACTGCATGCGTTTTAAGCTGGTGAATGATCTACTCTCATTTTGTGCTCCATTTTTCCTAAGAAACATGATTATCTGTGTATAGTAAGAAGAATTTTTAGTAAGATTGCCCTCCCCCACAGGGAAGGAGGCCAACGAGAGCTCAAAGCATGACAAACCCTCAGAGATCAATATACGGAGAATCAATTCTATTTAAATTTCCAGTGAAACGTCTCAAAGTTTTTCACAACCTATAGAGCTAGATTATCACTTGTATTTTAAGGCATTCTTGATACTTGTCACGTAGCTGGAGTGTTCAATTCGGCGGAACTGGGAGTGTGGGGCACTCAAGCGTATTCCCGCTCACCAGCACAGAAGCCAAACATTAAAAAGAAGAGTTAGTAACATCTAACATTAAG
>JACJUY010000324.1:2827-57713 GCA_014220935.1 Platorchestia sp. MABIK
ACTCTCCCTGCCACACTCACCACAGGCAGTTCTACACACCCCTCACTCTCCATGCCACGCTCACCACAGGCATTTCTACACACCCCTCACTCTCCCTGTCACGCTCATCACAGGCAGTTCTACACACCCCTCGCTCTCCCTGCCACGCTCACCACAGGCAGTTCTAGGAACAGGTGTGGGTCCACGCCCTGTACAGGCGGTGACGTACAGCCACTGCAGACTGGGAGTGGCCTCCGCTCTGGGCCTCCAGAAGCTACAGGTGACCTCAATTAAGCCTAGAGTTCTCCTGGCCGCATTAGAAGCTAGGGTTTACGGCTGCGCCCTCATTTGAGCTGAAAATTTTTCTGCGTGCACTCTGCAAGCACTATTAAAAGTTCACCAACCGTTAACGACTAGGTTGTCGTTAAATAGGTCTCAAGATATGCTGCCTTTTCTGAGGAAGTCTTTATCTATGTCTTTTTTTGAGGAAGAGCGTTTGACTCATCCCTTTAAAGCATCGTTTGCTTCAAATACATTGATGTAACGCAAGTGTGAGAGTATTGGGTTTAAACCCCTTGATCTGCAGAGACGAGTTATGTATCATTAATTTAACGTCCCCAAGCACAACGAGTAAATTCGTCCCAAGCATAACGCATCAAGCATAACGCACCAGCGTCACCTAATGCCTACAAGAGCCTCACCTAGTACCTGCACCAGCCTCACCTAGCGCCTGCTTCACCCAGTGCCTGCCTCACTTAGTACCAGCCTCACCTAGTACCAGCCTCAGCCTCACCTTGTTCTCGAGGTGGCAGTTGAGGACGTAGGTGAGGCCGGAGTCGAGAGTCTCCCGGTCGAGGGCGGCGGGCAGCGAGAGGCTCACACGCGTAGACGTTCTCGATTCCAGCGCTCCGGTTACCTCCTCCCGCCCGCGGGATCCACGGGAGGCTGACGTCGGAACAACAAATAACATTTAAAGGCAGTCTTATTGTCTAGAACATACAGGATTCTATCCCAATAGCGCATACGTGTGAACACCAAACACCACTTAACTGAAGTGGTCACTGATACCTCACAAAGCTTTCCAAAAAGTAAAAGGTTTTTATTTCTTGGAACTATTAAATGCATTCAGTCTTTAGAATAGACATGATTGGATCTCATAATTCGATCAGACATGATTTGATCCCAATCAAGTATATTTTTCAAGAAAACGATTAACAACACTCGATGCCGGAGAGTCGGAAACGATTGAGTTCTTCACCGCTGACCTTACTTGTGGCTCCGCAGAGTTACTGAAGTTAACTTATAGGCATAACTCAAATTAATCGGTGTTGTGCGATGTTGTGATGCTATTGAGGCATTTTTTTAGATAGGACCTGTTCGAGAAGGAGTTCACAGCAGCAGTTCAGGCTGATATATTTCACGTGCCTCTCACATGAACCTCGTGGTAGCTTTGTGAGTGCATGCTACTTCAGAGAAAAGATGTTAAATACAAGCCTGAGTGAGGCAACGAACGAAGAGAAATTAGCAAGCACTGAAAGCTTTCATTACTGTGCATCAGCTCGCACGCTTCGGCCTGGGTCACCAGAGTGGTTTTTTCATTGAAGAATTTAAAAGTTTCCACTTTTCATCGAGTGAAATTTGGCCATTAAGACCACAGAACTGATATTCCAAAACTATTTTTATGGCCAAATTTGAATTGGAATAAATTTAAATGGTATGTTTTGACCTGAGTAGATTCATCTGGCATCTCTGCACTGAGAGACCATTTCCAAGCAACATGCAATTTAGACGTTACCGTTCGAATTGAAGTCGCGACTTCTTTTTCAAATCGAGCATTTGAAAAGTGAGGACAGATCGTGGTTCATTTTATTCTCGTTTCATATTCTATCCACTCCATGCCCTATTATTTGTGACCCACTAGATCAGTCCGTATAGGTTTTCTCATGTGTAGAAAGATGATTTGACTCAAATTTTAATGAGATGGCAACCAAATTTAAAAATACCCCTATAAATTAATTTAAAACCGATTTGCTAATACGTTGCAGATGTCAAATATTTCACTCAAACTTGTATTGCGAAGGTCGTTCGCAGTTCGTATAAAGAATGTCGTCACATGTAAAGGAAGTTCCAGTAAAAGCTTGCACCCGAGAGCGTGACAGCGGACACCCAACACGCTTCCGCACGGCAAAGTTAGCCGTGCATGCAGATTAACCAGTCAAAATGCAGTATAAAATATGTACGCATGTGTGCACCAACTTACCTGCTCAAGCGCATGCTTGAACGACACTTGAAGTTAGTCGCACTTGATTGTATGATTCGTATGTTTTATTATCCAGTACGACTTGTCTAACAGAAGAATTATTATTATTTAACAAGTATGTTTTAGTATCTAGTACGATTTGACTAACAAAAGAATGATTATATAAGACGTATGCTTTATGATCCAGTACGATTTGACTTACAAAAGAATGATTATATAAGGCGTATGCTTTATTATCCAGGACGATTTGCTTAACAGAAGAATGATTTTACGAAACACACACTCTATTCACCCACGCAATTTGCGTAACAGAATCGCAGTTAATGTTAATTCTTTAGCAAATGAATTCTCGGTGATTGTCATCACAATCGTCCTGAAACGAACGTCTATATCCCAATCTGCCCGTTTGCGACGCGGGGGTTGGAGGACACGAAGTTAGGGCACCCAAATTGGATCTGCGAGGGAGACGAACGAAGACACAAAGCGGATAAAAGTGGGACGTTGGAGTGGCTTTCGAAAGTCAAGAGAGGTGAAGTTAAGTGGAGAATTGACGGCAGTCGCGGAGGTGTATAAAATATCAACACTTTCCAAACGAATTACGATGGTATGAGCCTGAGAAGTGAAATGAGAAACAAAAAGAAACGAGGAACCCTTGAAAATGACGTGAGAAATTACAAGAAAATGAAGGAAAGAAGGGATGGAAGCGGTGAAGTTGATGCAACAATTAAAGAGGAAAAGCTGGCCCTGCTACTTGCATCATGAAAATTTACACTATTGAGAGTGACCTGCTGTAGATTTACTTCCGTGCTCTCTGAAGTTTTGCGAATTGATACATCAGATGTCGAAAAAAACTAGCATTAAATTACGCCCATGCAGGTGTTGATGTTTGCCAATTAAGCTAACACGTTTCCTTTCTTCAAACGGACCATAATTCTCACCGACTGCTGACGCTGATTCTCTCTAAAGCATTGTTATACAAAGGACAAATGTTAAATGATAAAAATTTAGAATGAAGCGGCCAGGAACGGTACGTTAAAGGCTCGCAACTCCTGACAACACGTAACAGAATTAGAGCGCAAAGAAATTTAGATGTAGAAGTACGCTAATATACAACAGGTTACACTGCACCTCTGAATCTACACAGGATGACGTGAACATTTGGAATTTTAAAATCATTCCCGAAATATCCACTACTGAGTGAGTCGAAGCGCAAAAAAGATTTGCAGTTTCTGAATAGGGATAATTTTCGGTCAGGATCCCAACCAAGGCATGCTACCGACGGAAGAGAGCGACATGCAAGTCTACCGTGCTGATGTATTCTCGTATATTCATCAACCTCTTTAAATATGACTTGTTAACCTATTAAGACAAAGTGCACTTTTATACATATTCAAAACCTCCAAGCGACGTACAAAAATGTAAATACCTAATGGTAAAATTTTATTTATGCCACAAGGAGGAGTTCATAAACAGTAAACAAATTCAACACAAGTTTCACAAATGCGTTACTGGCGAGGAGAGTAAAATTCAAATGCTTCAATGGCTGATAAACGAGCTCTATTAAAATGAAATTGCAAACCTAATGGAAAAATTTAACCCGAGTTAGAAGTGCACATACACATTTGCCTCTCCAAACACAACGCTACAAACGAACTGAACAATTCATTCAGATAAACCAATTTAATTCGGATGTCTTAACACTGAACTAAAATATCCTTCAGACAGCACGAGATCTCCACCAGCACACGTTTTTTATTCTTACCCCTAAGCATGCGAGAATAACATGGAAATGGCACACCCTCATTTCAGATGTCCTCAGTCTGAACATTAGGGTATTGCGGCAAGGTCTGCGCTATTGAATTCAACTTGAGCCGAGCTGGTGGCGGCCAAAACGCAAATGCAGCGCTTGCCTCCGATCAAATCAAGTTACAGGCGTACACTCAAAGTTTGGAGTGCCTCCCACCAAGGCTTTACCCAACACGTTCGAGTCGCTTAATTTGCGTGGTTTAGGGAAAGGTTACGTTTAGAGCCTATTGGGCAGTGTAATAAAGCTTTTAGATGTTGAGTTTTGTGACGATTGTTTAACACTATGATGAACAAGTTAAAAAAAAGAGTATGGAACACATCTCTGAAGTTTTTCACAACCCATCGCTGAAACCATTAAAACATTACAGATCAAAAACAACACGAAGGAATGGTTGTTTTACTGATAAGAGAAGAACAAGCAAAGGAAACAAGTTCGCTAGAACCGCCACACAACGGAGAAACCTCGTTGATTGGTTCTATAAGCTAACTGATTTTAAAACCAAGTCCTTTGTATCGCCCTGCTCCGAGACAGTTACATAAACACAACATGATGTCTCACTGCAGAATAACAAGACACTAGAATAACTTATTTGTGTTATCAACGCTCAAACAGACCCTCATTAATCGGCTAACTGTCTGGTCTCCAGAAGCAGCTGTCACTCCGACTATATGCGCCTCACTTCTATCTCGATCAATGAACTCCGTGAATTGAAGCCGATATCCCAATTGAAGTGGTGCATGGCTTTAGGTCCCCATTATTCGACGTTCTGCGTGCAAATTAGCATATTGAAGATAAGCCCAGACCTGACAGTGAAGGCCAAGATCGACGACTGAGCTTCCGGCACCCTCGAGTTGAGCGAATGCGTGAACAATTCGGAGCAAAATTAAACTTTGCAGAGAGCCGAGCATAAAAATACCTTGAGCTGCTCAGTTTCCCAATTATTCGTTCATAACGATAGCTGTTTCTCTTCATTGTTTCGTAATGATGTATTTTGTGAAAGATCGTACTAATAGAAAGATACCAGTAATTAAAATAGCTCAGTTTCACAGTTGAGTTATGGGGATTGATTTTTTCAGTCATTAAACTGAACTCGGAACTTCACATCATGACGAAAGACATGGCCCCGATGTTGACTTGTGGCCACATCGGGAAGTAAATACGAAATTCATGGCAGAGGACCGATCTTTTAGTTGCCTAAAATATCTAACTTCTCAGCATTTAGCTACGTTTTAAGGTTACCAGATGCTCGTTGGTTAAATTTCATTTGAAAAAGCTAATACTAGAAAATTTTGGCCTGAAAAAGTAGCCCGAAACGTCCCAAAGTCGACGTTCCAGCTGTACAGCCACGATGAAATAAATTGTTTTAAAAATACGTCCACAGAGAGCTAAGCCCAACCTCGACAAATTTCCATTATAGGTGCCCAGAGAAAATTTTATGCGGCCTCCAGCTACCCTCTCTTGGGAGGTAAAATATTGCCATCTCCCGAATAGAACTAAACTCAAGTTTGGCGATGTGTACAATCCTGGAGAAAAATCCGCCCTTCCTTAATACACTCCGGGCTACAAACTTTTGAGAACGCTTTCGACGAATTTGATCAAGGTCAACATCGATTAATCGCAGAATTGGAATGTTTTGGTCCGTGTGAGTAGAATGGATAAAAATAGTATTGTTTGGCCTGCGAGCAAGCTTTCAGAATAGCAGTCCCATTGAGTGTACTTGCTTGACACCTCAAACAAAGTGTCAGTTCAAGACAGTGCGTTGTTTCGCACACCACAAATTCTAAAATTAACGAGGGTAAAAATAAAGTTTCTTACATCACTCCATCAAAAATTTCAGGCTTAATTTACTGACAGAGGATGAGATTGATGCAAATGCAAGACGAAGTTCCTTCCGACAAGATCAAACGCAAAGAGCAAACGGTGCAATTAAAAATCTTGAGGGAAGGTGGAAAATTCAAAGATGAAGGTCACGCAACGCTATGAACGGAAATCAGCTGCCGTCTCGAATGGAGCTTGAAGAAGTCAGCTCTCCTTGTGTGTGTGGAGAGCAAACACCAATTGGAACGGCCACCTGGAGAAACGGCCACTGCAGTGCTTCATTGAGAGCTATGGGGAAGAATTTAGAAGCTTTGAAGAGAGAAAGATACGGGACGAATTTAGAAGCTTTGATCGTGTCTGATGATCGTCTCCAGCAGGAACTATCCATTCCCTAAAAGCAATCAAGTACGTTGTTAATTCTTGACCCCATATGTCTGTTTGATGGTCGTTCTTGGATCAAAGACGGTATCCGTGTTCATTATTCCGTCTGAAAGATTGCTATTCGACGGATCTTTCTGCCAAAAGCAGCAGTAGTGATTGTTTCTGAAAAAGATAAGTTAATCGGTGATACCCGTTGTCTGAAGTGCATGAAGTCTAGCGTGATTCCTCGTTTTTGTTGTAAAAAAGTTCTCTATAATTAGGCAATGAAAACCTTTCATGACATATTTTACCGCCAAAAAACATTGTAATCAATAAACCGTCGTAATTTTCAATTGGACTGGCTTCACGGCGTAAAACATAAGCTACGAGTTAGAGAGTTAGAGACATTTATTTCTTTCATCAATCAATATAATTATTCAGTTTAAATTCTCGATCATAAATTTATTGATCTAGAATCGTGAGAAATTGTGCTCCTTAGTTTTCAGCGTCTCCACTTGAAGATTCTTGAGCTTTACAGATTTGTGTGCGATGTTCAACCAAGGACCTAGGTGGAAGTCATAAAAGTGGGCCTCATGCGTTGCACACAGTTTTGGTACAGATGTGAGGCCACAGAGAGATTAGTCCCTAATAATCTTGTCATCGAAAACTGACTGTTCTTCGTGCCAATGGCATTTTTACTTCTGAAAATCAAAACCGGTTTCAAGATTAACATGCAATTCTAAACTTTTGCGTCCAGTATTCTGGTTGACCTCGCGCATTATCTGAACCGTAACAGTGTCCTATGTAAATGTGACCGCCTTATATTCCATCTGAAGCCCTTTTATAGTTATTTTATTCGTACCAACAACAAAACTGCCAAAGGTGAAGCATTATTCCCACTCCCTTAATATCTGTTTACTACTGAAACTCGGTTTTGTTACCACCATTTTCATTCAGTCACGCAGGCGCTAGTATTTTGCAGTCACTGTCCCCAATTTAGGTCTCCAGAAACTACTGTTTTTTCTGATAGCACACATGAAATTCGTTCATCACTTAATGAGAAAGATCGTTCTGCGAGGACCTCGATATCTGCTGGGTGTATTCTTATGTGTGCATGTAACTACCACCACCATTCATATGTTGGAAGCACGGCTCTCCAGCAATTTATTTCGAACACCCGGTATTCGGAAATCTCAGACTGAACTGGTTTCCTTACGCTTTCCTTTCTCAGTCAGCAATGAGAAACCATTGTGATGGCTTTAAACAGCCCCTTTAAACATTTCATTTTTGATATTGTCTGCGAAGCTCAAAACGAGCAACGCGTCTGTATTTTTTATTCGTTGTTCAATTTCATTATGAAGCCTCAGATAAAAAATGAACTAAGATCTGTGGAATGATTTTTTGCCCCAATCCATTAGCGTTCCTCAGCCAAATTAGGTTCCCTGAATTCCTTTGTGTTTATTTCTTCCTTTAAAAATTGTGTAATTAATCTTTACTGGTTTGTTGATCTGCTATACCTCTTAAATTCTTATGGTGGTACCCTTGCGTTCTGAAACGTGCGCTTTTGAGGATATTTGTCGGGTGCACGATGTTCAGCGAAAGCCTCCCAATTTTGGGGGATTTTACTTCTATAGATGACGCTGAATGAATTCATAGGAATAACAAGACAAGTAAAAAAAGAATATCGAGACCCGGCCCTCACTCGTGACGAACATTCAATTATGGTAACTGAGTAGAGTTTTTTATCGGTTTCAATGAATCCTCTCTTGAAAGGTTGACATTTCCACAGCCCGTATCAGATTTAGCGGAAGCTATTTCAGTGTCCACAACTTAATTTAGGACAAGAAAGGAGGTAGGAGACAAAGCTGGCGAAGTACGACAAGAGGCAACTCACCAGGCTGGTGGAGCGTGACAAGAGGCAACTCACCAGGCTGGTGGAGCGTGACAAGAGGCAACTCACCAGGCTGGTGGAGCGTGACAAGAGGCNGCGTGACAAGAGGCAACTCACCAGGCTGGCGGAGCGTGACAAGAGGCAACTCACCAGGCTGGCGGAGCGCGATGGAGATGTTGGAGACGATGTTGCTGCAGGTGGTGGAGGGAGCAGGCAGCTGTAGCAGGATGGAGTGTGGCCTGTTCTCCCACTGCTGCACACGGAGCTCCTCAAGCGGCACGTAGCACAGGTCCTGCAATGGTTATGGTCTCACGTTAAGACTTAGCGACGTGAGCCACAGGTGGTCACTTAAGAAGTTTCCATTATGCTGCTAACCGGCCAGTAGTCACAAATTCAGTTTCCACAAATACTTAATCGAAACTAAATTAACGCACAATCCAGTTAATGCTTGCTATTCTTAAAATTGTTTACTACAACTAACTTTAAATTTGAGTTAAATATTGAACTTCAGTTTTACCGGCCGCAGTCAAAGTGTTAAGGCAAGTGCTATCTAATCATGGTCTCGCGTTAAAGCAGTATTCCTTACATAATTCAACACCCGTTCGAAGCTGTCACGCCCATTTAATGCACGAATAATAACGTTTAAGTAGAAAATTCGGTACGACATTCCAAAAATTCATGGCGTCATGATCTGAGAAACAACAGCTGCCTGATTTGCAACACAGATTGTTGGCTGCTCATTAATATCTATCTGTGTTATTCTTAGCACTCTTAAAGTAAAATCACGAAGATAAGAGTTTGTAAACTCCCAAAGGCAATTGTGTATATCTTCAATATTTGACGTCCAGGATTGTGACAAAAATTGAATACAATAAACTACAATTTAAGGAAAATACGAATAGCACAACCATTCCTCAACCACAGGCTTCATTCGATGGTTTCACTATCGAATGAAAGAGTTCCTAGGCAGGACTCTTTTCAATAGTTTTGCTTGTGTAGGTGTATAACACTTCCTTGATCATAAGAAAGTAAATGAGATGAAAGAGAAATAAAAAACGAAAAATACAAATAGAAAAATTAATAAATGAATAAAAACTAGCAAATCCCTAAGCCCAAGGAAATGAGTCTAATTTAGCAGCTTGCAAGCTATCCAAAACCGATGTTCAGCAGGATCACTATTTACTTCTACAGTATGGTGAAAATTTGAATTTATTTTTTCATTCGCTTCCAGTTTATTCTGTCTTACTCCGAATTCTATTACTTAATTTTGGGTTTTTTTAATTAAAAGAAGTTCAGATGACGTGAAAATAGTCAGTTCAAAACAAACGCAATCCTGAAGGACGGAATTCAAAAAGTGAGAGAGGATGTCACAAAATTTACAGTTCGGCGGCCGGAGCTCGTCACTACCATTGAAATTTTACGACGGAAAAATAATGGTAGTAAGAGCTTTGCCACTAAAGTCTTGCATGGTTAACAGAGGAAAAAATTATTCTAGAAAAGCTTTGACTTTCCACCTCCCGCCAATACGAACTTCGTCTCAGTAATAAACATAGGATTACTACCAAGTAAAAATGATACTTTGCAGGTGGTCTAAAGAGCGAAGTTGGATGTCATTCAATACTTGACCAGTCCCAGCAGCTAAACCACCAACATTTAATAAAAGAATTCTACCGGTGAGCAGATTTAAACTCGTGAGCAATTGAAACTCAAGCGGACCTGTCTCACGAAATACATTTCTCAACAAATTTCAAGTTCATAGACGAGAAACAGGAACAACAGACGCGCATCTATCATTGCAGACAAATTTCTCCGAATGCGAGTGATCCACTCGTGACAAGATCGTCAGATGACGCTCATTGAATTTACTCCGTGGGTTAGCATCTACGTACGTGCAGATCGCAAACACCTGTACATGGGAATGCTAAAAAACACCAAGAAATTTCCCTGAACTCCAAACGAATTAGAACACAGGATTGCGACGAGGGCGTGAGATAGCGAAGTGTTTACACTCACCGCGCCGCACCTCGAAGTTCCTGCTCTCGTTTTGTAGCGTAAATAACAATTTTAATCCCCCAACATTTTTGGAAGGTAGGGAACGTCCGACGCCTCTTCCGTGAGTTGATCAGAACATTTGCTATTTAGAGCCCGCGAGGAGAAAAGAATTCTCAACACGTGTGTCTTTTAAGGGTACAGCAGCAGTGATAAGCGGATTGCGTGGCTGTGGAACCTTTGTATACAAAGAGCTCAGTCGCAACTCTATCGTTATCAAAAATATCTTATTTTCTGGACTTGGAAGTAAAACGTTACAGGAGCTCGTCTTGTCGTTAATGTTGAACGTGATGAAGTGAAATTAACACTACCATTATTATTAACATAACTATACATACAAAATTTGGTTTCTCCACCGTATTCATTGCAGGAGTATTTCATCGGTAATGTGGAGCACCTCCATGGGTTGAAGATTAAGATTAGTAATGAGAGATAAAGATAACTATAATTTATCTATTGATTTTTTTTCACTGAGCCTGGAATATTAACAAAGCATGGACGGGTAATGATTACAATTTGAGTGATCTCTGCTTTTTGCTAAGAAAGCTAGAAAGCTATAAGAAATAATCTTTTTAAAATATGGAAACCAACACAATAATGCTATATTTATTCGACTAGAAAATTGTATAAATGAGGGAACACAATAGGACACCCAGTAGAGACATTTGATCATAGGTTGGCTCTCCTACTGAAGGTTTCCTACATCACAATTCCGATATTTAAAGGCATCGCAGAATACCACGAAGCGCATTACCCCCAAAATCATAAATTATTTGAATTTTATAGAGTAACTTTGGTGTAATATATACAAGAATTAGCGGAGAGTAAACTTAACTGACATTTTAAGGCTAATGTTGCAATTATAACCTGAAGGAGAGACGCGCTTTGAAAACTGTTCCGCCGCAAATTCGGCACGCCAACCATGCATGAGGAAGTATACAGAAGTGCATTAGTATTTTCGAATTACGATTGAAAAAATTTTAACCATTTCTGTAAAATTAGTCAAGCCTGCATTAGTCAGCGTCTCAAATGGCAATCAGATCTCTATGTGAGGAACTACTCATAAGGAGGGTAACTTATACTTCAATTATATTTATGTACGATTTAAGCGTATGTATATATCTATACATTATAAAAAATTGAAATATCTTCAAGAAATCGGATTCAAGATGAGCAGTAAGTGCGATGCATAAGTTCAAAGCTTCATGAAAATACGACGAATCCAACATTAAAAAATATCAAAAATGCCTGACGTGTAATACGTTAGTCATTTTAAAATCATTCTTCTTGAATGAGTTTTGTCATATCAAGACTCAGGAGCTAAAATTGACATGAACTAACAGAATTTTGAGCATCCGTCAACCGATTTAAAATTCCAGTTTTGAATTCCAAATAAATTTTGAAATTGACTTGTACGCACTCACTAGCAACCGTTTCACCCATCGACCGGCTGAAAATAATATCCTCCATTGCACAGGTGCCACAGACGCAGAAATTTAGTGCTCTCGTGACAGCCCTTTACGGTGATCCCTAGTCTTGCTGCGCGATAAGATTTCTTTTCCGTCCCGGAAAAGACATTCATTTGGAGAACCATGGGTAGCAGTTCTTTACAGCGTATTTTACGGCTTCAATGAAGAGTCTGTAATGGATAAGTCTTGAGTTTACGAACTTGGTTTATGGGAGAAAACTTTCAAGCTCTGGGTTGGAAGCTCAATTACGAGGAGCAAAAGATGGGACGGCTTGTGAATTAGACGGTCAAGTCGAGACAAAACAACGCAATCGCTGTGCCTGAGGGGAACTGCAGCTCTGCAGCATTTGAAGTTATAATTGTCTGATGCGGCCCAGAGTAGAGGAAGTTTCAGGCGGTGGAATAAAAAGGTTTTGACAACTAAAAAGATTTTGTTGGCTTCAGGAAATTTTTAGGTGACGTGGAAAAGTATGGACAGCAAGCATAGTCAGGATGAGGAACCTAGAAGTTGTCTCTTTAAATTTTACCCTTAATTTAAGCAAAAAAAAGAGAAATTTTAATTTGAAAATGTGTAGAAAAAATCCCTTTCGAGGTCGCTTCAATAATGTCCTGTTCATATAAAGGCAAATGTAAGAAAAATATAGCCAGTGCGATATCATTTTTCTAAATACTTCACCGCATGAAATAAACTTGACCTGAATGGATAGAAAAAACATCAAAAAAATCTAAATAAGCTGCATGACCAACTTTTGATGACAATTTATGGCTGTTTCAGTTTCTTCTATCTAATTTTTTTCCTATGCTGTGCTGTTGAGATGCGATAAATTCGCTGCAGTCAGAGGAAGATACGCCTCCCTGTTCTCGCAGATAAACCAATTCAATTTATGATTGAAAAACGACGGCTTTGAAGCATTATAAAAACAGGTTATGTAACATGAATTCCTTTTCGCAAAAACGACGGATTTAAAACATCAAATAAACAAAAAATTTAAAATTAATTACTTATTACAAAAACGACGGCTTTGAAGCAACATGTAACATGAATTAGTTTTAACTTCAATCCGCGAGTTTCAAATTCGAGCAAAATGCACAAAACTGTTCATTTTACTCCAACGGATTAATAGCTTCTCCAACGGATCAAATTTTGAGAAAAACCGATCGATATACACACATTTCTGAAAGAGTATACGTACGACATGGAATAAAGTTTTCATCCTTTGATAATTTTCAAATTCAATTATTGAAGAGTATAAGCTAGCAAGAATTTCATAGGCACTTTACGAAGAAATGAATTAATTCACGATGCCATGAGCACATGCATAAACAGTTGAAAGCATTATCATATTAAATACTAATACGAAGCTACATCAAATTGAATAACTTCAAAAACAAAAATAAAATATGCGATTACCGCACCTGTGCGAAAATCGCACCTGATTACCGCACCTGTGCGGGAATCGCACAGGTGAGATGAAAGGAAAAAAATGAAATATAGATTTAAAAGATTTTAGAATTATTCTTTATGACAAAATTGATGTAATTCAAAACCGTGAAGAATATTGCCATTGAGCGTCACGAGATGCAGAGCATCTAATCAGCAACGCGAATTGTCGTCATGAATCTAATCGCGAGCAACATGGGGGGAATTACGAGCATCGCGAGCAACATGGGGGGAATTACGAGCATCGCGAGCAACATGGTGGGAATTACGAGCATCGCGAGCAACATGGTGGGAATTACGAGCATCGCGAGCAACATGGTGGGAATTACGAGCATCGCGAGCAACGTGGTGGGAATTACGAACATCGCGAGCAACATGGTGGGAATTACGAGCATTGCGAGCAACATGGTGGGAATTACGAGCATCGCGAGTAACATGGCGGGAATTACGAGCACCGCGAGCAACAGGGTGGGAATTACGAGCACCGCGAGCAACATGGCGGGAATTACGAGAATCACGAGCAACATGGCTGGAATTACGAGCATCGCGAGCAACATGGCGGGAATTACGAGCATCACAAATGAGCAGCACCAAAATGAAAGCTTCTTATGAGGATTGCAAGTTGGAATCACGAACACGACACGCAGGAGTGCGAGATCATTTGGAAGAGATCAGAGCTATTTGACGTCTGGCGGCAGCGTGATGAAGATGCTAACTTTGAAGTTGTCATGGCGCCAGGATTTCCTTCAAATTTTTTGTATTTTTGATCACGGCAAGTGAATATAGGGTGTTATTATTTCTTAAATTCATGGGACAAATTCCAGAAATTACACATAAGCTCACGAACATCGAAGTTACGATGATTATTTTCCTTACAGTTTCATAAGCATTAAGTAACATTCGATTAAAGCCAACGTTATTGCACTATCTACATACGGGTAACGTTTCAAAACATTTCCATGAAAAACTATCCCCAGAAATTAAAATAGTTCAATAATTCAGCGTACAATACAAATCAAAAGTAACTTTAATTAAAATGATGTCAATACCTAGCGCCTTGCTACAGACACACTGCTCAGCAAATATTTCTTTTTTAAGTAGATGAGAACTAATTTGAATAACACGGCGTCAAAAATAAATAAAAAAATTTGGCGAGGTTTTGAAACGTAAGTTTAATGGAAAAAAATCAATAGACGTACTTTAAAAATAATAAATAGACGAGGCTTTTAGAAAACTTGTCTTTTATTAAGCGATCCATTACTGCAACTAACTCGGCGTTTCTCATTTTTCTGCGTTTCTTTCCAGAAGAAAACTTCCACCATTTGTGTACTCAAATGGCAGGGACTAGAAAACGTTCGAACGATAATAAAGAAAATTTTTTTCTATTCCGATAGGAAGATAAATGAGAAATGTTTATAAATCTCTCAAACCATCTACACGTCACCTTCGAGGAGTTGGTTTAAAATTAGTCAGAACACAAGTTTAATCCACAAAAAATCAGGCATTATCATGTTCATTAACTTCACCAAATGCCTTCCCGCTATAACGTTTACGTTCTCACTAAACTTTGCTCTAACTTTCCTTGCATTTTTTCTACCAAGTGACATGAATTTGAATTTTTGTCTCGCACCTCAGTTAATGCACTGCATTCATAAATACGAAGCCAAATGGGCTCGGATATTTTTGGGTTTCAAAAATAGCCTTAATTTCTTCTGGACTGCAGACTGAGCGCATGAATACGAGCACGAAAGGGATGAGCTTTCGCTGCGAGTTCTTCCATGCTATCTTAATTCTTTCTGGACTGCAGACTGAGCGCATGAATACGAGCACGAAAGGGATGAGCTTTCGCTGCGAGTTCTTCCATGCTATCTTAATTCCTTCTGGACTGCAGACTGAGCGCATGAATACGAGCACGAAAGGGATGAGCTTTCGCCGCGAGTTCTTCCATTCTATTTATTACCTTATGCCCTTGGGAGCTGCAGCTGCAACTGCAGGCGAGGTTACGCAGGTCAGTGAGAACATAAACAAGAACTTACCTTTATTGTGGCATAATTGAATGAAGGGCAGGAATTGTTGACTCAGTGTGATTGTTTTATAAACGAACGTTTCTACTAGATGATATTCAAAATTATAGCAAGAAAAGCGGTATATCAAATCAGAAATTAAATTTTTTTTAACTGATGTTAAGGAACGAAAATTCACTTGGCTTCAACAATTGAAACAAAAATGTATTTTTTCCCATGAAACATGCACTGAATAAAAACAAGCAAGGAAAAACAATACGTATTAATGGTTGTTTAACATACGTTTTGTTTGCAATTAAAAATGATGTTGAGAATTTTACAGCCTAGGTATCGCGAGGTTCAGTTTGTCATGGTCTGGTAATAGCAAGGTCTCAGCCACCAACCTTTGTAGGAGTGTTACAGTTGAAGTTGTACCAGTCTGTCATGGCCCAGGAATTATAAGGTCCCAAACAAACAAAACAAACATCAGCATCTAAGGATGCTTTATTTCTAATCAAGCCTGATACATTTCACCTTGTAAATTGGTTTTTCAAATACCTTATTCACCAACACCAGGACGCTATGACGGTTTCGCCCGGTCAAGACCGGTACCTATTTCAGACACCTGGGTAGAGTGGGTTATTGTGCTTTGAGTTTTCCCCTATACCCAATGAAGAAAGTCGTCACACAGCGCCGGGATTCGAACCCTCGACACATTCACGGAAGGGCGGGTTCTTTAACCACTCGGCTACGACGAGCACACCAACCAACGACGAGCACACCCAACACCAACCTTGGTAGGAGTGTTGCAGTTGAAGGGCTCCACCACGATCAGCACGACTCTAAGGAGCGTGATGGTCTGTTTGGTCTCTCCCGGCAGGGTGTAGTAAAGCTCGGCGGTCAGCTCGCTTTCTGCAACGTAAATTTAAAGTTTATTACATCGTACCCAGTCCAATCACGCGAAAAATGCGAGAACAAATTTGAAAGCTTAGTTGTTCGATGGGGGAGTTTCCCATATGAAATTATTGCGCAATTATTAGTGTAAATGATGTGGGGCTAACTGCTCCGAAGGGAAACTAAACAAAAGATAGTAGCAAATGAGATGAAGACACGGAGGATTAACTGGAAACAATCAATTGACTGCAGGTGTTTCAATCTACGAATGTTGAATCATTTACCGATTATATACGAAATGATGTGAAAGATGCGGTGCTTCCATGTTTTCCAATATACGTGTTTGAGTTTCTTAGCATGAATTTTCTATTTAGGTACACAACTGCTGTATACAGATATTGTAGATGAAATTTAAAAATAAAAGCGAAAAAAATTAAGAAGAAATCATGAAAATTAATCGTAAAAACGAAGAACGGTGGTAAATCTTGAGTTGGTGCTGTATTGAAGCAGCAGCACAACATGACATTCTGACAACTCCTTGGAAATTCACCGAGCAAAGAAACCAAAGTAAAGATGCAAACGACTTTTCAGCGTTTAACGAAACGTACACTCATTCAATATTAATGAAGAACGAATGTTTGAATTTTTCATGATTCAACCACGGTTTTAAATCAATTGCAGAAACGAAAACAGTGAAATTGAGTAAAGATTCAGTTCAAGTTTGTGTCCAGTTTGTTACAGTAAGCCATTTTGCTCTTTTGGTCAGCACAGCGTGCTGTGACGGCCATCATGGACGCGGTCCTCTCACCATCCAACGGCACATCAGCTCTTCACTGACCAGGTGCGTTTTCCAACAAATTGTATCGATCCCAACACCGAATCCAATGTGAAGAAGAACTGATGACTTAAAATTTCATGTACGATGATGCAAGCCGATTTCCTAGAAGCGCATGGCTGTTGCTGCGAGTAACTAATCTGCTACGGTTTTGAGACGTACGAAAATTTGCGTGATCGAGCAGGACACGCCAGAGAGACTCACGAGTGTACGTAAGGTGTGGCGCAATTTCTCCTTGGCTCTTCTCAACACCAAGATAATGGTAAAAGGGTGACGCAATATCTACTTGGCTCTTCTTAACACCAAGATAATGGTCAAATGGTGACGCAATATCTACTTGGCTCTTCTCAACGCCAAGATAATGGTCAAATGGTGACGCAATATCTACTTGGCTCTTCTCAACGCCAAGATAATGGTCAAATGGTGACGCAATATCTACTTGGCTCTTCTCAACGCTAAGATAATGGTCAAAGGGTCTCACAAATGGTGACACAATATGCACTTGGCTCTTCTCGACACCAATATAATGGCTAAAAACTCCTTTTCATTAAATACCTGAGTCAATATGCCAAAAAAAGATCAGGAAGGCAAGTTTTATCCCGAACAGGCTATACGAAACAGCACAAATCATTACCAGGGAGTGCTTAGATTCATTTTCTGTTTCTCAACTGAAATAAAGACCGTGTTTTGAAAACTTAATCTCAATACTAAAAAGCAAATTCAAATTTTCATCCAGCATGCGTTTAAACAATTGAAACAAGACCCAACGGCACCATAGGACTTAGTAACGCGGACCACAGTCGACAAATAGGATTTACGGTGTAAAATTTTGCTTTACTTCGGTCATGAGAAGGATTTAGTGTCGCAAAAGCTTTAGCTATAAATACAATGCAATCTCCCGCTCGCCCTTTGGTCAGTCCAGACGCTCCAGTGATAGTGTTAGAATATTCGAAAAGCTTGTCAAAATATTTCGTATTCGAGGGATAGGAAAACTGTAAATTAAGGCAAAGATATTGCGACATTTCGTCCATAGTTACAATAGAACATTTCAAAACAAAACGTTTTTTTAATGAGAATTTTTTATATATAACTTTGAAGATTTTGCAGCTCATAAGTAGAACTTTGCTCAAAGGGAATGGGAAAATAAATTTGTAAATCAGTGAGGCGGAGGTGAGTCATCAAATTTAACATTTAATGCATAAATACTGATGTCAAATCTATACGCAACAATTTGCTTATAATTCACCAATATCAATGGTGAATTATAGCTCATGAATAGGCTCAATCCCAACTGAGAAGCACAAAGAGCAATTGAGATTAAAGTTATGAACTCTTCAAGCTTAACATCATTTCTTAGGCGCTAAATCCCCACTGTCGCGAAATTATGCACGTGGATTTATCAGTCAATTATATTTCAGCATTGTATACAAATTAGATTTTAACACAGAGGGGAATCCTAAGAGTCTGCTCATTCCAAAGCTATATTCTTCTCCCCAATGCATGCATAATTTTGAAAATGCGTAAGGGAACCGTCATTGTGAGGGAGAACATACAAAAGAGAGAGTGAAAGAATTCACTGCAATCAAAATTGAACTTTCCGCACACGAAAAAATCTCGCCTTATTGAGCAGACGCCCTTTTGTGTTGTGAGCAGCATTTTTTTGGTACTGTAATTACCGAACGCAAAACAGTTCAGTGGAAATTAATCTAATAACTGATTTCCGTAAAACATTTGTGATTGGTAAAAAACCGAGAAGCTGAGGCATAAAAAACACAACGATGATTGAACTCCGCCTGTGATCTCCAGGAAAGAAATTAAAAAGCTCAAATTGGAATCGATGAACGCTACTGGGCAAAATTCCGTCTTGAATTGAAGGATTTAAACTCGCATAGGAATAGCTCAAAAACAGGGCGACTGTAAAATCCCCTGGTAAATATAAGCGTTTTCCTTGTGATAACATTGTGTTATAATGCTGAAAAATGACAAAAAAAACAATGTCTCTGCAAAAGTTAATCATCTGCATAAAACTCACGATGAATCAATAAAAGATAATTAGAAGCCGTGAAGAACGTATGTGAACAAGGTATTTTATCACAAATACAGCGGACACTGTCTCTGCAAAAGTTAATCACTTGCATAAAACTTACGATGAATCTAAAAGATATAATTGGACGCGGTAAAGGACGTGCGTGAACAAGATATATTATTCAAAGTACAGCGAGTAGCTCGCTGAGTACGTTAATTAAACAGCAGCAGAACTCAGCGTCGAGTCTGCAGGGTGCCAGAGGGAAATTGTCGATTATAAACTAACGGATTCTGCTACCGTAGCAAAACTGGTCGAAGAACACTTAGAGATTCGATTTGTAGGCTGTAGAACTTATCCCACAACTTATCTCATAACTAACCAAGGAGGACTTTAAGTTTATGCAAGAGGTCATGAAACTTGTCGAATTTGTCACACAACTTATCGCAGAACTTGTCGAAACGGTCATTGAGTTGAGACATGGAGGTCATGAAGCCATCGCTAAATTTGTGCACCAGTCTCGCAATAATTTGATGGAAACTCCGACTTTAGACTCGGCAGTAAAGGCATTTTGACAACTACTTACTGAGCTAAGGTTCAGACATCGCATCAGTAGGGAGACGGTAGGAAAGAATATTACAGTAGTGCAAAATCAACATGGAACAGCACAGAGACAATCCATCTCTCGTGATTGTCTTTAACTGTTATAGATTCGTTGATCATGTTAATTCAACCGTCAGCACTGGCATCCAAAGTTGGAAACTTTCATCAGACGGAGCTCTCTCATTATTTCCTTTGTTTAGAGACAATGAAACCCTTGCAAATCTCCCTCCGTAACGAGCGATAAATAATAATAACTTGATAATCCTGCAGGTAACATGGCTCTTTCACAGAACGTTGAGGATAACATTAATCCATCTCTTTTATAATTCCTTCCAGTGGCAGAGCTCATCTATACCCTTGAGAGTAAGTGACCCAGCTCTTTTATAATTCCTTCCAGTGGCAGAGCTCATCTATACCCTTGAGAGTAAGTGACCCAGCTCTTTTATAATTCCTTCCAGTGGCAGAGCTCACCTATACCCTTGAGAGTAAGTGACCCAGCTCTTTTATAATTCCTTCCAGTAGCAGAGCTCAGCACCTTCTCTGGTGACCCAATCTGGGCCCTCAAAAGACTCGCTAATGTAACCATTTCATGCACAAAGCCCTTACTGGGCTTGCAAATGAAACCTTTTATAAGATTTTCTTCCCCGCATCGGCAACTGAAAGCAAAAGATGGAACTCATTAGCCCCCCTGAACCAAAACTGGTGCAGCAGTTTTTATAGGTTGATCCAAACGAACGCCTCTACAGAGATGAAATCAATCAACTTAACATCAGGATCTTATCTAACGTTTTTTTATTGATCATCATTGAAAATAAAATGAAGGTAATGAACAGAAAAAGTATAACTTAACGCAATAATTACTCTTGTGTTTAAACAGGTAGTGTGATTAACCACGAGCACACTACTTATGTATGCGTCGAGATCCCGGGACTGATTGGAATATACTGATAAATAAATTCTCTTGGATTGTTCATACCACGCAGATTTGTTGATTGGATTTGTCACAGATTGTTAGATTTGTAGTCACGGTTTTAGGCACTTGGAAGAGTCTCATAATTTCATGAAGATGAATTACTGCATTAAAATATTATACAATCACGATTGTAGGTGCTTGCATGTAAACACAACTCCATGAAGATCGATTGCAGCATTGAATCACTATGCGGGCAGTCACTGCAGTCTAGTGACAGCTATGACCAGCATAAATCATCGCAAAGCTTAGAGAGCAGCACCAAAGATAGTGATACTTAGTGTAGTTATGAGTTCATAAGCCCCTTGTACACATTGTAAATTCGTGACAAACGACCATTTCAATAAATGAGACTTCGCGGTGTAAGACAAGCTTTAGCGGCAGTCGCTTATGCGCGCTCTCGGTCGGTGCGCGTTACGAAAATTTGACATGTGAAGCTTTCTTTTGTGTAGTTGAGCTTATCTATCCGCGGGAGGGGGAACTAAAACATCCAAAATATTAAACGCTGACTGTGGATTCTAAGCATGGAAAATACCTGCTTGCACAATGCTGCACTTACACAAAGTCCTGGAGCGAAATCAAGATACATTTAAAGAATAACGATATTTACACGATGAACGTACTCGTACGATTTTTTATGCGAAGCTTTTTCTTTAAATGATATGCCAGGATATGATAAATAATTTTCAACAGATTTTATGGAAAGGAACACAGCGTTAATTTCATATCATGAGTTGAGAACAAGTTGATGCAGAAAATACGAAAAATTTACGTTCATATTTGAGCGTGGGGATATGGCAAAGCGTTAATTTTACATCGTGAGTTGAGAACAAAGTTGATTCAGAAAATAAGAAGAATGCGCGTTTATTTTCCAGCGCGGGGCTCTAGAAAGTTAGCCGCACGTCCCGGACTCTGCCTAACTTCTGACGACGATGCTGGCACGCATGCAGGCCACGCGTCGCTGTGTCGGCGAGAAAACATCGTAAAAGTTCGGGCATCAGCAAGAAATGGGCCGGAGCGTCCTCTGACATTCAGTTCTCCGCCCCTTGCTTGCAAACACGCAATCAACACGCACACATCTCGCCATGATCAAATAGTGAACTGCAGTGTTCCTCTGTACAAGTGCTGTTAATGCGTGCAGTATTTAGTTCAGTAACATATGAGTCTCAAAGTAACACATTCAGTGGCTGATCATTTTTGGAAGCCGCAAACAAGCACGTTTGTTGAAAGTAGCTATGGGAGGCCTTATTTCAAGATGATTTCTTTCTTTTAAACACTTTCGTGAGCAAATGTTTTGACACTCAAATAAAACTGAGTTACCCACGCCAAAAAGGTACGAGGGTCATCCATCTGCTTTCGAAGACTCGATTTTTTTATTTCAGAGCTCTTTTGGACTGGTACAAAGATCCTTAACAGGTAGATCTATAATAAAAAAAACAATCTTTGTTAGATAATTTAACACATGGTGCAACGATCAAACACATCTTTCATTTAACACATCTCGCAACGACCTAACACTTCTCTTCTTACGTTAGATTTTTGATAAATTTACCATACGTTAAGCGATGTGTTGGGCATCGTGTAAGATTTATCTAACATGAAAAATTTACCATGCGTCTAATTTACGAACCACTGCAAGCAGTATATGCAGTCATCAGCCCGGCCAGCGAGCCTGTTCCGAACCTAATTTAAATTATTTTTGAATTACATTAATAATACCTCATAAACAACATCTTTATACTACCTAGATATGGGTGAAATTCAATCACTGAGTAACTCTCCAAACTTGACTCTTCATTCCAGCAGCGGTGTAAGGCTCTCCAGATAGAACATCTCTTTCTTCTGTTCGTATACTTCAAGCTGTATGATAAAAACATAGCGATTCGGTCGATCGCGTGCATCACTAAAGGTAAATTGCACTTCCCTGATCCAATACAGCATCAAAGTACCGTACAAGAGCTCGGAATTGAGCGACATAACGCCATTACAGGGACGTTGGGCGAGAAGAAAGCTCATTTCCTCGCTAACGTGAGATTCCTTGCGATTTGATCCAGTTCATCAAACCCTATACAAGATGGAGCGATCGATTAATATAGGGATTATTTTTCTCTTCTGGGCGAGACTACGACGATTTCCGAAACATTTGCGGCTCATCGGGTGAGAGGAAGTCATTCCGTTTTGATGAGCGAAAACTGATCATTCAGCCGCAATATCATTCGTCCGACGAAAGGTGAGGGAAAATTGCCGTGGGCGTTTCAAAATGAAGCAAAGAAGCACCGCAAAGTAGAGAAGCTGTTACATAACTTACAAGCTATTACATCTATTACAGAAAGTCACACAATAGCTGCAAAAAAACAAGTACAAAAGCTATAAATTGCATTCAGTATCGCTCCTTGTCTAGCGATTATTATGCTTCGTATCAAGCAATGAAAGCACAGCTCTAGAACGCATGGAAGATGGACTTGCAACGAATTAACAAAAACTGTCTGATCCTGACCGATTCTTGTTGGTTAGATCCCGTGCAAAAATACGCGGTATCGAAATAACTAAGATTTGAGCAGGCTTTCTCGGTGAGGAAGTTCACTCATGAAAATAGATGGAAGAATTTTATGGAAATAGATATTGTTTTCTTCACTCAAAGATCAATTTTCATACTCAATTTTACCAATAATCACTTATACTGAAACTCATTTTACCTATACTCACTCACACTCATACTCAGTTTTACCAACACTCACTCACACTCATGCTCACTTTTACAAATCCTCACTCATGCTCATTTTTCCCAACACTCAAATTTTAACGCTACTCACTTCCACTCCTCATGTAATCCTGCGGCCTGAGGGTGCGCGCGAGCTGCAGCGTCAGGACGCCCTCCTCGACTTGCAGCTTGAAGACGCCGCCAGGGTTGACGACGTTGACGCGAGACGCGTAATCCACTACTTGGAGGTGCGCCTTCCGGTTCTGAGTCCTGTCATACTGCGAGCCGTAATTGGCGTCTTTCTTTGGGCTGTTGTCATAGGGCTCTCTGGGTCCGTACCCCGTGTTGCGGGTCGCAGAGGGTTCGTAAAGCTCACTGTGGAGGTTGCGCGGCCGAGTGACGCTGGACCGAGGTGAATACTCAACTCCAGATCGGTAGTCTTGAGCTATGACCGGTCGCTCCCTTGCTGGAGGGTCTCTCCTGTCATCAGTTAGTCTGCCATTGTTGTACGAACTGCCAATCCGTACCCTCCTGCCTTCAAATTCTCCCGAATTTTGGGATCTTCGGCCTCCCGGCCTCTTGTCCGAGGCGCCTCCGCCTCTCTTCCGATTTCCCCGTCCTCTCCCTAAAGGGGTATTTACTCGACCGTTGCCTGGCGTCACTCCGCCCTGGTCCGACCCGAGGCTTGAAATGAGGCTGAAGTAACGGTTCTTCTGTTTCGGCTCCGCCTCATCGTCTTCAGAAACTGGCTTTAGCGAACGCTTCTGGCGCAGAGTTCTTGCGGACGCGACGTCGCTGTTGAACAGATGGTTTGGTTCCGAGCACTGTGAAAGTAAAAATAAACCTCAATGAGTTTCAAAGCATTTAGAACTCTACACATAGACTTAAGAAAAGACTAGTTTGAGTTTACACTTTTATGTGTCAGAATGGCCAAAGAATTAGGAATTAGACAATTCTTCAGAACAACTCTTAATGAAATAATTAGTACGGTCTAGGTATGTTGGCAAAATCATGAAGTGTGCTTTTCCGCATCTCTTGAGATTTAGAGTCAAATGAAAAATTCATTCATTCAAATGAAAGAGAAGTGAATTCTTTAAAATGACCTGGCTGCCGTATTACATCTCATTCTGTATGGCTAATAACATGGATATTATGCTTATACCTTCGTCCTCGAACTGAATTGAATATCAGATCATTTCACTGGGAAAGGCAGGAAGAGAGCATGAAAAATGGGCCAAACATCACCTATTGCATTCAGAATAAGAATTCAGAGTACGGAAATCCAATGAAGCCACGAAAATGAAACCTTCGATTTACTGCCTAATGTTGAAAATGACTGTGAACACTGAACGAAAAATCATATACGATTGGGAATGTTTGTATTTTACGATCGAAGAAACGAAGATTGAATGATGCATAAGCAGCCTTGTTTTGTCTGGAGATCGTTTTTTACGGCGCGCCAGGTTTACACAAAGGCGATAAAAAACATGATGTATCGGACGCAGTAGCAGAAACAGTCCAAGTAAGCCTAGATGCTTTAAATAGATTTTGCGAGCCAATTCGTATACATGATACAAAGGGGAGCAAAAAGGACGTATTGATTTCAAACTAGTGTAATTGGCTTTATTTTGATCACATTCAAAATGTATTCACACCTCTACAAATGGTAGTGCAGGCACTTTATGAAGTGTCACGTTTTCTCACTTTTGTCACGTTTTAAAGATGCCAGACCATTCCATTCCCACCACTGATATTACGGAAGTCAATTCCATGCGTTCTTTTTGCGCCACCTTGTAATTAATAATAATATCGATGAGAGCTAAAGTTGACTTCCGACACTCGCATGGCGGTAAATCTTACCAACCTCAACTCTAGAGCTAAATTTACTACGAACGACGAATTGTTCTAACTGTAGGACTTGAACCCACCCAATTGTCGTAACATGGTGTGCACAATGCGGCACTCATTTCGCCAGCTATGGCTGTGGAGCACAAGTTTCTATCACACGGGCCACGTGGTTTCATAACGAATGAAACCAGCATCTAGAAAATTTTTCTGTGATCGGGAACCGATCGCAGACTGATGCTCTGATTTGCTACAAAGAAAGGGCAATAGGTGATTGTTAGTTTCGTTGATCTTCTGAAAAACTTTATTCTAGTGGGTAATTTATTATGAGTCTGAGCTATTTGTCAGGCATTTGCAAGGTTATGTGAAATACTAGACGATTAAGAACATTAGATGTTCATAGTAAGTAGGGATTCATGGTGAAAAGTTTTAGGCTCAGTTAAGTTAAGGGTAACGTAAGTACTTAACTATGCAAGTTAGGTTAGAACCGGTTACATTCAGTTCCGACAAATACCACAGAGTAAATTTAAATATTGGCGTTAGAGGCCAGGTATGCCTCGGCTCGGTTAGAAGTTTCGTAACAACAGCAAAAATAATTTCGAAAAACAAAAACACTATCGTCAAAAATATCTGAACGGATAAGCAATGATTTCGTTAGGCCGGAAAACATCGATCATGCAGACACAAAAGGGCGAAAATCAATTCCCGCCGAAAACTAGACAAGCCAACATGAAAGGCAATAACGTTTACAAAATGACTCGTCGGGCGCTCGATCGAAAAGAAATAAAAGAAAACGAAAGAAAACATCACTCCAACTCTGCGTTACAATTCACGAGGGAGGTTTACAATCAGCGACGAAGGATTGATTTGTCGCGGGCAGGCGAGGTGTTTCGCAAGCTCCCTCAAACACGAAGATTAGCACAAATGCTATGAGGCACAAATACACACACTGTGAATTTATTCTCTTTGGTTTACGTAGGGAATCATACCTTCCGAATTCCAATGAGCTCTAAGTCTCCAAGGACAATTCTGTTTGCGCCATTAAATAAATGAGGAGTTTAAACTACCACGAATAATAACATTTATGTACCCGCAACATTTAGCATCAATACAGAGGTTGGAGTAATGTC
The DNA here is from genome assembly GCA_014220935.1 of Platorchestia sp. MABIK. Lineage (NCBI taxonomy): Eukaryota > Metazoa > Arthropoda > Malacostraca > Amphipoda > Talitridae > Platorchestia > Platorchestia sp. MABIK. The sequence continues at coordinate 28,905 of JACJUY010000324.1, forward strand.
AAGACGATTTTGAAATACGTACTTTTACTAAGCCCCGTTTAATCATTCGAAATTGAAATTTTCAAGGCTCCAATTAGAGCGCGAAGTGAGATTCGTTGCGAGGTTTGCTCAAACTGAGCCAAGTAAGTGCAAAATTTTTTACAAATAGAATGAATAAAAATAGGAAACTTGAACTACTCAACGAAAACGAATTCATTTGCCATTTAAAATGAAAATTTTAAAATTCATGAGAAAGCAAATTGATACGTTGCTTCACTGTAAATAAGTTCGATATTTGTTCCGAGGCATATTTTTAGGCCCACGAGGAAACCCAACCTTGAATATTTCTAGCAAAATAATCAATTATGTATTTTTACAAATGTAGATCAGATAAGTTACTTTAAGCCTTCCTAACCATCACAACGGGGTTCCAATAAGAGGAAGGAGAAAGGCACCATTTAGTTTGGAGTTAAGGGAACAGGAACTCTATGCACAAGGTGGGTTTCCACATTAGATCTCTTCTGCATAGAAGAAGTAAATTTGTTTGATAAGTTAGATGAAAGTTAAAGAAGCAAGTAGTAGGTGCTGAAAAACATGACAACTGTGAAGCGGAAAAAGATGGTCCGGAAACAGAAGCTTACTCAATTTTACCAAGAATGAAGACTTACATCACTTTCAGCTTGGGACCTCACAGATTCCTCATGGGAGTGCTAATTCCTATAGATTGAAAAGCTGTATTCTAGTAAGAGGTTGCATTTTACACATGGTGATATGTTGATCGTCTGCATTTACTGTTTTTCAATCGCATTCCAGTTTTTCCCAATAAATCTCTGAAAATTTATCCTCTGGCTGAAAGGCTGATCAATAAAGTTGCACATCAACAAGGGTTTTGCGTTAAAATGGGAATCGATGTAATTGCACGTTTACGCACTAAGTACATTGGTGGACGAGAACACGATTCATCTAACTTCCATTCAAAATAATCAATTGACAATCACAATTCATCTAACTTCCATTCAAAATAAACAATTGACAATCACAATTCATCTAACTTCCATTGAAAATAAACAATTGACAATCACAATTCATCTAACTTCCATTCAAAATTTGCAATTGACAATCATTAAATCATAGAAATTTTCCACATTTTAATCATATTTAATGTAGTCGTTGTGCAAACATTGATTAGAATTCCACTGATTAGCGTGGACTGCGTAACATTTACCTGTATATTAATTTTCTTTGAAAAATTCAATGCCGTTCAGCAACGTTGTGAAACAATTCTAACAGCATTTTCTTTCAAGATTGAAAAAAGAGATGATGAATACAAAACGATTTTTCGGTTACAAGTGTTAAGAGTTTTATAGGATCTTCTGCGTAGCAAAAAGCGATCAGCCATCGCACTGCATTGAACAGGCATTATTCTCCATCTTTTTAGGCATAAACACTAACATTTACCTTGACCGTTCCCTTGACTGTTTATTAAACAGTCAATGGAACGGTCAAAGAAACGGCCAAAGGAACGGTCAAGGAACGGTCAAGGCTTATTTTTCTACAAATCGGATCTATGTTTCACACGCGGTGGCAAAATAGCCATAATGGTTTTGCAGACTGTCTTCTTGCAAGCCTTGAAAAGACAAAAAGAGTGAAATGATTGGGAGAAGATGAAGAAGTACGATGGAAATCGAGATCATCTAAAGACTCGCACGATATCCGTAAAACAAATTAATTGCTACTCGTATATCATAAAATGAAATAAAAAAACAAGAGTGTACTTTCATCTATACTGTTGGCTTGGCTGTAAGGAATAACGGCGGAGGATCACAAATATAGGAACTTTAGAATAGAAAAACTGAGGCAAAAATTCAGTTACAACTGCAACAATTTACGAAACTATCTACTGCAGTTTAAGACGAACTCTATATTAGCTCAAAATACCAGAAACGAATCAAAAATAATGACAGCAGCTTACGCAAAATAAGAGCAAAATAAGATCATAAATAACAGGAGCAGCTCAGAAATAACGGCGGTAGTTCATGAGCATCAAAAAGGCATTAAATAACGAATCAAATCATTCAACGAATAGAAAGAATCTTGTAGGGGTAGAATCTGAGAAAAATCAACAGTATTCTCGAACGGATGCAAACTATCATGAATGACGCGAAGTTCGATGAGATACACGCGCTAAAATTTAGAATCAATAAAGTGCTCTGAGACCTGCAAGCACCACGAGGATGTGCAATCGAACCAGCAAACATTTCGTCCCTGTTTGTTCAGTTGCAACAAACACGACTGAGACGCTCGCCCAAGAAGAGCTATTGCGTGGGTGGGCGCAAAGGAAAATATGAGACTTAACTGGGCAAAAATAGCCAAGATGTCGTCTTTCGCAGCGTCAAATAAAGCGAGACCCTCCAAGATTCACTTTGTCTCCATAGCAACAGACTGGATGTGCAAATGTTTTATAATAGACTTGAAAATTGCGTGGTATAAATTCGGAGTATCAGGGATTAGACAGCGAATTCACGGCGTGTTTTTGTCCTGTGAATACCGTGTGAAAATCCAAATCTTTTCTCAAATTTCATAATCTCTCACGAGGTAATTCAGGTGAAATACTAGCGTAACCTAAAAATGAAGAGTTCACAAAACACGTACAATATTTCAAAAAACTTGAGGCAGGAGCAAAAAAAAACCTTTATTCGACGACGACATGCACGACTGGTGTGTGGGCAGAAAAAATACCTCGCGAGAAACTTGGCTCGAAAGAAGCTGACAGAGAAAGAAACTTGAGGACGGGCTTCAGCAAAAGCCGGGCCACTAAACTCTTGAGAAGAAATCAGAAAGTTGGAAAGCAAAAGCAGATTCACTAAACTTAAAATACCGAAAGTAATACGGTGAGTAAGATGGCTCCCAAGTCATCGTCAGTTTGACATGACTTTACCCATTGATAAATGCTTGTTCGTTACACTACGTTTACTGTTCATATTCGCAAATGTCCCTATAAAAATCATCTATGGCATTGTTCTCTGTGTTAGTTAGACTGGGAGATTCCAGGGATGATGAAATGTCACATGAAAGTCTGAGGGGCAACGGGATTTTTCACCTTTTTTATTTTGCTCCTATAATTTTTCTCCTACTTTCATTGAAAATTCTGAACGTCGATTTGAGAAATGATTCATTCCACTATGTGTTTAAAACAAAATTCACACAAAATATACCCACATCGTTACTAACATACCAACACATTTTTCTGGACCTCGAAGTAACTGGGTTAAAGCACAAAAATAGCTACTAAAGTTACTCGATACTTACCACCTGTATGCCTGAATAAGCACTTAGAGTAATTAATTGCTCTCATTTCAACGATAATCAAATGCAACGATATTTTCACTGTTTATTATTTCCTGCCGGAAAGACGTTCATTCAGAATTCTGAAGCACTCCCGAAGAGCTTATAATAATTTCTAGCAAGTACACTTAAATAATTGAGACTTTGAATAGTTAACTGTTCACTTCCAATCGCCAGCGCCTGCCTCAATGAATTTCTAATGCCCCATTCGAATTTTTCGCACTCGTGAGACCCTTCTCTTGGCTGCTTCACTTCAAAATTATTGATATCCCACTTGAATTTTCCGTACGTGCGAAACTCTCGGCTGTCTCACATGGAGCTCAAACTAATGTTATTAAGTTGGAAAGACCAATTAATTTCCTGACCAAAAAATAAGGGCCACGCGACATCAGATGTGCGTACAGCTCTGCAGTAGTCCAAAGTCTGCCACTTGATCGCAGTACTCGTTTGAGAAATTTTCATCTCCGCTGATTTCCACCACGGAGAAATCGTTACCATTTGAGAATCCAAAATGAACAAAGCGAGTTTCATCCCAGGAATCTACTGAAAAAATTTTCCGAGATTCAACATCTCTTTCATTCCTAGTGCAAGAAAATTTCTGGTGGGAGCTTTAACTTACGCATTCACATTTCGGTCAAAATTCAGACGCTGATCGAATCAAAAAATATTAATATTTTCTTTTACGATCAAGATTTTGCATAAGGGAGGAAATGTGGCCGTGTCGTAAGTATTAGCGGGCAAAATACTGCAATACAAGCATAAGGAATTGTTTTCAGAACCTTTCCTCTAGAAAAACGCGTTAACAGTGAAAATAATCATTAAATTCTCAGAAAAAGTGAAAAATTTCTCCAAATAAGCGAGTTTAACATCTCTTAAAAGCACCCACAAGCCACTCATTAAAGCAACAAATTTATTTAAACTATAAGTTAGTTTAAGCCTCCTTAACCGCAAAAAAGGTGTTCCCGAGAGCTGGCTGATGACACTATTTAATAGAACTTATACACAAGGGAACATGGAACTTATACATAAGGGGGCTTTCCTCAACTTATACATAAGGTGTCCTCCCTCCTCTGCACATAGCAACTGCAAACTGCAAGTAATTAAACGTTTATGAAACAATACAATGGTAGCAGAAGAAGAAAGTAACAGGTGCTGACAAAAGGACAGTAGTGAACTGAAGAGTAAGGGTTCATAACGAAACAAAAACATTTCATACCCGAATAAATATATCGAACATACAAACACGAAAGACAAATTTGAAATAAATCTTCGCCTTTTACAGATTATGGAAATAGGTAAAATAAATGTTTCTAAATTTCAACAGGTTTATTCAGAGAAACAAAAATGAGAAACTGGAAAAATCCAACAGTTCACTCACCTAACAATGACACTGGACCAGCTCAGCTTGCGTCATCCTAACGACATCTGCGCTTAGTTACTACTCAGTCATGTAAGTGATGAATTTATTATTGTGTTAAGTATTTTGGTTACGCAAACTATCGCTTGACCTCACGAGAATTATGCCAAGAATACATTATTCTTGCTAAACGAAGATCTGTTTTGAAACGCCTCAGCAGAAACTTGTGAGCATAAAACAAACTTAGTTTGAGATGTAATAGCATTGCTGCGCAGTGAGTCAAGTCGCAGGATAGCCGGAAATGATTCAAGCATTCATGCAGGTGAGGAGATCGCCTTTAGGACCGTACAGTAAATGCCAAGGTTCAGGAGATACAGCGTTTCACGCGCGCCAGCACACGGCCGGACGACGCAGGCTGTCGAGTGCCAGTTTCACGTAACGTCACTTGGTGATCCTCAGTCCCGGAACTTGCACCGGAAAACATCATCACGCCCTATTTAATCATCGAAGTGAATGCAGAAAATGACATGAAAATTAATACTCAAAGAGAAGTGAAACTTCTAGGCTGTAAACTAATGGCTAGGTTAGCGTTATTATGCAAGTGGCACGTATGTTATAACTTCTATTTTAGATATCTCGCAATGAAACGCAGGTCTCAAATAGCTCTTTGAGGAAAGCAAGAAGTGTCGAGCTCATCTTGAGAGAGACGGGAAATTGCAGCACTGCGAATATTGCTCATCTTTGCTGTTTTAGTCATCGAAGTCCCTTCTCGCTCATACGTGGGAAGTCCTCACGCATTTTTGGAATTTTTGTATTCCTCAGCAATAGAAAGGAAGAAATCAGTTGCTCATTAAAGATTTTTTATGATATCGGCCTTGTTTCAACAATTTCTTCATTAGTGTAAACAAGCACCGAGCCAATTTAGTTACGAGGTCTACAAAGATGTTGACCTTCAACGTTCCTTCAATTTTTACTTCGTTTTGATGTTTTTAAAAATTCAACACTTTTCTTACTGGAGGAGTGGAGGGAAAACTCGAGCTATTAACAGAACGCAGTTATGAAGCTAATGACATACAATGCTTAATTTACAATAAAATTTACAATGAAATATGCAGTACGAAAAATATAGCTAATTGAGAAGGAGCTCAAAAATGGAAACTAAAATTTTATAAAAGTATGCTGAGAAACCGGAGACTAATCATTTCGTTGAAAATTCACAACGACGATTTTCTATATGAAAAAAAAGCACACTTGTTTATCGAGGTTTATTTTAAGGAACCGGACCAATGCTACATTATGTGGATCCGGAGTATGCGTAGCTTGTTATGCCTCGAAATTAGTCAAAAAACACCGGAAAACATAAACCTTCAACATGACAGGTAAAGAATGCTTTAGAAGAGTGGCCTTACTTTAAATTCATGTTTTCTTAATCCTGCCAACTTTTTTGCGGAAAACGTTTCCAGTCAATTGCGCGTTGCTAGTAAATTTCTTTCTGAAGAAATCAAAAAAGTTGTTGTGAGTGGGATGCCTTATCGGTAGTTGAGGACAGCATTCAGTTTCCAATCATAGAAACGTGTTTTTTTTAAGCACAGAAACGTAATTTTTAATTTTTAGAAACGTAATTTTTTTAGAAAAAACTCGAGGTAGCATTTGTAAGATATATTGGACAAAATGTTGAAATGAAGCTCCCTCGTACTGTGCTGCGCAGGTTTTGTACAGCAATTGCACAAAAGCCACGCTATGCTATTGAAGACATAGTGCCTCTTGTTCTTCATCCTCATCACTTCCGAGTGAACTCAATCTTAAATTTAAAACTTCGTTGTTCCGAAAGGTAATGAGACAATTGTCAACAATTTTTACAGTCTCGTCTAATGAAAAATCGGAAAAAACGCAAGTTGTTTGCTTGCTATAGACAATCCTAGGAATTTTTCCACCGCTTACACAAGAGCATCTCAAATTCAACGCGGAATATTGAGATGCAGAGAGATTTCCGGCTGTTCGCCCAGGGCAAACCAACGTTTCTGAAATATGATCCAACGTAGGCGTCGATCGAACAGTCGACACGGCTTTCGCAACGCAACCTTATAAAAGAACAAATTACGAACTGCAAAACCGATCGTGAATGAAACGTGAGATCAACAGAGTTAAATCATTGAAGCTGAAGAAGTTGCAGAATTTCTGACTGTTACAATTTTTGCCGTTGGAGTAAAGTTTCTGAATACAAATAAGTTGCTTAGAGAACCTGCGTCTGCAAATTGAAAAACTTACAATGAGATATTTTCAAGACGAGAACTGCTGAAAAATTTCAAGAAGATCAAAAGTGTGAAGGAATGTTTAGAGAATCCAGGCACGAATATTGAAACAAAGATCATCATGTTTCATGCAGTGAACGTCAACGCATTCCTGTTTTTCTTGACACATGAGAGAGTTTGCAGTAGGGAAAAGTAATGACATATCACACACAGTATTCTTAAACCCCAAAATTTCAAAAATACAATGAGAGAGAGAGAGAGACTTCAAGGAGCACCTGCGCTTATTCCACGTAGAAAATATTAATTCCTAATAGTGAAAAGAATAATGCTTTGGACTGATTTAAGACTCAGAACAAAACAGAACACGTCCGATTAGTGAAGGTTTCGTTCAGACTGAGTAGCGGGAAGGACCGCTTCGAAAGTTTGATCGCGAGGTTATTTAGTTGATAGGCAGTTATGTTAAGGCGTTTACGAAGTACGTCAAAAAGGCAGAATAGGAAATATATGGAAGAATTGCAAATACCAACCCCAGCCCTCCCAGATGAATTGCAAATTTTAGGATAATGAGAAAAACTCGAAATCAGGGGCGAAAGCTGCAGACTAGTAAATAATAAATAGACATTTAGCCTTATCTTAAACACAGAAGAAAACAAAGGAAAACACAACAACGACCTAAATTGAGAAACAAATGTCATGTAAATCCTTACAAGTATGAAACAATAAAAAGATATCTGTAAGCAAAGTCAAGGATTAAAATTCAATACGAACTCTAAATATGAAGCTATGCAGGCGTTAATGCATTAGGATACGCCAAAGACAGAAATAATGCAACACTCAGTGCTTTGACCCTGCCTGAGGTGCAGCACAAAATACAAGTTTTTCTCGAGCTCGTATGAATGCTGCCACAAGTAACCGATAGGAGTTACTCTCTCTATGGTGGGAAAATTAATCTGAGACAACCTATTTCCAGCAAAAATACCTAAAGTTTTACTAAATATGACGGCATCATAAAATCTTTCACCGGAGTTGAGAAATACAAACCACATATCTTGTATTACTTAAGAAAACTCAGAGACCGAGGCTCTGCGCCTGAATTAATTTATGCTTAGTGAAACAAAAGTCACAGTTTTAGCTAGAATGTAAGCTGGCAGTAAATTGCATATAGCATTCGACCAGTACGACCTGTGGAAACTCTTAAACCAACGAACACAAAATCTATTAAAGCTTATGCAAATGCAACCAAGCAAACAATGATATGAAAGTAAGAACAAATTGGAATTCGAACCATTTGTTTATAAATACGTATATAAAAAAATGGTTCAAATTACAGTTACGTGTGCATGTTGAAGATTTGCAATAAACTTCATCGTGTATTCTGCTGCTAGAAATACGAACATCGAATACATCAATGACTTCCAGTGGAATGAAGCCCACCATAATTTGATTACAAACTTTCGAACGAAATAATCTCGTTAGTTAGGCTGCCATTCAAAATATTCGTATACGTCGGGACTGAATGATACATTCTGCTGCAATTATATCCATATTAAACCATCTCTCCTTCGTTTCATTTGCGAGCATGTTTGAGGTTTGAAGAACGCACAACACGCGCTAATGCCATGGCTTTGAACGCTGGTTATATTTCCAATGGACAAATAAAAAAGGTTTTCGAGCACAGTATTGAACGTTATCTAGTGTGCGGTTCAGTGATACAGAAGAGCAAACAAACCCGACTGCGTTGGTTGCGAAAAGAGGCACAGCTGAAGCTGCCGGCTAATGTGAAAGGACGTTATTTGTTGGACTCCCAACCCAAGATTACGTTAAGTATACATATTATCCAATATTAAGAGAACCGCTTCTATTACGTTATAGATGAAATGCAATAACTATACACTTGCGTGAATATGAACTTTGTGTAATAAGTTTCAAATAGTTTTAAATTATCGATTTGTTCTACCGGTAAAGAACGTAGTATCGGTTGATGTAGGTGTCGGCGAGAAACATTGATATCGGTTGATGCAGGTGTCAGAAATATCAATGTACTCTCCAGCGAGTGACGTTACATTCGCTGGATTGGGAACGACATCCGCTGCATAAAAAAATAAGTACCTTCAGGAAGCCTTGCGCTCTCTAGTATTGTGATCTTACCTCGCCGCCTCAGGTCAAGTTTACCATCGATCGCAGTAGTGGTTCCCGAGGTTGTGGAGGCCGATAGGTCAGATTTGAGACACATGAAACGCGTTCGGTGTACGGGAAAAATTTCTAACCGAAAAAAATGCGATCGGCTTCAAACACACAATCGAGCTGCGAGGCGCGCAAGGAAAGCAAACATAGATTCGGGATAAAAACTTCAGGGGCACGAAAAAGTGGGTCACTCTTCAAGAAGTTGAAGAAATTCGTCCATTAAATTTACAATGGAAGGATTTTTTTCTAATTGAAAGAACCATAACCTTTCAAGGAAAAATTTACCGAAAAATCAGTTCAACCCAAACGATCAGCTTATAACTTTAGTAAATGAATGACAATAGAAGGAAAGAGATTTTTATTAGCACGAAGTGTCCCTATGCTGCTTTCATAGATACGGAGAACAATGAAACTTCAAACAATAAATAAAACACTATCTATTTGAAAAGAAATATTTGTACATAGCGTTTGCAGAATGCATAATCATAGTCGTCATGCTGTACTAACACCGTAGCGTGTGAAATCATACTACCAGTTGAACTTATGTTGTTTCATGAAAGTAGGGCCACGAAACGGAATTATTCAAATAAAAATATTTGGCTGATTCTACAGTGAAAACAAGCGGTCAAAAGCAACTGTTACCAGTAACAGAATGGACACAGATCATCAAAAATACAAATAAATGCACACGGCGGTTCATGTGTAGAGTAACTGCAGAACGAAATAAGCAGCAAGACTAATTTATGCAAAAAAAACAGCACGTCAGGATCATTAAACTAGAATAATTGGGTGCGTATCTGCAGTTGCAATTAAAAATCCTAAGAAAAGAGAGCCTTGAGCTAAAATCAGGTTCTCTTTGCATCTCTAATACACTGAAGCCAAATCAAGCAAAGTTCTCTTTTTTCGAAATTGACACAACAATGTCCTGAAAAAAGAGAGTTGGGATATGCATGAATGGCATTTGCTACAAAGACGTTTCGCAAAGTAGTTATTCAAATTTAGAACAAATTTTGGCTTAGAGTAGATCATTTTCATTCAGTTAGAGACCACAAAACTGGTGGACGAGTGAAACTGGGAACATGTGCAAAGCTCCTGAATGGACAGCCGAACAAAAAATCATTCAAAAAAGGATAGTTGCATCATAAAGGTGTGTTGAAGGGGAAATTGCAGGGTGAGTGAAATGAAGTATGGCAAAACACATTAGTCTTTCCGAAGATTCTTAATTTATTTAATTAAGATTTAATTAAACTAAACCTAATAATTAAATAAACAGTTTCTTTAAGAACATGAAAATGTTGATGCCAACGAAAAATTGGGAAATCCTTCCCAATTACAGGGAGTGAAATTTTGTAAGTTCTCATCTAGTTTATATTAACTGTTGTTTTAAAATTGAGCATCGAATTATGAGCCAACCCATGCATTGATCAGCCAAGTTTGCAACAAGGCCAAGTGTACTAGGTTCAATATTATTGTACACTTTAAAATAACATCAATTTCAGGATACACTAAAATTCGCTGAACTTATTCCGGCTCATAAGTAGATACACTCAAACGAGTCCCTTGTAACACCCTCAAGAATCAATCTACTAGATGCATTGCTTGTGGTAAATAAATGGTTTAAATTGCATGAAATAACTTAAAAAATAGAACGAATAAGAAAATATCGAAGGTAGGAAAGTAAAAAAGAGTATAGAAAGAGGATGGGAAACTTAGCTGCCGTACGTATAAATACAAATGATATATTGAGGACAATCACTTTTCTTTAATCAAATGTTCATTAGGAATTTAGAAACGAGGAACACTGCTCGTAGGTTTAAGCATTACAAATGATTATTCAGCCACGGTACATTGGTAAGTGATGATGTGCTCACGGTCACAGGCAAATTAATTAAGGAGGCTTCCCAGTACTTTTGAGTTGAAAATGTGTTAACGAGCACAGGGTAGATGCACTGTAGACAAATAATGCTTAAAACCCAAAGTATTTCTGTGGACGATACAATCTTGAAAAATAACAAGATAGAGAGATAGTGTGACGAATTCGTCACGCAAAAAATACAAGCTTCTCATGCGCAAAATTGCAAGCAGAGCTCCTAGAAAATGAATGTGGCGACCTAGGTACATGTTATCTTCAAGCAGAGTTCATTGTTGCGTCAGTTTTGCGTGCGATACTTAATTTACTAAACAAACTTCGTGTGTGTGTGTGTGACGTATAGTTCGCAGCACTCTTACTGGTTGTGCAAATAATTCAGGGCGTAAAGGGTTTAAAAAAGCAATTAAGTGAAAACAAATGAGATCGAACAAACCCATGCGTGCACAAACAAACAAAAAAAGCAAAGAAGAAAACAAGAGGCGCCAGATAAAAGCCGCTCATCGTGCCCCAGACACTCAACAGGTTGTCCAAGAACTTTCCAGAAGCTTCTTAAAGGAGAAATGCAAAGCTTGGAGCCTCTCTTCGGTAAAGGAGGCTTCCTGAAGGAGAACGGGCAGGTTTTTGCTTTCCAAATTCGAATGCTACGAACTCTGACCGGAACAGTGCACGAACATGTGACTTCCATCAAGGGCCAAATCACATTTTCTGATTAGTTTTGAACAAATAGCTGTTTAGGGAATTAAATTTCAAAGACGGAAGTGAAACAACCATGGAAATTGATGAACAAAGGATAGTGCGGAATAATAACGTGCGTTTCCGTGGCTCAGTTGGTAGAGCCCTGAAGTAAACTTTGGCTTTTACATTTCTTCAATGTGGTAACTCACAGCGAGTTCAAATGACGGAAAAAAAATCCTAGCAAAGCTCATAAACATACTAGCGCCATGGTAACTTAAGTGTTGATTATAATTACTCTTCACACGACGGGATCCTAGAATTCCCATATCGACTTCGAAACGCTGGGCCCAGCAGAGAAACGTTAACGACTTTTTTTACTGGGTTTCACCATGGATGCGTGTTAGTTCATCCACTGCTTGTTATCATAACATTCGTTAAAGAAGTTTACCACAAGGGATGTGTACTTGGATTATGATTTTAGAATGTCGAGCACCTCAATAAGTTATCAGTGCTCGTCGTCGACGGAGCTGTAATCGGAGTCACAATCATGGCTTCTTAAAATCTTCAGAAAACAGTCTGCAGAGAAGAAAGCATTTTAAATTGCTTTACTAGGCAACTGCTTTGTCAACTATATAGTCAACGTCTATTCAATCAAATGCTACCGCTACGCCAACACGGCGAAAGGCGTTATTTTCTGACAAAAATTTCCATAAATATTTTGACTTGTTAGCTCAAAATAAAAATAATATCAGTGAAACGTGAGAAGGATAAGTAAAAAATGGATAAAAACTTTTGTAGGTGGATCTTAAGTGTACATAATACAGGAAATAAATGCAAAATTCTTCATTATGCACCATGATTTCCTCGCTTCACGCTAAACAATGGAAAACACGGAAGCCAAGTGGCTTTAACGACAATTTAAACAGAGGTTTTCAGTCCGAGGTACAAGCACGTTCGTTAAGTCGCTTCTTAACTTTTTTGTAATAAAAGTCGTTCCTTAAATTTTTTTCATTTAGGGAAATAACACTTTCAAATTTCAATTTCCAACTTCAAAAACGAAGAGAATACAAGAAAGCGATGTTGGGTAAAATCGCCAAGTCGGCATTACACGACTGCTAAATTGTATCAAGTTTACGGAGCATCTGACAACATAAAACAATCAGATTGCCTAGGCGTCCCACGAATTAAACTGCATCACACGAGAGGGTTGGATGGCACGTGTCGAGCATTTACACACGCTTTAATTAAGACATGCCTTCATTCATTAACTCGTTGAGACACAGACCTCGGGTGTTTTAAAGCCAAATTAATCTCTTAGGCAAACTAACACGCACACATCAAAGCCTGAAATTAGAATTAGGCTCCTCAAACTTAAAAATGATGTCCTAATGATGCCGAGGAAGAGCTAGAAGCTGTGGGATTTGAAGGTTTGATGAAGTAGAGTTGTCTTGAAAAATAGATGAGTGCGACACTAATGAAAGTTCAGAGCCGCAGAAAATCAGCGGGACTCGAAGTTTGAGAAACTGGAAAAAGCGGAAATAATCTAAGATGGTGAACTAGGCTTCAACAGAGTCGAGAGACACAATCGCGCTTTTTCTCACTAAAAGCTACCTTAACCTTGATTCCCCCTCGTGGAATTAGTTTTGTGGTTTTCTCTCCATCACACAAACTGACAACGCAAAATGATCGAAAAAAATTTATGAGGCAAGTGAAACTGTATTTCACCACTGAAATGAAACTAGTTTTTCATCTTTTCTTTTTCTCGAGATAAAGTATTTATTTAAACCATCGTCAGTGAAGCATGGTGGCAACGAAAACACTGCCACGGATGACAGAGTGTCTAAATCTCACTGTTTGTCTTTCGCTTAAGCTTGGAAACTGCCAACAGTAACCCTGTTGAGCTCGAGCATTTTTTAAAGTATTCTCTCAATAGTACGATAATGAAAAAAATCAAAGGAGTATGTAAACGACGCAGTTCAAAATTGAACTCAAAGACATATTTTCCTCCGCTCCATTTTGTATGCTGTCGAACACTAAAACAGAAAAGCATTTCTCAGTGAAATCACATTTAATTTCAGCAATGGTCAGAAAAGTGGTGTAACGATTAAAATCAGTTCAAAAAAACTGAGGAAATCTCATCAGTAATTTGCAACAAACTATTGATCGGAAGTCGCTGTCCGCGACTGCGCTATAATTTAGAGGTGGAGGCTCACAGTCCGAGTGACGCAGGAATTGGAAGCCAACAGACGCCCAACGCTTGCTCAGGCCGAGCTGCGATAACTCATGTCACAAAGGATGTCATATTCCAATCAAGCCTGATACATATCATCCAGTACAAATGTTTTTCAAATTTTCAAATGCCTGAAAACTAACACCAGGCCGCAATGACGGTTACCCTCGGACAAGCCGATAACCATTTCCGACACCTGGCTAGAGCGGGGAATTGGGGCTGAGTTCTCCCTTTTCCCAACGGGGAGAAACACCGGGCGGCACTGCCGGGATTCGAACTGCCGACAGTTTCCCGTGAAAGGCGCGTTCTTAATCACTCGGCCACGGTGACCAAACCCACCGAGGGGACCGACGGGTGCATGCACTTGTTTATAGGCGGAGCAAAGTGTGTTATGTTGTTGGGTCACTTGAGTATAATACAAGGAGAGAGACATACCGGAAAACTACTCAGAATGTCACCTTGTAAATTGCTGCATCACGGTCGAGGTTGTGTATGGAAAGAACGATGGATGGTAAGGTAAGAGGTTCGAGTACACTGAATGTTAGATTATAGAAAAAATGACATTTTTCATTCTGGATAGCTTTATCGAAACTTGAAATTAAAGAGAAAAGATGCTTTAGTTTAGGTCATGAGCCATTGATTTGACTAAACGGAGAGAAGAGAACTTCGACTCCGGATGCAATCTGAACGACATAGAATAGAACATGGCAGCAGAAGCATGTTAAGTGACCCATTGTCAGGTTTCACGCGTTAGATCACAGTCCTTGAAAAGAGCCTTTTATTTTTTTGGACTTTTCCTTTTCTGCCTTTTCCTTTTCATTTTTTAGACTCAAATCGGAAAAACTTAGAAAAGAGCAACTGCAGTTTTTTTCAGTCATTTCACTTGCGAATTCAAAATTATTCCTCTCAATAAATTTATAATCGTGTCATTTGTCACGAATAAAGACAAACTACCTCAAGGCTTGCTCTCGTCTGTCACCTGTAGACATAGTCGCACACGCTGCCCGTCGGAATACAAGAGCTCTACCGCTACAGCACTTACGGTTCATGGGGCAGAGCAGGCAGGCGGGTGCTTACGCAACGGGCGGCGTCTACTTAACACTCTGCTTCCTTTATTCATGCAGAAAAATTCGGTCTGCCTGTAAAACTACAAACTCTTCACATAAATTACTTTTGCTTCCAGTGTTGCAAACTTTCGAATTTTTTTAATCTTGGTTCATTTAACGAGATAAACGTGTTTTAAATGATTCGGAATTTGCCTGCGTTTGCTTTAAAGAATAGATGTTAATAACAAATTTTCCTTTTTTCTTCTTTTTTTAGGCTTTTCATTTGGCTTTTACATTTAGTTGCTTAATTTTTATTTTAAACAAGTATTTCAAGTCGAGGTATTATTTTCAGATGTTGAGAATTAGAATGCCCTTTACGATCTAAACGTTCACTTTATTTGTAACCCAATACCTATGTTCTTGTATTACTCACGTCAGTTGTAACGCACAATAAAAAATTTTATCTTTCGAAGCCTCCTTATCCGCGCTCTCTTACTGAATGTTGCAATAAGCAGAACATTGATGTAGCGAAATTTTATGCTATGCGAATGCAGCGAATCGAGGGTCTTAAATGTACAGTTTAGAATGAGTAGAGTGGGCTTGATTGCTTTATTTCAGTTTTAGTGGGATTAAAAAATAAATCACATTTAAAAATACGTATTGTATATTTTACAAGGACAAGAAGGAACGTAATCACGGCGGCGTATTGTTGACAATTTGATTTGTAGCCTTTCGTAAAAAAGACAAGATGTCAGTGTCCGCGACATACGTCTGCATCCAAGACCCAAAATACTCGAATTCAAAGATAAATTAGACGAGCAATTCATTTTTCCATACATATTTCATTGAAATTATCTTCACCAAGGAACGAGAAGAACTTGGGAAGATTCTATGATGCGAATCAAAATGAACCTCAAAATAAAAAAATGACCCCGAAAACACTGAATTAACTCTAACATATAACGTCAACAAGACTACTCAAAATGTCTACAGTACTTTTATTTCAACCATAACCGTATTGTCACAGACTCAAAAAAATGCACTCATGTATTTCCCGAGACGCACAAGAGTGTCCGATGGTCGGCTGCCAGCCTCACCAATTCACACCAAACAAACGTAAGCCTCCGACCAATTTCAGTAAGGAGCTCAATTCTGAAATGATATTCCCTGCCATTTTCCATAGGATCGTACAAGCAGTAGAATTTGCGCAGCAGGAAGAACTCAGACTTCCTTTTTACAACTTCATGGAAATAAGCCTCTGAAGTTTGAAACTGAGCTCTCTAATGCGAAAATGTTGTTTACGACACAAGTCACGCCGCATACGCGTTGTTTACAACAAAAATCACACCACAAATCAGTTGTCTACAACACAAGCCCAACTGAAAACCATTAGTTGGAAATACAAAACACTCCTCAAACTTGTTGTTTAGAAAAGAAACCACAGCGTATACCAATTCTTTAAACAGTAATAGTACCGTATACAAGTTGTCTACAACACAAGGCACAGAGCAGAGCACTTGCTCACGGCACAAGCCACACCCCTTGCCAAACTAAGTGTATTACAAACTATATACGAGTACTAGTATCAATGTTCTAGTAGTTATGGTGCATTGCGTGGAGTATTGCTTAGACTTAACTAAGAACAACTGCAGTAGTTGGTGAGGCATCAAAAATTGACTAATTTAACTTAAAAGTGTTTCATTTTATTAAGTTATATCACATGTGTGAAGATAAAAGAAGCACAAACGGAATTTTGGACGGCTGGTTAGATAATAACATTGGCGGATGTAAAAATGAATAAGGTTTTACATTTTTTTTCAAAACAGTATTCAAGTATGTTTTACAAGCAGAGTGTAAATGCTTTGTAGAACACAAATGTACTTTGTCAAGCACAAATTGGCTTTATCGAACCAATCTAAACTTATTCGAACTCAAACATGCTCTTTTGAACGCGAATACGCTCTGTCGAACGCAATTAGGCTTTGTTGAAGATGAATACGCTTTGTCGAATTCGAATTTCAAGTGGTATGTAAAGGCCTAACGAGATTCATCGAATTCAAAGCATATAAAGACATTAACGAGGAAGAATGTGGTCCCTATCGTCAAGAGAACTTAGCGCGCTGCTGCTTCCCATTGATCATGCGAGCGATTGGTGCTCGACAGGCACGAGGGTAAGTCCTCAGTGTTTTGTGCAGTTCATTTGATGCATGCAGCTTGTTACTCTCGAGAACCTCGAGTTCGGAGGTAATGATATAATAACCTAAATTTTGAGTATGATTCAAATTCTGAACACATCAAACAATAGTTGAAATTTGGCCATTTAGTATCCGTAGACAACGAACTATTTTATTCTTGAAATATTATTATCCAGTGTATCAGAAGAGATTTTAGTCACTTTTGTTAAAGTTATTTGTTCATAAATTCTTGTAATTTAATTTTCTATATAGTTATGGCCATTGCTCGGAGGTAAAAGAAGCTTTTTTGCAAGAAGACTATAAGATTATATATTTTTACAAGAAAACTATATTATAATAAGGAAGCAACCTTATTATTATCACCTTATATCTAAGATGGCACAATTTTAATGAGATAATAGTATCATTGAAGCAATATTAAATTATTTTATAACTTCCCAAGTGAATAATCTCCGCACACCAACATGCCTCCTACATTACAGAATGCTAAAGCTTAACATAAATTTTAAAAGCGTTGCAAACATTTTCAATGCTAAAAGCGTCATGAAAACGAGTTCTTAGAGGTTAGGTAAATGTTGCAATAAACGTAATTTAAAGAAAAATGGACCTAAACCTCCATTAACAGTGCTTGCCCTTCGTGTGGACGGTTTGAAACCTAGTGACTCCGGTGTTTCTTCTCGTCGGGAAAAGAGGAGAGCTTATTTCTCCTCCCAACCCAGGAGTTTGAAACAGGCATCGGGTCGACCAGAGGCAACCGTCGCTGCGTCCTCGAGTTAGTTATAAGACATTCAAAAATTAATGCAATAAAGGATTACCTATCGATTCGATTGATGTAAAATATCATTTGATAAGAGATGTCAAGCGATGCGAGATTATGAAAGGTCAGAGGCAACTTTTTAGCGATCGCTGAGGTGAAGATATAATATTCAGACCCCTGCTTCACTTCTCGGTTCACTTTCACGTACAAAAAAAGAAGAATTTATCCACAATTCCCCGCTCTACCCAGGTGTCGCAAACGGGTACAAGATTGATCGGGAGTAGCCGTCATGGTGTCCTGGTGTTAAATATAAGACATTTGGAAAATCAATGTGCGAGATGATATGCATTATGCTTGATTGGAATAAAAACATTCTTTAGACTTTCAGTAAGTGCTACTGAACTCCCGTGACTTCCTCCCACTCTTCGCATAACTCTCTCCACATCGTTACACTCGCTTACCATTATTCACAACTGCCTCACAGTCCCGGTATAACTTTTTCAACATATCCGAGTCGTTCAACTTTTACTGCAAATGCCACCGATCACGCTCTCGACACTGCCAGACTCAGCCTAAACCAATTAAAACTCCAACACTTTAGCTTGTAAATGAAGACTTGATCTTTTGTAGGATTATACTATTGAAAAAAAAATTATTCAAATGCTTTTCCTGAATGCTGAATTTTGCTCAAAAAGATATTAAGGCATAACTCCAGATATTATTATTATTATTAGCTCAGATATTAAGGCATAACTCCATGTTCCACTCATCTATTAAACGAATTAGCAATCTCTTTAGCCCATTTATGACGTTCACGGTCAGTTGCAACACACGAAAGCCTGAAGTAAAAAAAATTCTCATTGAAAAGATTGCACGTCAACATTAGATGGTCATTTCATTTTAGCACAGAAATTGCCTAAAGGGATGAAGTTTTGGGGCCGTCCCACCAGCTCTATAAATGCACTGCCAAAATCAGATTACGCATCGAAGGTCTTTGTTGTTGTGCTTTTCTGTCAATCATTTTTGTTTCAACATCTTGCAAGAATATTACGATACCAATGTGCTATTATCAGTTAAGTATTTTAATGTCAAGGTATTTTAAAAACCAATGTATCGAAATTTCATGTTCTTACTCTATTAGAAATAAATTGTTTTTTCTTTGCTCAACTTGAGGACTAACAAAAGTAAGGCGGCATAGTACATCAGGCAGGGGCCGCTTCCTACGCCCGTCACATGTGCCTGTGATGCTTGCGTACGTCAACGTAATGATAACAACCCAAGTTTTGAACTAATTCAAATTTTGAACACACTGAACATGAGGGAAATTTGACCATTTTGTGTCCGTCTCAACGCTTCTAGTCGTCTCACTGTAACGCCTCTAGTCGTGAGGCAACTCATTTGTGCTCCAACTTTACATACATGAAAGAAAAGAAAGAAAGAAAAACAGTTTATTTCAAATAAAGTACAAACAGGATATGTTGATACATTGGTTAACTAAGCTCATTCTTTTATAAATATCGATTTTGACCTCCTGAAGCACGGGCTGTTAAAAATAAGTTCAATGCCCATTTTTCCTAATCGCATGTGTTTGCCCAAGAAAATTTTAGGCATTATTTTTTCATCAGCAAAAACTTCAAGGCAAAAAAAAAAGTCGGGCAAACACGCTACAAAAAATATATATGAGAAGAAATCATTCAAAGCAAAAGTTTAAATGAGTGAATATACGATTTTTATAACCAAATAATGAACTACGCAGAATAAGAATGTACGTACGAGAAAAGACGTATTACAGCAACAGAAACCCAACAAATCTGCGAAAGTTGTCAACAGCGAATGCGTGCAGCTATTGCGAGCAGTTGCAGCCATGCACAACGCGCGACGTTTACAAAGCCAGGGACCGTTTACGTCCAATGGGATGCGACCACAACACCTACGGGGCATCATCGGCCTAAAGGCGACGTTTGAACGAACCAATGAGGTTAGCCAATTGGAGCCAGACCTGCTCTCTCTGGCTCACTGCCAGACCAGCGGCTCAGCGACCATCTCAACCATTAAAACCAACAGTGACCGGAAGGACAACCAATTTCAAGATACAGGGCACTGCTTTTTCCACGAGCAGCTCTCATGGCCTTGTAATTAGCTTTTGAAAAAATTCAACTGGAGAAAATTCAGAAATTATCGGATGGATGGTAAATCCTGGGATCAAGGAGCAGGATTCCCGGAGGAAAGTCTAGCGATCGAGTCATTAGTTTGTTAAACGGAAGCCATGTGAGCGCAAGTGAAGTACCCATTTGAAATTCTTTCAGACTGTTAGGCATAGCTCGCGACAATACGCGCGGACTTCAAACGTATCGCAGCAAAGGGTAATTTGCCAGCTATACTCATTTGCTCACTGTAAGATGAACATTAAAAATACCGGAAAAAGTACAGTATTTCACTTCCTGAACCGTGGTTACTCATCTCAAAAGGCACGAATGCGTGTGTAGACTGAAGTTTAAAGCTTTGCTGTTCAAAGCTCTCCCTGATACTTTTAGGTGCACTCAAAAAACCGCTCAAAACTGCACATTTTCAACTTAAGTGTCTCTATACTACATTGCTTCTACAGGGTTCAAAATCGGCTCAGTGTCTCCGGTGTTTTTCTGAGGTTCGGGTGGATAAGGCAGGATAAGGGAGATTTAGGGCTGTACATTACGCCAATAGTCTTGGTTGCAGCGAAAATCAATTGCGGCAGCGAGATAGTTATCGCCGGGGAAACCACACGCGCGCTAAAGGAGTGTATACTGCCAGAAGACATAGTAAGCCAATAGAAAGTATTATTACAGAGCAGACACTGTGGTTTGTCTCCGATCAGTAGAGTTCACTGACGGTATTACTGCAGTGACGAGAGCAGCCGCATGCACAGCCACAGTGTCAGTAAACTACTGTTAAAGGTAATATGTCTGTAGCGTTGCATTATTGTTTCTGAGCTCAACTGCACCGATTTTGAGTAGAGCTGAGTCTTTTGTGGGACACGGTGTACGAAAGTTTGGGTAATGATACCTCAGTCTCCTGTGTTCTTGACATACTGTACTTTTCAACAATTTAAAGAATAGAAAGTTTTTGATCTACGGTAGGCTAGACTCACGATTTACGGAGAAAATCAATTGAGAAGCAAGATAATGAACATTTCTTACAATTACTAGTAATCATGAACAAGCAATATAGTATCATAGACTACGATCTTTCAAATTTTCTCATAAGCTGATATCACTCAATATCTTGAGAATTCTTGAGAATATCTTGAGAAAATCTTCTTGAGAATTTTAAACAATTGAAAATAGTAATCTCGTTCGATTAGTTGCTAAAACATCGAAAAGAAAAGCGTAAGCTTCTGCGTTAATCGGATTACGAATCGGAAGCCACGATCCACTTACGACGAGTCTCAACTTCCTTCCTGGAGGCCCTCGGCTGGCAAGTGTTAGTTGATAGACAGATGTCCTCTCCGGATCAAGAGACGTTTGTCATATTTAAGGCTTTGCTTATCTAATCGCGACTGAAGCGGCTCCTTAGCAATTGATTACGCTTGATGTATTCAATGCGGAACTATATAGGATAAGGTTAAA
Organism: Platorchestia sp. MABIK; assembly: GCA_014220935.1. Classification (NCBI taxonomy): domain Eukaryota; kingdom Metazoa; phylum Arthropoda; class Malacostraca; order Amphipoda; family Talitridae; genus Platorchestia; species Platorchestia sp. MABIK. The sequence goes on from JACJUY010000324.1 coordinate 50,397, forward strand.
CATGACCGAAGTAACTTTGAAAATGATGTATAGGGTGCTTTTTTTGTGCAGACCAATTTCAATCATAGGTGGAAAAACTCAAAATTAATCGATTTTCGCGAACGATAAAATGCCCAAAACTCCTTAGTTTTCGAGTTATAAGGAGTTAAAGAAACTTAAAAACTAAAGTAGGATACTACGTGCGCACCAATGTTAGCGCTAGTCTTGATAGTTCCGACACCACTAAAGCAGGATTTTGTTACTTTCACAAGAAAAACTGCAAGCATTATACGGTTAGAAAAAATATCTGCAGTTTCAAGCTATTAAGCATTTAGTAATGTTTGTAATAATGGCGCTCACTCGATGATAGATGTTCTAAATCCATCGAGGTTAATGGATGTCATTTTCATAACCTTTTGAAATAAGACTAGTTTGTTCAATAAAAGTTAGACATTAATTTATGGTTTGTTTTTAAAATCCTCCAATACCTCTGACGAAAAGTTTCTCGCAAATTATAAAAATGAAGCTTTTCATTATTTAATGAAATACCTTCAAAAGTTTACCATTGAGGGCTTGGTGTTAATTTCCCAACGAACATTTAAATTACCGATTTTTTCGTAAAAATCACTGTGACCCAGAAGTAACGTCAGTAACTGCTTTTAGGAACTTACATGAATTTTCAAAATTTGTGAGAAATAACGACATTGCGGCAAAATCTTTTGCTCTGTGATAAGTGTAACTATCGTTTTCAACATAGCAAGGTAATTATAAAATTTTTAAAAAGAAATGACGCTAAAGAATGAATGGATGAGGGGAGAAAAATGAAAGAAGAAACATGCTTTTGGGTCTAGTTTCATGGACAAAAACAGCAGTGAGCGCTAAAAATAAATGGCGCGAAAGAATGAATGAATGCACAAAAATGAAAGTAGGGACACAAACAGCAGAGAGCGCTTCATTTACACGCACGCAGGGGCTTGATTTAAAAAGATGTCAATCCTGTCGAAACAACACAAGTTTGACTTTTAAATAACACGTGGAGAAAATTTTTCACGGAGAAAAAATTCACCATAAAACATTAGGAGCATTTTAGATATTGTCAGAGTTTGTTTAAAGTTTGTTTGACAAAATAAAGTTTAGAAACAATTCGGAGGAATTAATCAAATCGGAACGAAATTCAAAATTAGAACAAGAAATCAAAGTTGAAATTCCGATGAAATTCAGCTCTTTAAAATTGTACCACTACTTTGCGCTAATGAAATCGTATTAATTTAATTCTATTTATTGAATTCGTAATAATTGCATTATTTTAATGAAATTGTTCAACTAAAATGGCTCATTAAATAAATCTCACTTTCGTAACACACTCGAAAATTTAAAGTATTTTTGTGTGAGCAATGCCTTACATCACACTTTAGTGGGGCGTCAAGGAACTAATTTTTCAGGAGGAAATAAAAAGCAATTAAATTATTTCAATTCCCGGAAATGAGCTTGAGTGCTTTATCATTGGCTAATATTTGTAAAATGATCTGGGAAAAACTGTGTCTCAGGGCAAATGTTTAAGTGATGAATATCTACCCAATAGCACTTCAGAGTTATGCATCCTAACATTGTTGAAGCATAAATCAAACATTAAGTTGTAACACCTAACGGCATTTTAGAGTTATGCATCCTAACAATGTTTCAGTGGAAATCAAACAGTCTGTTTTAGCGACTGAAGACTCAGGCTGCACAGTTTGACGTCAGCAGAAGATGGGTATCTCAAAAACTGAAAGAAAAAGAACAAATGTCTTGGAGCTTGAAGTTAATTTTTCAGGCTCTAACATTTGGCCCCACGTTCAAATTGCAGCACCTACTGAAAAAATCGGCAGAAGTCGAGTCGTGTCTTGCAGTTGTGCTGCTGTCAGAGATGACATTTTAAAATGAGAACAGAAAGCACAAAAAACAAAAATTTTTTTCTAATCTTGAGATGTTCAACCTTAAGGGTTTCGAAGCGAAGGAAAGCCCAGTGCGTCATTCTAAACAAAGTGAAGCCATCAAGTTTGGCATTTTGGGGAGAGTTTCAGTAAACTACTAAACAAGAATACACAATGACACTCCACCTCAAATTTTTAGTTCTCATTTTAATGAAAGATATTGTAGGAGAACGAGTAAAAATTTTCAGTTCACATTATAACGAAAAAATATATCGTTGGAGCACAAGTGAAATTTTCAGTTCACACCATCATGAAAAACTTTGCAGGAGAACAAGTGAAAATTGAACAAACGTGACCGAGTGTTCAGAACTCAATGTCACAGAAGTATGGTAGAATTGACTAAAATGGATAACACGAACTAAATTGTGAGAACTATTGTTATTTAGTGTATTTTGAAAATTAACCCACGCCAATGTGATGCAGAACAGCATCTGGCCATCCACAGCTTCTGGCGGCCTATACAAACTTTTGATTTTTACGAGAAAATTACGGCATTAAAGAGATCATGAGGGGTTAGGGAGGCCTAAACTAACTTATAATTTAATGTAATCTAATTATTGTTATTCTTCAGGTAGCGTATCGTATTTTATGCACGAGGCTCGCGAAAAATAAGTTGAGTGATTTTGCGTTGAAAGAGAGAGGGAAGTAAAATTTTTTCCATTTCAGAAATGCCTTTATTAAAATTTTACTATTCCATGTAAGTGAACTTAATTGCTACATTTTTCATGCACCACCATGACATTGCAAAGTAAAATAGAGTATTATCAAATCTTTATAAATGCGGGGAAATAATTGTGAAATAAAACGTAGCAACCAAGGCATAAAATTGGCGATAAAAAAAACGCAGCAACCAAGGCACGAAATTGGCGATAAATAAAACGTAGCAACCAAGGCACGAAATCGGCGATAAATAAAACGTAGCAACCAAGGCACGAAATCGGCGATAAATAAAACGTAGCAGCCAAGGCATAAAATTGGCGATAAATAAAACGTAGCAGCCAAGGCACAAAATTGGCGATAAATAAAACGTAGCAGCCAAGGCACAAAATTGGCGATAAATAAAACGTAGCAGCCAAGGCACGAAATTGGCGATAAATAAAACGTAGCAACCAAGGCACGAAATTGGCGATAAATAAAACGTAGCAGCCAAGGCACAAAATTGGCGATAAATAAAACGTAGCAGCCAAGGCACAATGAAGTGAAATATTTTAATACAAACGCGAAATCTTGTCCCTTAACATGCTTTAAATAGAGAAGGATGATACAAAACGAGGCCAATGGCAAGAATACAGTGCAAAATGAAAGAGCTTAACGTGAAAAAAGCCCTCATTGAATTTATTTTAAATGAAAAACTAAAGCAAATTATATTACGTCGAAAAGACTATGCAGAAGAGGTTGGGACCAAAATAAAATATTAACTACGACCACATTATGAGTTCAACCACCATCAAAATTAAAAAGGCGTATACCAATCGCAAATGGATGATAGCAAGGGCAAAAGGAATGACGAAATAAAACATTCATTCACCCTTAGGAACCGAAGAAAATTTTACGAGACAGATTGCTTTAAAAACACTCTCTAGTGTTTTGGTGAACGCCTCGAGCCAAGTGAACCATGCCAATATCCCAGCGGAGAACAAACAAAATTGTAACTGTTTAGAAGCCAAAGTTTGTTGTAAAGCATCCGACACAAATGAAAACTCATGAACATCGTACAGCCAAACGACAACATTTCTCCAGGACGACCGTCCAATTTCGTGTAAAGCTGGAAAAATTCAGCGAGCCAAAGTTGCCTTAGGAGGGCTAAAGAGGGCGCCATCAACACAAAGCTTTCAGATGAGCACTGAGTGTCAATTGCCACGTAACGCAATTCCCCCTCACGTGCCGGCAACTGCTGGCTAGAGCAAGCAATAAAATGCAATGCAATCCACCCTGGACTCGGAGCGGCGGAAATGCGTTTGATGTTCAGGCGGCGTAGGCAGAGACGCGCTCAAAAATCTGCTCGTATTTTTATGGGAGAGATTGAAGCCAACGCAGACACCCTTAAATAAATAGATTTAGACGCAAAGCTGAAACAGCTTAGCGTTAGCATGAAAATATGTGAAGTGATTAAATGGTTCAACAAAATTTTTTAATTTTTGAGTATGCATATGAAAAAACTATCATGTGCCAAATCGCATGCATGGGTGCTCCATTGGACCGGAATCTTGAGCGATTTCTAATTATTTAGTGGTTTATATGTATATATGGGGCAAAAAAACGTTTTCTTTGTAATGATTTGAAATGAAGAAATGATTTTTGCCGTTAGGAGTGTAGAGTTTGAAATAAAAAAAAGAATTTCATGTGGAAAAAAGGAATTTGCAGGCTAATCGTTCTGGCTCGTCTCTGTGTCAGAAATGTCAAGAACGCTAGCATAAAGGCTTACGAATTTAATTTTAATTGCTCATTTTCACCATAAAATTAAATTACTCACAGCTCATCAACTGAATCGTAAATGATTTTACAGTCGTACATTTATAGTTATTCACAAACCTTTTTTTTCGAGTGCTGGACATTTTTATAGCCGACATGCACAACCAGTTCACCAGAGTACATCCGTGGGTACACTCGCACAAATCGACATCTTTAACTCCTTCAAATTTATTTGAAGAACTCCGTTTTATTTCCAATTGTGCTTAAAATATTGAACCATTACTGAGACATCGTCAAACTTTCCGAGTCTGATGCACCCTCCCACTCTCTGTGATCTCAATCTCAAACATTCGCTATCACTTACAATGAAACATAGACTGTACAAACTTGAGCACAGAGTATCAACATAAATTTTCACTGTAATGCTTAAATTATTTTCACAAGGTATTTTGCAAATGAATACTTCGAAATCCCATAAGTACTCGAAAACAGTTCTTAAAAAATGATATATTGCCCACATTGAGCTGGCATGTTACGCAGATCAGAACCCGGAAACTGAACGGGAACAATGTGTCTCTGCGTGAAGTTTCGCAGAGCGGACAATGCTCAACATGATCTGCAACTTGAGCTCATCAGTTTGAGAGACGCCCCAGAATGCGAAGAAGTTGGAACAGGGCAGCGTAACTTCAGAACGGAGCATGAGCACCAAAATTAGGCGTATAGCGTGTTGAATTTCAAGGAATTCGAAAGAACTCAGCAGCAAAAAATCGCTTTGGAAAAAGAGCAATGTAGTGCATGCAACAAATTCATTGCAAACGAGAGCTTTAAGGAATACTCAGCCTTACAGTGAGCATTTCAAGAAAAGTGTCACGGAAGAATCGAGCAGAATATGAGTTATCAAAATCTACAATAATTATTTTCAGAAGAACATGTTTAAAATAAGCCAACCGTACAGAAATTAAAATGAATAATTAGTTGACATAAAATTTGAGATAAGACTTTTATTAACATTACCGTTAATTTCGTTCGCTGTCCTTCAGCCACATAATGATTTTTATTGATCTCGTGTGCAGCTAGTGAAAAAATACACCATTCTATTCACATATTTATAGCTCATATACAGTATAGTATACTGCCATGATCAACTTAATGCACTACAGGAGTTCTATATACCCCATTCCATACACATATTTATGGCTCATATACAGTATAATATACTGCCATGATCAACTTACTACACTACAGGAGTTCTATATACCCCATTCTATACACATATTTATGGCTCATGTACAGTATAGTATACTGCCATGATCAACTTACTACACTACAGGAGTTCTATATACCCCATTCTATACACATATTTATAGCTCATATACAGTATAGTATACTGCCATGATCAACTTAATGCACTACATGAGTTCAAATAAGAGGGGGAGAAAAATGGAGGTAATTATATAGATGGCATAAAATAGGTAACAAGAAAATTACTCCCTAAGTAATTAGAAAGAATTGAATGCCTCCACCTCTCTAGCCTGCGTGAGGATCGTTTATCATTTACGAGGGCATGAAAACTTTACGAACGTCTATAAATTGGTGGCAACTTAGAAAATGATTTCCAGACCGAAGAGAAGCTAGGAAGTCCGAAGGTCAAAGGAACGACAAACTCGTGCTGACGCTAGCAGTAATGTCGAAATTGAAAGCCTTTTTTCCAACTCCGGAGAGAAGCTTGCATGCAGATTTTGTCATTTTATTCTCTATTAGTCATCTTGCGGCGCAAAGAAATTTGTTTTCTACAAAAACCTAGTAAAAGTCTTCTTACGTTCCTAATTAGCTCTTATTGAAACAAAACAAGAAAGTTCCCTGCAAAAATTCGAGCGCCTTGCGACCTGAACTACGAGACACATTGAAAGGTAATTACAGAGAAGAAAACATTCTGAGTTCTACTAATTTTTGAATTAATTGCGCAATGTCGAACAAGTTAGTTTGCACAAACGCACAATTATTTTGTGCTGCACAAGTTTGTGCTCATCATAATATCCACGACAAACTTCGAAATGAATAAAATTCGCTAAGACGATCAAATCCTTTTCGCTGAGATAACACCGCACACATGCTACAACTTCCCTATGAAAAACACAAGCCACACTCCATTTTAACAAGCGAATTTATCACATCACCAAAGTATTTCCGTCGGCATTTTCATGCCTGATAATTCCATCAATTTTTGCGACTACAAACAAACACAAAAGCCCCCGAGGGACGCATTCAGCGGCAAGGAAGGTCTAAAATCAAAATGAAAAGTGTAAAATAAAGTGGTTTTAAATATTAGCGAAGATTTTAGTTTAGACAGGAGAGAAAATGTGGAAACTAGATTTCAATAGAATTTCTTCCACTCGCATTTTGAATCAATATATTCGTTTAAAATGATATTATTCTTGCATGTATATGATATAAAAAAATAGATTTACCACTTATTTGAATTAAATCAAAATTATAAAAACACAGGATAAAAGTATGAATTAATAGTATGCTTATTTGATCGACTTTGCGAACAAAATATCAAAAAATAGCAGCATAAGAAATCCATTTTGCAATCGGTAACATTTTCATTCTCAGATCAATTACTGTTGTGTTTAGGTTTCATTTTTTTTATCATCGAGCACAAAAGAAGACAGAATATAATTACTGAAGCTGTGAAACGTCTCTACCTGTTCTCCGTTCATTTACAATTATGCAAAAAGGGAAAAGCTAGGAGCGCGAAATCGTACGAGCTTTAATTCCGAACTGCGTAACTTTTTAAGACATTCCAACTTTGATGGCGGTCGCCGGAGACTCGAAGCGGCATCAATAATAAAAGTATTCTGTTGGGAGGAGAGGAGGAATTTGCGAGGTTAAATTGCTTATTTTCAGCACAGGTGAACTCGGAGACGCTGGCCTTCAAGCTCGCACGACC
>JACJUY010000324.1:62638-73080 GCA_014220935.1 Platorchestia sp. MABIK
CTCGTATCCTGGTTACAACTGCAATGTTCGTATCCCATGAAAGTTGCAGGAGTCCACAGTCAAGGCTCGTATCCTGGTTACAACTGCAATGTTCGCGTAATTCCAGCAGCAGCGCAGAGAATTAAAGCAAAGCTTTTAAACGCACGATACTTCTACTGAAACTAAAAAATTTAGATACGATAGAAAAAAAAACGAAATAAAAAGAGGGAGCGAATAGTTTCAAAAGAAAAGAGATGCACGTCGGAAAGAACAACCATGGCGTCAAGAGACGTCATCGCTTAACGAATAATTGTTATTAAATCGCTATTTCGGCGCTCAATAATGAAGTTACGTTGACAACCAAAACACGAACTGGGGGAATATTTTTGATTGTATTCGATAAATTTGGTCTTTCATTTTCCCTTCGTCAAACAAAAAGGAAACGAACAAAATTTAGAGCCCAATTTGGATGATAAAGTATGCACCCTTGATTCCGTAGAGACACAATTCAGGACAAACTGAACAACATTGATCTCGTAGGTACAGAGACTTAATTCATGCAAACATAATACCGGAAATAACGCATTTCATAATTTATAAAAAAAATTTTTTCTTTTAATTATTTACTTATTCCATAATAGAATAAATCATTTGTAACAGCAATTACATAAAACTAATAATTTATGAAATAATAATAATTTATGAAATCGAGGATCACAAATTCAGCATATGCTGAGTTCTAGCTTCAAACACACGAATGTTAGAGAAACAAAACCTGAATCCACCGCATTTGAACGTTGAAATGCAAACTTTTAATTTCGTAACTCTAAAACAATTAAGAAATCCGACTGAGATTTTAATTTATCTAATTTCTCAGCATTTACTTTTCAGAGATTTATCATATCAAAACTCCGATTTCTGTAATTGTGAAGGCTTAAATTCTCTCCTAGAAAGCGACATATAGTCCTACTGGATAAAAAGTTTGCTATTCAGATTACACAAATTCAACAGCTCTAAATTTGCATTAAATCTCATGGCCATTCTCACTCCTCACATAAGTTAAGCTCAAATTACCACACAAACTGCTTTGGCACCATAATTACGGCGATTTATGAACCGAGAATAACACAAAAGTTCGCCAAAATATTGCACAGAGGCAAATATCAGATATCGGACACCAGCACCGGCGGCACAAAGATGCCGCAGCTCGCACGTCAACACTCCATTTTATGCTCAGCGTCACGCGTTAAATCCATATCGGAATATTCAGAGCCCGGCTAAGCAAAGTGACGCATGCTGCATGCTAAAAGTCCACTGTCTTAACTTCCCTGAAAATTTGTTTTAAGATCTAAACGATCTTTTTCAACTACGTGAAGCAAGTCTTTCTTTTCAAAAAGACAGAAAAAGTATGTTGTTGCTGTTATTGTTGGAAACGAGAATAAATTGAAATGTGTCTTACTCACAGCTTAGTAGGATTTAAACTAGGATTTAATAAATACCACAACATTTTGAAGACACTCTGTAGATTTCTTATCTCAGTTCTTTAAAGAACGCTGTGTGAAAAGTACTTAAACCATTGTTTATTAATTCTTGACTAATGCGCACAAACTTTTGAAAGTTCACGTGCTTTTCCGCAAAATTTTTGAAATCGAACATGAAAAATGTATGATGTAAATATCTAAAAATGAATGAAGGTCTCTCATAAGAACACGAATACCACTACCACCTTATGTTTAACTTATTTTCTGACAAGTTTACCTCCGTAGCGGAATTGACTGCCTTAGCGTCAGATTTCACGTCAAAATCCCTTAAGCTCGCCTCTGTCAGTAGAGCGGATTCATTTACGAGCACGCCTGTAATTCAATGGATTTGCAGTGAGCTATGAAGAGCTACTGTTGCAGAGCAGCCAAAATATCAAAGTTGAACGCGTAAAACGCAGCTTCATGAAGCGCGTGAAGCAGCAAACTTCCGCTAAAAAATTAAAAATAGAGCCCTTAAAAAGTAGCTTCATGAAGCAATCGCCCCAGGAAAAATGGGAGATGCGAGGCGTTCTCTAAAGGCGGTCATAATTTTATCAATTTGCCGTACTTGTAAACACGACGAGGCATTTCCAGAGACTTGGACGTTTACAAGAAGAATATTTTTATACATTTAATTATATCTTGTTTGAAAATTTACGGAGTTCCTCAGAGATGAAATTGAATGGAATCAAATTGCGTTATTCAACAGTTGCATTTGAAAACGTTAAAAGAGCAAATGAAGACTCTTGAGACAAAAAAAAAAATTATGGAGGAAGGATGAATAATAGAACAGGCATCTCGTCCGCATGTCGTCCAGCAGCTCTTTCAGAAACGATTCCAAAACTACTGGAAAAATAAGCTAGGCAGGGTATGAATGGATTGTTGCTGTTGGTGGTGCATCGTCAGAAGAAATCTGAACTTATCTCATGCGTTCTGTCATTCATTGGTACAAGTGCAAGGCGCGAACGAGGCTCAACTGCCGTATAATATTGGGGGCAGCGCAGGCCTCTTCTGTAAAAGCTGCTCAATGAGCGCAGGTGTGCCAGGAACAGCCGCTCTGGCGCGGGGGGCGTTAATTATGCGGACGAAAATAGCCTTCATTTGCATGCTGCACAAGAGGAGCTCAAGGAGTAGGATTGAGGAAAAATATTACCCATATATTCTTTATAAAGTACCCGCAGGACTGTTCACCAAAAAACGTTCAATGGCCCAATTTTCGCCAACAACGTACTTTATTTTAAAAGAATGAGCCCAGAATCTCCATTAAAATCCCCGAACATCGTGAGATAATTTTAAATTTTCACGCCATCATGCAGACAAGGGAACTAAAAAAAAGTGTTTAACTGTTTTTTTAACCGCATTTTATTTTGAACATTGTTACCTAAAACATGTAACGAATGTGTGGTCAACTTCATCTTATTCCTGTTTCTAAAATGGAATGACGCCTCTCATTTATCTGGAGGGAGTAATTCCCCATTACGGAGTATCTGTTATCAAATAAAGGCGTTGACACTATGATTTGTGTTACTTTACTTCCATCGCTACGTAATAAAATTATTGAGCTGTGGTATCCTTGATACTCTTTGGGGGGCACAGCTGTTGTATCTGTGGGAATTAGCGCTCCCAGCGGGAAGATGTGTGGTCCTGGGTTGAAGAGTTAGTAGGCCTCCATTTGTTGTAACAGAATAGGTTTCTTGTTCTTTGACGCACCAAATTTTTTTGGCACAGTGTCTTCCGTTTTTCAATATCTATTACTTTCTTCCTCAATCTTCCTTTTGTTTCGTAAACTTTTTTCAATGTACTATTCCTGTGCGCATGGGGTCTTGAGTGAGAACACACCTTGTGCATTAGTTTCCCATTCCTGTAATACCACACTAAATGGTGTCTTACCCCTTCTTTTGTTCGAACACCTTTATTGTGGTTAGGGAGGTTTAAACCAACTTATGATCAAATCTAATGTAATCTAATCTAATTTATGCATCGAGTCAAAAAGTAAATAACTAGCACGAATTAAGGCGTACACGATTATTTAGAAACGAAAACTTGACTATAATTGTTTATTACACTGAATCGATGGCCGATCAACCGTAATAAACATTTTCGCTATGAAATTCAAAAATTACCGCAAATGCGAAAATTCAGATGATGGAGTTCAATGGAGCAGAGATCACGTATTTCTCATATAATCGACCTCAATTCAGCAGGAATTAATTAAGAGAACCGCCAAACGACATCAGGAGTGCACAGTGGTGGGCACGATAACGAAAAAACGTTATCGCGATAACCGATAAATCGATAACGAAAACCTTATCGGCGATAACCGATAAATCGATAAATCCAAAATTCCGATACTAGCGATAACGATATTGGTATTTTAAATAAATACCAATATCCACAGGGTTGCCAGATGTCCCAGTCCACATGAGGCCACACTTTTGATCAAAAAGGCCACTAAAGAGGCCAACCTTATTACACCATAACACGCACATCCTACACTTATAGTTCCTGTCCCGAACTCGTCCCGCCCCGTCATGTCGAATCCCAGCGGGAAAAACTGAAATTATCGATTATCGATAGTTTGGCACCGAAAGTATCGGCGATACCGATAAATCGATAACTCGGGAAAAAAAGTCATCGGAAAACCGATAACCCGAAATCGTTATCGCGATTAACTATCGCGATAATTTATCGCGATAACGCCCAGCTTTGGTCCGAGTGCATATATTTTTACGAACAACTTCTGCCATCTTTTGAGAAGACCGGAAGGATAAATCAACTTTTAATTCCCATTGAAGCTTCACAAGCTTTTTGAGCGTCCGATAACTGAAAAAGCACCATTAAGTTTTACCAGTACAAACCATGACCATCACTCTTCTTCTCAAGATCTGTAAACAAAGAACCGTATAAATTACTTTATGATGAGACTAAAGCTTGATGACATTGAAAATATTTTATTTATCGTGTGTGTTTATATTTGATAATGAGACTGTATGAAATCTAGTGAGTAAATGCCGGGCAGCCCTGTCCCAAGTCCTGTACTGACGCAACAAATCATCGTTATCGTGATTGACAGAGTTTTTTGTGACTGACGCAAAATTTCTGACAAATGCGAAGCTTGGCCTTGCATTCGTGTCTTATGACTGCTCCATTTTTGAATGAAGAAGTACGAAACTAATGACAGAGGAAGACTCGTAAAATGCGGACGAGTGAACAAGTAAAGAACGTTACTTGTTATGCGCCGAAGATGTGTCATGGACTAGAGATGCTCTAAGGATGTGATGATGTAGCATCACGACCTGCAACATGAAGTGCTTGTCCTCTGCTCATGCATGCTCTCCATTTTGTCCGGCAAAGTAATGAACCAGTTGAGTTTAACGAAACCCTAAACCTATATACTATTTGGATCTAAAATTGTGATGAAAATTTTAATTGAGCTATAAGTTATTTTCAGTTATCTCATGCGAAATATTTTTATGAGTATCAAAGTTCCGTTGCTTAAATCATTATACGAAAATAGATACGCATTTACTTGAAGCGAGTGCACATAATTTCTAACAACAACATTGAATGTAAGTGTACCCTAAAACTCATGTTCCAAAGTTATAGTCCCGTGTTATGAGAAATCCGCTCTCTAATAATTAACTGCAGTTTTATAATTGTCTTCGCACACTTAATGGAGATTTATATTCTAAATAGCTGCGCCGCGCACATTAAAATCTTGAAAGTAAACGCCCCCACACTTGTCGAGAGGAGGAAAATCGTAAATTTTCATGCCAAGACAACAAATCATTCCGTAAAAATTGGGTAGAAATAATATTGGATTAAAATTGACTAGATTGAGCAAATTTATCATCGAGCACAAAGTGATTTCAATACCTATTGTTCACTATAAAAATAGCTGGAAAGAAAGAATACTGAAGAAAACCACCAGGCGAAAATGTTCATAGGCACTTTCTGATTTTAATACTAACTGAACTTTACCTTAAAGGAATCAAGAAATTGCTTTCTAAAATACAGGAAGCTGTGGATAAAATGTCAGATATACCATTCATAGAGACAGCGGCCTTCAAAAATATCATAACAGAAGAAACCATACAATTCCTAAAATTTTAGATGTATTATTCATTAATACTGAGGGCTTGAAAAAGTTTGGAACAGATGAGAGCACACACTTCCCACCTCATGCTGCGCAGGATTGAAGTTGTTGTGTATCAGCGGGCCATAAATATCAAGCGCTAGGAAAAGTTCGAAAGGGAAAATAGGGCAAAAGTCCCACCTCGTGCTGCGCAGGATTGAAGTTGTGATATATCTGTGGCGGCACGAGCAGCGGGAGCGCGACTATGGCGGTGCCGGCAGGGAAGTCCTTCGGCAGCCGCAGCGTGAGGTTCGGGTGCAGCCAGCTCGTGTTCAGCGGCGGCACGTGCTCTGATCACAAAAATGTTGCCATCAAATAACTGTAGGAGCGGTTATTATAAGTTGTATATTATGTTGGCTAGGCTATCAAATAACTGTGGGAGAACCTACAATAAGCTGTATATTATGCTGGCTACTAAATTACTGTAAGATCATCTATATTAAGTTAAATATTATGCTGGCTACCAATTACTGTAGGAGCATCTACACATATTAAGTTTAAACAAAACTGGCTATCCAATAACCATAGGCGCACCAGCGATATGTGTTAAACTGAACTAGCAATTAAATAACTGTAGGACCACCAACGGTAAGTTTTATATTATACTGGAGATTAAATACTGAAGGAGCACCAACGATAAGTTATATGTTATACTGGCGATTAAATAACTGTAGGAGCACCAACGATAAGTTATATGTTATACTGGCGATTAAATAACTGGAGGAACACCAACGATAAGTTACATATTATACTGGAGATTAAATACTGAAGGAGCACCAACGATAAGTTATATGTTATACTGGCGATTAAATAACTGTAGGAGCACCTATGATAAGTTTTATATTATACTGGATATAAAGTAATTATATAAACATCAACGGTAAAATTTCACATTTTACTGGCTATCAAATAACTGTAGGAGCACCAACAATAAGTTTTCAATTTGACGAAAACCCCCAAAAAATTCAGTATCAGACGAGGGTTAAAGCCCCAGACCCATGTCTTCAAGTTGATTAAAACCTTATAAGTTCTGGTCAAACATTGGCCTTGTAAACGTGAATAGAATAGTGACCTACAAATATCGATCAAGGAGAAGCAACAGGGGAAATGAAAACACTGCACTTTATGTCGATATTTTAACAGCAGTGGGCAGCCATTAAGGGAAACACCGTTAGCATTGCACGTGTCCAGGAAGGCTGAGAAGAGCCACACAATAATCACAATGTTATACTGTTCTCGAAACGCTCGGAATCGAAAGAATCGCATCAGTTATGAGAGAAAAATAAAATTCCCAGCGATGCTGATATTACGTACGACGATACGAAGAATACATAGATCATGCCACCAGAGCGTGAATGATACGTATGAAGCGACTGCAGAAACCAGTTTATTAACACTACGACTGCTACGTGACTCACCGGTGGTCACTGAGGGGATTTTCATAATGCTGTTGACCGAGTAGTAGTCATTAACTCAATTTTCAAAAATACCTAATGAAAAATAAAAGAAGGCCCGATCTATTTAAAGTTCGTAATTTTCAAAGTTAACCTCTAAAATAACCTCTGATTTTAGTTGAATATTCAATTTCAGTTTAACCCGCCACAGCTAACGTGTTAAGAAGACTTTAACAGGCGTGGCTCATGAAGTGACGATTTTGAAACCATGGAAAAGGAAGCGGGATATAATTTCAAGGAATTATTCTTCCATCGTTAGAAGAAATTTGAACTAATCTCTAACAAAGGCCATCCTCTATAACGAACTGAAGACTGTCAGAATGCTCCATGCATTCACGTTCGTCATTCTCAAGTCGATCGACAAGCACAGGAAACAAGGGTGATTTCTTAACTCCTGCCTTGCCTCCTTTTGCTATGAGATTCAGTCTTTCATCTCAGTCAGGAATTTGACACTCAGCGCATTGGTCAGACGAAACTCATTATTTCATTCAAAAATTATTGACGAACTCAATATATAGGAGTTACTTTCGCGTCATTTATCACTTGAAGAATTATACTGAACCCCAGTCTAAAATTCACCTAGTTTAGACCTTACAGTTTTGCAATCCAGCCCTCAGAAAGAACGCAATTCGTTCGTCTAAAAAGATAATTGGATCTTCCAAAAATAACGTAAGAAATTATCGAGTCAGAGCTTTTGAAATTGTGACGATTTTCGTAGTTCGTATTATTATTAGATTATTGAACTATAGTGTTACTAATTGTAATTAAACATATTTCTTTACCAAAAATTTGAGCTCGTAAAGTTGCATGAAGGATGTAAACACCTTTCCAACCACCACCATTAACTGTCTGAAATTTGGTTATCAATCAGGGTAAGCGACATCATCAGTGCGCATATCAGTGACGTTCTACAATGGTGCAGAAGAGGAGTGCAAGCTGCTCAAGTAACGCTGTCATAAAATGAAGTAGAGGAGTAGTGCAAGTGGCTCAAGTAACGCTGTCATATAATGAAGCAGGAGAGTAGTGCAAGTGGCTCAAGTAACGCTGTCATATATTGAAGCAGGAGAGTAGTGCAAGTGGCTCAAGTAACACTGTCATATAATGAAGCAGGAGAGTAGTGCAAGCGGCTCAAGTAACACTGTCATATAATGAAGCAGGAGAGTAGTGCAAGCGGCTCAAGTAACACTGTCATACAATGAAGCAGAAGAGTAGTGCAAGCGGCTCAAGTAACACTGTCATATAATGAAGCAGAAGAATAGTGCAAGCGGCTCAAGTAACACTGTCATACAATGAAGCTGGAGAGTAGTGCAAGCGGCTCAAGTAGCGCATGAAGACGAAGTCTAGACACAAAAGCTGTTAATTTTACTGGCAGTTCGGTCATTCTCGGCTCCTGCTGGTGAAGGATTACTCACTTCATCAAGATCAGTGTCACGTACGTTCAGTGAAGTAATCAACTTTTATGTACTTTATGAGATTAAAACTCGAACAAACAAATTCTGCGTTTAAGTTGAACGAAAAAGAAACCTTGCTTATAACAAGCTTGTTTTGCCAAGAGTTTCTTTGACTTCTGTGCTCAATCAGGCAACATTTAAGCACACTAATGAGTATACCAGCAAACATCATTGAAGCGATTTTTCTCACCAAGGTTAACTTCTGCGACGCAGTGCGAATGTGAAAAGGAAAATATATTGTACGAAACGGGCTCCAGAGCAACAGATTCAGCGAATAATATTTTACTCATACAAGGAAAACTCCTTTTTTAATCTGAGCAGCTCAGAGAGCACTCAAATATATTGAACTGGAATAAATTTCCCCTATTCTGTGAATAGAAACATGAAACATTTTAAATCCGAACAAAATTTCTAGGAAACTCTTTCCAGAAAAATGCAATTCAGGAAGCAGGGTAAAGAATGATTAATAGATCGAAAGAATCGGGTAAGTAAATAAAAATTGCCCAAGATTTGTAGGTTCTTGTTTCAGTTGATCATATCAGCTGAGTTTAATTGAACAGATTTACTTTGAACTGAAAGACGAAGTATATAAAATGTACTCCTGGAATATAATAATAATTAAGTAACCTTAGGTCGGAGAAAACAAACATTGGAAGATTTCTAGTAATGAATAACTTTAATGTCCACTGATATGTGATCAAAGATTTTGAAAAAAAATATTAGCAAGTTCTTAAAGGACATTCAAACCTTCAAAAGATTATAATCTATAAATTCAAATCTTCATTTTTCAATGAATTTTAATCTATCCTTCCATAGATTAAAATCTTTGGAAGGGTCGAATGTCCTTTACAACTTGTCAATTTTTCCTTCGGGAACTTTTTTCCCACATAGCACTGATGTTTTTTTGAGCTTCAATAATATTATTGAAGCTCAAAAGAACATTAAAGCGAGGCTGAAAACAAGTACGTATCAGAGCTGTCTTTAAGAGACAAAATAACTCTGCATCTCTTTCAAACGCATTCGTTTACCTTCGTGTTTTATAGGAGTATTATCAACGTATTTATAATTGCCTACACAGAAAGCAAATTTTCCGTAGGAACACTTATTTTCTGTTGAATGCTATTTTGAAACAGATTAGGGAGCGAGGGGCAAATTCAAGATATTTGAATAATATACTTCGGCGTCATTTTAACCTAACATAAACGAGCATCAAATGAAAATTAGATCAATGAATTTGTAAATAATATTTCAGTACAACCTAATAGCACGGTAGCAAATGAATAATTTGAAATTCAGCACTTGCTTCGGCCACATTATGATAATAAGCGCCTGCATAAGGTAATCCAGTCTAAAAGTTTAAAATAAATTCATCAGTGCATTCGCACGCGGACAGAAACAAACAGACGAAAAGATTAAGAAAATACCAAGCCACATAGTTATTATAACGAATTACCCAACACGCTATCATTTTTAAATCTTTTAAATTTGATTGCGTTTAAACTAGAAGTTTGTCTTCAGACACACATATTGACCAGTGGATTACGCCAACGTTACGCTGAGACCACAAAACATGCCCGAGGAAGACGCGCAATATCCTGAGTTCTAACACCCACGCCTACACCTTTAATCCTTCCTCTATCTTCGCTCTCGAAAGAATGTCATTTCGAAGGCATTTCAAGGTTGGGCAATTGCAAAAATTCTACCGAGAATTTAACACAAATACTCGGTTCAGTGCCTGTAATGGAAGATATCAAAGAGTGATCCTGAAAATTTTCACAAGCTTCGCGAGAATGCATTATGTGTAAAGTCGGCGAGCTGGGATGCATCTGTTTAAAAAATAAAACTGCAAAATAAGCTACGAGTTAAAACGATAGAAGCGCGACGAAACACAGCGTCAGGTGAA
>JACJUY010000324.1:75425-95001 GCA_014220935.1 Platorchestia sp. MABIK
TCCGAGAAGCTCAGACTTGAGAAACGATATCTAAGAGAAGGAAAACTTCCAAGAAAACAAGGAACCCAATTAAAGTTGGGTCTGACTAAGCACTCTTGGAAGTCGCTTGTTCCGTTCGTAATATCCAAGTTATGGAAGGGAGAAAATAGTTGTGATTCTTGGTGTCAGGAAGCTGGTTTTTACTTCGACATTTGGAAAGATATCGCGTGAAATACACGACATAAACAACGCTCGGGAGTGGCAGAGATATTGTGATGGGATTGATGATAAAGTTATACGGGCTGTCGTAGTCTGACAGACGAGTCCTATTATTCATTGAATCGTTCTCGTGCCTCACACGTTTATAAGAAATAATGTGTGGACATAACAAAGGCCTTATATTACCTCATAGGACGATTTGCGTCGCGAACACGTACTTGAGAAATACGTGCGCTGAGCATGTGTAGTTCAATCTAACTTCTCCGTCTGAGCATCTGTGATTTTAGCTGTCAAGTGAAGAAGGTTAACACGTTGGTCGAGACGTGAGGCGCCGGTGTACGCGTATGTAATTTTCACTATGCTGTTGACCGACCAGTAGTCACAAACTCAATTTTTATAAATGCATAATCAAAGCCAAATAAAGGCATGATCTAGTTTATGTTTGCTATTTTCAAAATTGCCAACTACAATTGACATTTAATTTGAGTTCAATATTGAACTTCATGAATCTATCGTGGTCAACTTGGTAACTTGGGTAGCCTAAATTAAAGATGCTGCAAAAAAAGTGAGACTAGGTTGCTTACATTCATTTCCTGCCATTTATTACCACGATGCTTAATTACGTTAACTGCATCGTGCGACGTTCATTATGGGGCTTTTAATGGCACCTGCAAATCGAAAATTGCTTCTAGAGTCAGACCGTTTTTAGGCGTCGTGAGATAGCCTGCGTTACAACACTTTCGTTGCCAAAAAAAACAGTTTAGAACAAATTATTCCTACGTCTGAACCTGGCTCAAGAATCTCATGGGAACATTTTTTTCCCGCGGGATGCCCAGCGACTACTGGTAAAAATGAACCGAAGTAAAGCATATTAACGAAACAACTGAACTAACAAAGGTTCAAACAAAAAGTGTTGCACGTTTTGTTGCTGGTAGCTGGAGTTGGAATTGTGCAGCGCTGATTCCTCGAAGTACAAGTGCACTGACGAGGATAGACTTTGTAGCCTATCCCTCTCTGTAGGGCTAAATTTTTTTCCCTTCACAGAGTTTTCAAAATAATATCGACGATAATACCCTCCAGCATATGCAGATGATCCCTTCATAGGAATACGTTTAGAATACAGTATGAAAAGCATGAAACCTGCGTTAAAAAAAGTGTAAAGTGACGATTACAGTTCAACATGAGACACTTGAACGGAGGTAAACAATATTATTCAATAAATTAAGATTTCGAATTGTGTGCTAATTTGGTCAAACTTAATAAGGGTTTAATGAATGCAAACGTTCCTACACTATATTTTCATGTGCAGGCTCCGCACAGAGATAGTTAATTTTGTCTAGATAGCAGTGTATGAAATTAGATTCTTTCAAATTTTGAGGACAGATGCTCTGTGCCAGCATCATTGAAGACCTCAAGCATAACAAGCAATTAAATGAAGGACTTCATGAATAAGATTGGAATTCCCGATTTCACAACAAGCGACATGTCAAAGGAGACAATACTATCGCTCTGTTAAAGGATTCAATAACACCACAGTTCTACATGTAGAATGCAAGTCTGACCACATAAGAAACAACTAATCCTTGGTCCTATTCTGAAAGCAGAATGTAGAGAATCTAGCGTAAAGCAATGGATATGACTGCAGAACTCAGTGACTTCAGATAGTTGCAGTTTTTACGGCTCATTTCCATTGAACTCGTCACCATTGAGCAACCAAGATTACGAGGTCGAATAATCGAGAATTACCCAATTCTCAATGGCTCCAACGACGGTAGCTCGGGAGAACCTTTTGACTCTGAAGATGTGGATCAGCAGCAGAATAAACGACCAGAAATTAACAAGAAAAGAATCGGGGCAGTTTGTGTCCTAAATTTCTCTCAACTTATATTGGTAAATTGTGGAATCAGCTCCCGGAAAATGTCTTTCAGACAAAGTAAAAACGTTCGAAAATCCTCTTGACCATTGCTGGGTATGGATGGTACATCATTATTCAAAAGTTCTTCATCACAGTTTGATCAGAACTACTGAGAAATATACGGAGAAAAATGGGAAGTATGCATGCTTTGTTTACTAAGTAATATCAGAATCCCTCTTTATTTCCGTTTGCATTCCTTTCAGTAGAAGTAAAGTGAAAGGAGTAAGGATAACCAGGCATGAGATTCGAAGGGCTGCCAGTATTACCCACAACAGTGCTCGGTGAGCATCAGAGCTCTCGCTAATAACTAAATCCATCTACTGATGTGAGCTAAAAAGGAAAAAAGAGTATCCACTTTCAGTTTTCTCACTCAAGAATAAGAGCGTTCGTTTTAACGTGAGAAAGCGGCATTTTCTTAGGTTCATAATTAGACCATAATAAGATCATAATTGAACAATAATTCGACGATCTTTCTTCCTCGTATCGTTGGCCTACTCTGGTGCCTGTGCGTGGTTGATGTGTGACGCACGAGACTTGGGCAGCATCTCAAGAATGAACCACTCGGTAGGCATATTCTATTCTACTCATTTTCCATCTCATTTTCAGAAAGTACTTTTAAGAATTATTACCAACAGAGGATAATGCATCATCGAGCAAAAATATACATCTGAGTTCAGAAATATGTATCTAAAATTAGGATAATTTTTGAACGTATTTTTCAATGAAATCGACGTACGAGTAGACCGTTCATTTCCCTTGTTTATTTTTGTCGGTGCCAAAATGCTTACAAGCTATAAGCTTTCAGAGTCAACATCGTCTGTGCTCACCAGCATGATCGGGAACCGAGCAAAATTGAAGCCCTCAGGGGAAAAAGTGGGAAAAATGACACCACAAAATCATGCAGAAAACGAGTCTGCCCGATTGAGTGCTCAAGACGAAAGAAAACTTGTAATCCTGAGAAACCCTGTGAAAGTCACAGAACAGGATAAATTCTAAAAAAAATTCCGGATCGTTCACTCAGAGAAATTGGCATTAGGCTGACCAATGGCATTTCTGACGTGGAAAAGCTCGCGTTCGCTTAAAATATTCAGGCCGGTGAGCGCATGAGGACCGATGTGTGTGTGTTTGTGTGCGTGGGCGACCGAGGGGAAATTGAGAGCAGTATCGGACCGGATCTGTGGAGTGGCTTTCCCTGCCTTGCCTATCTTAGGGAGGGCGACTGGAAGGTGCATGCAAAGCTGCAGCAGACTCAAGACGGAAATGTTGGTAAGAAATGGAAGGATTACAAAATGAACGACCGAAACATAGGATGTGGAGCAAAAAAAATTTATCCTAAGCTGAAATTGCTAGAATGCGCTTGAGAAAGCAATACTGGCTACAGCAGACTAGAGACGGAAATTTTAGTAAGAAATAAAATTTTCTGGAACAGTTTCGAAAGGTTGAAAAATCGGAAAAGAAATAAAAGAATTACAAAATGCACGACCGGGATAGGATGTGGAACGAAAAAGACTTTATCCAAAGCTGAAATTGCTAGAATGCGCTTGAGAAAGTAATGAGGGGCAAACGGCGGTCGCGTCAATGAGCACGACTGGTGAGAACGTTAAAATGAAGCAATAACAATCTATTTCATTACCATTTGAAATAAACAGTGAGCTTTAAAATAATACAGATGAAAAGATCTGAACCATATAACATTAAATTGAACTACGAGTCTATTCATGTACAGCACATTGAAAAACGGAGAGCATCAGAGTGCGATAGACGACAACTAAATTTTCCGATTCAAGCATGTATTTGAGATCAAGGTGATGTGACGATGACAATGCCAAAACTTCTGGTAGAACAGTAACGGAAATTGAAGTAATGGGGAAGATGACAAAACCAAAACGTGTAGAGAACGAAGTAATTTGGAATGTAAGTGGCCGGAGTACAATCAAAATATAGTAAAAAGTTCTCAAAAAATTAAACAGAAACTTAATTCGTAGTGAGTGTTATGCAATCAAGTAGACAAAAGGAAAAAGAAAACGAACGAATGAGAGGTTCGGCTAATGATAATTGTAGGTAAAATTTGTTGAGGTAGATAATGGGATTAAGTGAAGCTGTTGATAAATCAAGCAGTAACAAAAATTTAGAGTGAATAAAAACTAAATCATTGCCTCCACATTGTGAACAATGAAATTTTTAAAATATTCAATAAAGCATGAATGAAACGACACGAGTTAACAAAAAATAATACTACATAAAAATAAAAAGGCAAGTGAAGAAAACGTATAAGTAAAATGAGAAAACGAAATATGAGAGTAAAAACAAAGAGACAGAGGAGTAAGAAATGACGAATTGCTCAAAACAGGAAAAAATAATTATTAGTACAAGAGATAACTACAATACAGAAAGATAAACTAGTGAACAACATATGATTTACACTTCATCAACGAGAGACAGAAAAAGAAACGAATACTAAAGTATTATTAAAGTTATTTGCAGATTTACGAAGGAAGTTGACCCACCAAATAAAATTACGTGCACTTTTCAGAACTGATCGTGACATTTACCCTTCATGTCAAGGACGTATTTCATACTAGGACTTCTAGAACACAAGGAGTTCCTTCGTTTATTCATCTTCTCACTTTTTCCAGGTTAGTGACACACACGCAGCGCTGAAGACAAAACCATGAAGCGAGGCACGGAATAAGAGCTGCAGGATGCATGAACTTCCGGAGTGCGCGTTCCTCCCCTGAGCGCTGAATGACGTATTTTCGCAATGCGCATGCGCATGAAATTCATGTCTCGTACAATAGAAAAAATTTGGAGCGCTGGAGTTGAAATCTGTAGAATGAAACGTCGAAAACGGGCAAAAATCTAACAGCCCGTTAAGAGGATTTGAGCGTAAAATATCAGCAAAAGTATTGTTAGTAAATATGACCAAATGTGAGATCATTGAAAAAATGCTGAAAACGCTAAAAACATCGTCAACCAACATATACATCGGATGAGAAATTAGGAATAAAAATGATGAAGAGTCAAAAGTCGAAGACATTACGGACGTAAAATTACTGGTGAGCCATTATGGATAAAACAGATGAAAGGCCAAATAACGAAGATACTGTGAACATCGATAGAAGGCACGATCTTAAAATAAAAAAGTTACAACAGCAAAACAATGAAAATAAGAAAATAAAACAGCTGGTGACATTTTATGAACAATAAAAAATTAAAAATACAAGAGCCAAACAGTGAAAAATTAACGATGAAAAGATGAATCAAGATATGAAAAAAAGCAGTCGGGCTGGCAAAAGCCGAAGATCGCTGCGATCGCGGTCCCGAGCGGCGCGGTGCGCGGTTCTAAGAAGTAGTCGCCGGCACGATGCCAGGAGCCTTCCTCGGTCTGCCCTCGCTCCCAATAAAACTTGTTTCGCTCTCCGCATCTGAGCGGGTGATAAGGTGGCGGCACGGTGCCAGGGCTTATCACTTCCTTCTTGGAACTTCTCTTTCTCCGGGAACTTGTTCTCAGAACCGGAACATCAACGCCCTCATCCCAAGGCTAAACGTTCATTTGCTCCGAGTCAATGAAGAGTCGTCCATCGTCAGCAGTTCCTGAAATTATTTCACGGTGTCCAGGCCCGTTGCTCCTAGCAATTTGGAATTTGTAACTGTAAATTCATCAAAATTTCGCACGGAATGTGGATTTCTTCGTTGCCATTGAAATCAAAGAGCAAAAAATATTAAGGTAATCCTTCACCGCATTGTAATAAATTGAGCAAAAAAATGTAACTGACCCACTTTTCAAGCCTCATCGAGTGCATTGAGTGAGTAAGACATGGCACACTGACTTCTGCGCCCTTCATAAATGAAACACATAGAAAGAAACGCCATTTTAGAAGACGGAAGCAATTTGCGACTAAACTTTCCCGTGGTTGAGGACGTTTTTGCCATCTCACGAGATTGTGGAAATTTTTCAATCTCCCTAGGAGGAATGGTTTATTTTTCCTGAGATCGAAAGACGGTGCTGTTACAAGACCACTCAGTGAACCTCCACCAATACATATTTTTCCAAACCTGCTCACAGAAATGGTGATGTCACTCTAGTATTCCGAGATTTCACACTATTTGTAACTATGTTTTAGAAAATCTAACTATGTTTTAAAATCTGCATTGATACTTTTTCTGTCAAATGAGTATATTAATAATTAGGTTTTTCCAATTATTTCTGATACTACAGAAAATAAAAATGAAATCGAGTTTGTTTGGGCCCGATATTAGCCCTCGTATTAAACTCAAATGCAGCTCGCCAAATCAATATTGAACTAAGACCTTAAACTCATAGAGTAACAGAGCCTTTTACAGTAAATCAACTGGGTTGGGGTCTTCACTTCAACATTAGAGCTAGTGCAAAGTAAGGCGATTTCACATCATTTTCCGTTTTACATTAACCTTATATAACACGAGATCATCAAAAATCGTTAGTTACCTCGCACAGATCAAAAAAAAGTGGAAAAAATTAAAATTGGGCATTATGACTTTGAAAACGGCGCTACTAGAATTTCTTTCATCCAAATGCTGCACAGCTCCACGTGATTGCTGCGATTCTCTTACTTAATCGCAGATAAGTCAGAAAACACACAATCTAAGATATATGTAGCAGGAACTTACATATCTTTGCACGCGATAAATATAATTTTAGACCACTCTCACACATTATCACAGAAGTTATGATGAAAATGACTGGGAGAAACGTTTTCACTGCCATTGGATTCTGTTCAGAACTGCGGCCATATCCGGACACCATTGGCAAGCATAGGAGCAGGCCTGATGATATAGGAGGCATTAGCCTCGAGATATAAGAGACTCGGATAGAAAAGTAAGTCATTGGGCTGACTGATTGAATTGTATTTTCTTCATGACATTATTTATGGGAATTACATGTAAATAGAAATTTCTTCGGGTGAGATATTTACTGAAAAACCTCTGCACTACTTCAAGCAACCCCAAAACGATTACCATAGGGATGTCGCAATTAACTAGCAATGTTTTAATTCGAGTACTATTGCGATATAAAAATCCGATTAACGACTACAACTACATAGAATGAGATCCAATCAAATGACTCACCGAAATAATAGTAGACATGATGTTGTACAAGGAGGAAGAAGAAGAAGAAAATTTCAGAAAAATGCCAGAACTTCAAAAACTTCGTCAAATGCTCTGATAAAATTTCAATTAATAAACAAGAGTCGTTAATTGATTTTAAGTGCAGATACCAATGAGAACTGACGGTGAGAGGAAATCGGCCTTCCTATTTTGAAGAAATGAAGTAAGAGCTTTGAAATCAGCAATTCAAATCTTTTGGGACGGACCAAATCGAGGCGATCTGAAATCGCCTAGGTATATCAGATTATGTGTTTTGGCAAATACAACCCGCTAAGAAACATCACCGATTCCCGAAGATATACCATCAGAGGAAACCGTACACCTCCACAATCTCATCTTCGAGTGGACATTCCGGACCTTCTCCAGACAACGGCACGGAGCTGAAAAATGTAAGGATTAGACGAAATCCCGTTAGGGTTTTTACGACGCCTGTCGAGGTGGAAGATGGCCCAAGGACGAGTGGACAACTGATGAAGTGTGCGGATCAAGGAGTCCTCGGACACTGATCTCCCTGCAAGCGAGTGGCTTAGTTTTACGAGTATAAGATAACCTCTCTGAAGAACTGCCGTGGACTTGGTAAATAAATTTAGTTCTTAGCTCAGACTGGCCGATAAAGATTGAGCCTGACACAAACCAGCAGTTTAACGTTATCACAAAGAAAGACTGAAGCCCGTTTTTCAGAACAGATAGTACTACTTGCTTAAAAGGAGTCCGTCGTAGAAGATCTTATTCTTCAACAGCGACAGAAATGACTTTGGTAACCATTAAAGTCGTTCTTACCTTCTCCTGTCAAAAACAATGTTTCAAAAGGAAAGAATAAACTCCACATACACGCAAAAAATGGCTGTAATAAAACTACGAGGCCGATGAAAAGCATTTAAAAAAAAAATGGCTAACAAAATGTTTATCGTGCGCGCTAATCAAGAGATCAGAAGGGAGGAAAAAAGCACAGCTGTGGTCTAAAAACTACATCAGTGCTGAAGGTTCATGCATAAAAACAAGATGTTATGTAAATTTGTCTATGGAAGATAGTAGTACAAAACTTAATAACTCGGAAGGGCATCGATGAGGTTGTATCTACAGAAGGTAGGAATGCCAAACTCAATAAAATGGGTGACTAAGCAACGCACTGAGAGCCGCGGTGGAAACGAAAACGCCGGCTACAATAAGGTGCGTGTTATTATTTTAGTACAGTAGTTAGTTCAAGGATCTATTTTTGTTGCAAAGATGAATTTACAGAGGGAAAAGACGAGACCATTTAGCATGGACTAAGACTAACGTGGAATCTATGCGCAAGATTACCACAGGATACGCTGCACATAGAAACAGGAAGTTAACAAGGAAAAGGAAGAAAAGACAAGAACGAAATAGCGCAGAAGGCATGATACTAAAACAAGTAAAATAAACACGAATGACACAAGCCTTAAAGGCCTATCTATAGCAGAGGGGACCCAACAACATCTCCCCTTGGGGCGTGAGTGCAAGGTGCGTTGGTGTGAGACCTGGCGTCGAGGCCCAGTCTAACTTTTTTGCCGGAGTATGCATGTTTTCACCGCCCAAACGATTTAATTACTTGGGCGGCGAAAAACATGCATGCAGGAGGCGAAAAAGTTAGACCGGGGGCTGGAACTTAGCCTGAATTTCACCACATTTTTGGTACCTGGGAAAATTAAACTGTGTAACTCACAGTGAAGAACCTCGTTTTTCCGTATGAGGGTAGTTAGTAGCGTCTTTTTGGAAGAAGCTGGGAATTTGAATTTCATGGAAAAAGATGCATTGTGATTCGTGCTTTCGAAAACCGATCAAATTGTAATTAGTGTTTTTGAGAAAAATTGAAATTAAAATAATCGCTTTCTGGAAGAGAGAAAACAAAACTAATACTTTTTGGGAAATGTGAAATTTAAATTGAAGTTTTTTGGAAAAACCTGAGACTAAAATCAGTGCTTTTGAAAAAATGAAAATATTGATCAGTGACTGCAGAAAGAAAATGGTGAATTTGATTTGAATACAAACTCGTCGGAATGAGTGATAGCAGTTCCCTCACCATACACAGGCTCAAGCCTGGACCAGCACCCACCACCAAACTTCATTAAAATGACTTAACTTCTGTCAACTTACATGTTAAAAACTTTTCTGTGCATCCATTTCTTGGAGCATAAATAGAAGAAATTACGACTCAACCTCACAAATAAGAAAACTCTAAATGAATGTCTATTACTCTATTTTCTGCAAGAGAATCTATGGAATAACGATAGCCATTTATTTGGCTCTAATAAAGACTTATAAACACCCAGTTAAATTTGATGTGGATAGTTTAAAGCGAGAAAAACTTGTAAACATCACGTAAACCACATGCAAACTGCCTACAGCCGGACACTCTGTCGACAGCCGGGCTGCTCGGCTCAGTGAAGAGAGTACCGAGTGCTTGCTACATCGAAAACGGCATAATGACGAAAATTTGACCAGATTCTTGTTACGCTGGAAAGTCTCTTCTAGTGCGTAAGCTCCAAATAAATGAAATGATAAGTTTGAAAAACAACGGTATGCAAATCAGACTAAGCCTAAGTTACGCTGAAAAAGTCTCAATGCATAAGTTCCAAAGAAAAATTATGATCTGTTCAAAATACAACAGTATGCAAATTAGACCACGTTTTTATTACGCTGTAGGAAAGTCTCTTTTAGAACGAAAATTTCCAAAGTAAAGTAATGATCTATTCAAAATACAACAGTATGCAAATTAGACCACGTCCTTATTACGCAAAAAAAGAGCCTCTTTCAGTACTTTAGCTTCAAAGAAATGCTATGATCCATTCGAAAAACAAAGGAATGCCGGTTTTCATGATCAATCAAATCACGAATGGAGGAACTTCCACTCTAGGGTATCAAGGTTACGCTGTTAGTGAACCCGCCTACGAGGCTATCGGCCTCGGCTCTCGAGTCTAGATTTTTACAGATGGCTGCCTTCCACTCCAATATCAGAGTTGTTCTAGTTTTTCACTAATTCATGTCAATTTATTCGGGTCCCTCTTTTTTACTAGTTTGTTCCGACTTATTCGATCTCTCTTTGTGTACGTGTATTTGTTTCAAGGTTTGTGACCTTTTCAGTGAACAGTGTGTGTCATGATAACACGGTTAATACCGAGTGACCCCATGATTAACGAGAGTTGTTGCTCAACAATAATTGAGCTATGCAATTAACGATGCGCTCAAAAATTTACGTCTTTCAATAATCCCAATTTTCTTTTGCGTAAAATTGCTTGGCTAGAATTTACCTTCACAATTACTGTATATCGATGATTTCTAGAACCTGTATCAGTGTGTTTAAGAAAAAACTCCTGAGCCGCGCAGTGAGGAGAGCAACAGCCAGAACTTCCGACAATACATAACACGTGATTTTATCACGTGTCCACTCTGTGCGGGTGCTTCCTTCAGAGAGCGACCTCAGCGTTTATCACGGCGCTTACTGAGACAGGACCTCAAGTTGCTGTTGCTGGACCTCCAGCTACGAGGCGACTTATCCACACTACTGGGCCGTGAGGCCAATTCCTTATGTTAGGCGTATGCTTTCAAAACCTGACTTTTGCTTTCTAGTAGCACCTTCCCTGTTACAGTATCTTCTGTGCTTCGTAGTAAAAAATAAATAACCTACCACGACTTTTCGTCCTTGCAATAGGAGCGATGTTAGTCGTAGGACCTTGTCGGGTGTCGCCTTATGAACAACGGAGCCGGAGACGAGATTATTGCATGAGGTAACCCGCGACACACGGACGTTAGAACCACTGAATGATTATCGTTTTTAAATTCACGGCAAGGAATACGTCCTTTCATTATAATTTAAAAAGTGCTGCAAACTCGTACAATTTCTTCCGTTATCACTCAATGAAAAAAAACAGAAACGATTGTCAAAAACACTTTTGGCAATCGTTGTTACGGCATCCTTGAATAATAATTTAACATGTGTTGCAAACTCGTACAATTTCTTCTGTTGTCGCTCAGTGAATTAGATGCACTTACAAGGCTTCAGTTTCAGAGGGATCAATGGTAATATTACTCTCGGATAACAAGTGAACCGTGTTTTTAATACTATATGGTGGTTACTAGAAATTTTGCTCGTATAATTTCTTTATTATAGTTTGATAGACTCTTCCAAGGATTTTACTTGTTCCTCTTGTTGTATTCTTTAACGGTGCTGATAATATTCAACATTCAAATAAACTAAAATACCGACGATCAAACTATAATGATTCAAACTTTCGGAAAGTGCTCAGTTGCCTTCAGATCTTGGCCCGGGTTTGTCTCGTACGTAGAACCGCAGAGTGGGTCGATTGTTTTGGCTGGGAGACAGGTATTTCGTGCCTTGTCAAAATAATTTTCTTCTATTCTTTATTTCCGAAATTCATTTTTTTTAAACTCTGCGACTTACAACCTTACTTAACAGCGGCGTCCAGCGGTCTCATGTTGAGTAAGGTTGTAAGTAGCAGAGTTTAAAAAACGATTTCAATGCTCGAAAAAAATTGTCTCTTTCGTCAGCAGTGTGAAAATGTAATAGCATGATGATATTTTACCACGCATGGTAAAATCTTTTCGAAAAAAGATGTTGGAATAATTGATTTGCTGTTCATTCACATCGATACGTGAATGAGCAATTTACATAGTGGTGCTCTTATGCCCCGATAGGGAGTAAACGTTTTAATTAAGTATTAAATGCAATATAAACGGTATCATTTTCAATACTCAAGATGTTTCTTTACGCGTCACTCCACTACACTGCGTCTGTATCGAAAAATTTACGCGATAATTATGAAGCTAGTTTTAGATATGGCGACGGAAACTATGCAATGTTATCTCATGCTTTAAAACGGCTATCGCAGTTTAAACCACGTCTTTTGCAGCCCCAGCGGTGCGCTGCAAGCGCAAGGCTTCATGAAATTAACGCAGGCTGCTCTTGAACGATCAAAGCCACGTTTAAATTGGAGCTCTGACCGTCAGAACGACCGTCGAAACTAACGGGTCTCTCTCGACCGAAAATTAAATCTGTAACAAGGCTGTCGAGTCAGACATGAACTCGACTATTTATTTCTGGGAATTCAGTGCAATAAAATTCCTCTGAATATTGAAGAACCTCTGGAGAAATGGCTGAACAACGAACAAGGTGCGCAGTTATTGTGGGAAAATATTGTTCTGTTTAAAGTTTTGAGAGCAGGGGAATTAAATGGCGCTCTAGACGCTTGAATAGTTCGCTAATTAAATTGGATTCCTAATCACTGCTCTATATTGATGGATTTTTTAAAGTTATCCCCTAATTTTTATGTGAGATGCTGGTATTGTCCCGTTATTGATTAATACCGAGCATTGCATGCCATCTTCGAGAGCGTTGCTCAGCAAAGTGAAAAAGTACTTTAACTTTCTTCCAACATGAAAAGCCAATTGGACTTTTTGCATAATTTTATTCAACCCCTATTTAACAAAGTAGCTCATTACGTCTATCGTTCCCCGTTGATTCAGCATAAGAAATCCCTTTTCGTCATAAAAATATGACATCTTTTGAAGGAAATTTATTCCCTGGTTTTGCCTTGTTTTTACAAACCATTTTCACGTTTTCTACGTATTCAAAGCTTTTAATAAATGATTTTCTCGAAAAAATTAAACGTCACTGACTCCTCTTCTTCCAAAAATCATTTTGTCGATATTTTAGGCCAAATTTTCCTCAATTTACCCTGAGGTAAATTTTCACTGTCAGGAAAGTTGTCTTTTAACAAGACTTTCTTTCCTCAAATAATGAAAAATGGAACTTCACGTTGAATATGGAAACAAAAACAACGCGTATTATTTGAGCTGTAGCCTGCCTGCATGTTCGCTGTTTTTGTATTTCTGTTCTTGTTTCTGTAATACAGACCACCGCGTGAGTCGCCAGTTTTATTTTTCTTTATTTTCTGTTCGACGAAATTCGTCGATCGATGAGCGCCCCTCGGCGCTGCGCCGCGCAGCCTCACGAGTGTCTGGCAATCGAGTGTTTGCTTGCTGTTTACTTGGTGTTTGCTTGCTGTTTAGTTGTTTTTTGCATGCTTTTTGCTTGCTATTTACTTGTTGTTTGCGTGCTATTTAGTTGCTATTTACTTGTTTGCTTGGTGTTGGCTTGTTGTTTGCTTGCTGTTTGCTTACTGTTTGCTTACTGTTTACTTGTTGTCTGCTTGGTGTTTGCTTGGTATTTGCTTGATGTCTGCACGCTGTTTTCTTGCTGTCTGCTCGCTGTTTACTTGTTGTCCGCTTGGTGTTTGCTTGGTGTTTACTTGGTATTTGCTTGATGTTTGCTTGGTGTTTGTTTGCTGTTTATTTGGTGTTTACTCGCTGTTTGCTTGCTACTTATTTGGTGTTTACTTGTTGTTTATTTGCTGTTTACTTGTTGTTTATTCGTAGTTTGCTAGTTGTTTACTTTTTGCTTGCTTGCTATATACTTGGTGTTTGCTAGCTGTTTACATGTTGTTTGCTTGCTGTTTACCTGTTCTTTGATTGCTGTTCACCTACTGTTTGCCAGCTATTTGCGAGCTGTTTTTTGTTAAGTTCTGTTTTTTCTTAATTCTGTTCGTACTGTTTTCTCACTGATTTTCATTCCCTTACTATTTCTGTGTTGCATGTTGCACTGCCTGGATTAAGAATCATAACTTGATGTTTGAGATGGGATTTTATGCGACAAGACAAATAATTAGCACATTCTCATAATAACTTCTAACATCTCGAGACAATGCATTCTGATTCCAGTCGTTCAACTTTAAACAATTGAGGAACGTATGCAAAAACTTTTTGAGACTAATACCAACTAATCCACGTAACTTTATTCAGGTATAATGTAACTCTTATCTGAATCTTATACTTGTTTAGAGATAAAAGTTAAGTTCTGGGATATGTAGACATTCACACTGATGCACACACTCAAATACTTATGATTAGAATTCTGCGTGTCTTTTAAATCATTGAAGTGCACTCAACTTTGCTAACAAACTTTTGCCAGACATCATGCAAACGTCGCCTGTAAGGAGACGGTCGCTGAAATGCTAAATGAAACCACCGAAAGCACTTTAAATAGTTTGCTCAAAAACACAAACTAGGTTACGGCAGACATTCGGATTAAATCCTGAGGAAGACTCATCAGATGAGACACGTCAACATCAATCAGAAATATTGTGACATTTCCTGCCTCAAAATTCCTCGCAGGAACAAAATCACAGGCGTCCTAAATCCATTTCGATCGAGCGAGGGGAGGGCAGAAAAAGAGGGGCAAATGAGGGATACTGGGTAGAAAGCTGCGAAATTCGCAGCTCTTAAAGTTGCCCCACGGAAACAAGCTTCATTCATGCAGTGGATGGACGCTGGCGGTCCCCCCTCACTTCTGTCTGTAGGAAGGGACCGATTGGTAGCAATGAAACTTTTCCCTTTGATACTTCGCATTGGTACAACTTCTTCACTTTTTGAGTGGGGCTCTCAACCATCTGGAGATGTGGTGAAACGTCTGAAAACTCAACTTATTGATTTATTTATCTTCGTGGCTTTGAGCATCAACAAAAGCAAATAGACAAGTTGAGCTAATGCGTGATTCCACAAGCTAGAATCATCGCAAATCAGAAAGTATTCCAACTTCGTAAAGGTCTTTAGAAGCCATAAACTTACGAAAAGCAAAGAGACAAGTGAGTTAATTTGACGTTTCAAATGAAGATTTCCTGGAAAGAAAGCAACATCCACACATCGGGTCAATACCGTATTTACATGATATAAAACTGTATACATGGTACGGTAAATATTAGTCCTATTTTTGGTGCTTCTCCATGCTCCTCGAACCCACACACTGGAGGCTTGTTAGCGCAGGCACGAGTGGTGCCTGGAAGGCTCAGGTCAAGCACCCACCGTTCAAAAGCTGCTTTCGCAAAGTCCTCGAGTCAGAGCCAATTTGCAACACTGCAGTAAAATGCGCTTACCAGAAGCTAAATGCAGTCAGGGCTTCGATCGGATTTGAGTCACTAAATGGACATTGAGAGCTCCATGGTTTCTTGTGTGGGTGGAATTTCACAGACCCACCAGGGCTCAAAACTGTGGAGTTGATTTATTATCATAGGAGAGAATATGAACGCTTCATGTAGCATATAAAAATGGACAGGGTTGGGACTTGTTCTAGCGTCCATGGCCAGGAGAGCTAAACTTTTATTAGAGATACAGTCTCTAGAACTGGCGAGTATGGTTATTAAATTTGCTCTAAGATATTATCTCAGCTAACTCTCAGATGTTGAAAAAATGCGGCAGTAAAATATAAGCAAACAAATGAAAGAAAGGCGAAAAATGTTCAAATTATTCTGCAGATAAAACACGGGTACTAGCTGTAAAGTTAGGATCGCCACAAAATGACGAGAAGTTATTGTCATTTTAATTGTTACTTACTCACATTGATTGAAATGCATTCCGATATTATCTTAGCACAGACAAAAAAATCAAAATGAATCGAATAAACTACCAATTTAAAACGGTTGTGAGGAATAAATTACATCTGTAGTTCAAAAAACTGTCGTCATTAACGGTGGGAGTACATGATGCAGTCACAAGTCAATCATTCAGCAAATGAAGCAGAAGTGCCTTCTACACGGTAATGCGCCTACTCAGACCCTTCCGTGACATTCGGTAGAAAATTCTGCTGAAAACTCGTCCATCTCGGTGCTGTCCTTCCTTCGTAAAACTCGAAAGCATTGCATGTTGCTTTCACACTACGTTCCGCTACAAGCATGTTGCGTAGTGGCAACATTTATATTCCTGACATCCATAGTGTGTGTTCGGTAGCTAGGTAGGTAGTACCGTCTCTTGACATTTACACTAATTTTATGCTAATACCTTCATGCTCATTTCGAGTTACGTACCTTCTAAAGAAGGAATTGATCACTCAGAACGATTAGCAATGTTGCACACGAATAACATGTTGACCGCCGCGATGTGAGCCGCCGGTGTACTCGGAAGGAATTTTCATAATGCTGCTGACCGCTCAGCAGCCACACACTCAGTTTTTATGAATACTCAATCAAAATTGAATGAAGACACGATACATTTATTGTTTGCAATTTCAAAATTGCTCCCTACAGTTGACTTCAAATTGAAGTTGAATATTGAACTTCAGTTTAACTCACTGAGGTCAACTAGTTTAATCGTAAACATGTGAGGTCCTTTTCCTGCGCGCAATTCTCTTTGCATAATACTCGAATTCATGGCAGACAATGGCTCCCTAAGGAAACATTAAATTTTGATAGGTGCTAAGAAGCCCATACTAGCCTCGTAAATTGGTTCCATAAAGTTAAGTGGAACTATTTTTCAAGGAGTAAGGGAATCTAAACGATGACTTTCGAGGTTTTAGTGTTCGTAAACTACAAATGCGGAGTTAGGCAAGAAAATCAGTCATTGTCTTTGGAAAATGAATATCAGGCAGGAATATTAGTCATTGTCTTTGGAGAGTGAACGTCAGGCAGGAATATCAGTCATTGTCTTTGGAGAGTGAATGTCAGGTAGGAATATCAGTCAGTGTCTTTGGAGAGTGAATGTCAGGCAGGAATATTAGTCATTGTCTTTGGAGAGTGAAAGTCAGGCAGGAACATCAGTCATTGTCTTTGGAGAGTGAACGTCAGGCAGAATATCAGTCATTGTCTTTGGAGAGTGAACGTCAGGCAGATTACATACTTCATTTCACTCTGGGGGGCTTATAGAATTTTTATCTGCTCATCTAATCCAGGAATGTTTATTAACAATTTCTAAACCTATAGTGCCTCTCTAGCCCATGAGATGGGTAATAAGTGTAGGTTAATTACGTATGTCTATCTTACGCAAATTGGGACTCCTCACAAGGCATAAAAGAGCCATTAAATTTAGGTTAGAAAGGTTTGTTAATCCAATGTTGTGGGGACTTGCACTTCCAGGGGTAATACTGTTGAGTGTCTTCATTTACAGATAGGCTTTCGGGACTTCTGTCTTCATCTTTTGTGCCTACTTTACTTCTTTCAATTACAATTTAAACAATTTATTTCCCACTGGTGAGACAGAGGTAGAATGTTTCTTAAGTCTAGTACAATGGTCAAATTTAAGTATAGCTACCTGTGGGGCCGAATAAGTTCAGCGACTTCTGGGGCATCCTACCATCAACGTTATTCTAAGTCGTACCTTCTTCGCTATTTCTTCTCTGTCTTTCGTCTCCTTTTCTTAACTCGCTGTTTTTATGTTCAGTGTATCCTGTGTGGGACTACATCTAGTTCGTAGATTCCACGTTTTTCTCAGTTCATACTAAATGGTCCAATCTCTTTGCTCTCTGAAAATGTTTTTGCTATAGAAATGTAGCCTTAAACTAACTACTACCCTATACACACAGTACGCTGATAGCATCTAAAAGCTAGTCAACATTGGGCACTTATGATCAGCCTATTCGAGCACAATAAATTGATATCTTAGGCAGAATATTCTCTCGAATCAATTTAAAGTTCTATTTCAATACCTCGTGTCTAGTTTAGAAATCGGAATAACAGAACGACGTGTTTAATCCGTGTTCCAAGTGGCGCTACTCCGAGGAAAACCCCTTAGTACTCACTCTGAATGGGATATAATTGTGGGGAAGATTACATAACTCCTCCGAAAAGTTATTATAAGAAATGTGATCAATTTGGGTCAGGTCCATCCGACTATGAGCGATCAGTACTTTGCGAAGAAGTCAACGGAGGAGAAACTGTTAGTTACGAAATGTGATCTTGTTCCTGGCAAAATCTTTACCGTACAGTGTCAAAAGAAGAAAATCATTTCTACCATAAACTGAATTAGTTGACGTTGATCATGACAACATGATAATATAGTTAGGCATCACTTCATACCGTAGGTGAAGCTTGACATTATGATTTGAAGTTGCAGTCTAGTCAGCGTGGGATTTACATCGGAAGGTCTTCAAAGAATTCCTAGAATTCCATTGAAAGTGTGGAAAACGACATTCGCAAATGGGCTGGACGACTTGAGACAGGAAGACGCTTGGCATTTCCTGAACACGAGTAAATTACGAGTCAAGGCAGACGGCCGAGTGCCTCAAAAGCCGTTGCATGGATCCCTCGAGGGGCTCAGTCAGTCGCCAGATTTTAACCCAACAGAAATTCTTTTGAAAAAATCAAGTTAAAAGACTGGGTCTCCACATTTGAAAAGCGACAGAGCGAGTTCATGGTGAGTCGTGGACGAACAAGATTCCAATTGGCGTATGCAAGAATTTTATTTCGTGGAGCAAGAGACGGTAAACAGTTTTGTCATTTCAAAGGTATGTATGATATACTTTTCGACTACCTCTCCTCATTCATACCTTCACTTCAGGTTCAGAATGACCAAAAAATTCAATGCAGGTCCAGATAGGGAAATAAATAGTGTTCTTGTTATGATGTGGAGCGAAAAACTGCAAGTAAATCCAGTGGGCACAAAAATAAACTCGGGCCCGAATAGCGCAAAAAAGGCGATCCAAATACCATAAAAAAATTTCCAGGAAGGTCTGCATTGATGGCGCAGAGAAATTACATTTAAGTTCAGACTGAGAAAAATTACACCCTGGCCCAGACGACACTGAAAAATTACCTTCAGGCCCATACACAGCAAAAATTACAACCTGACCCGCATTGCAGAAAATGTTACATGCTGGTCTAGACAGCTTCACAAAATTACGGCCTGTATGGTACAAACAAAGCAAAACTGAAGCACATTCTGGAAATAAGAACAAAGGATGGTACATGAGCAAAGCAGCGGTCGCTAAGCAGCCCGCACATCAAAGGCGCGAATTGAAGCAAAGAATGGCGTTGTCGCTCAGCTTAGAAAGCCATGCCAAGTAACCGGCGGCGGCCGGAGGAAAGTTAAGTCTTTGATGTCGTTGGAATAAATGCGAGGATAATTGCATTTAAATAAGAGGAATCTCAGTTCAAAGTCGTCCATCATAAGCGTCATAAGCTACTTATAGCCTGAATTTATTTCTTAACCGCATTGTCGTAAAGGAACAAAGTCGCGACGTTTTGGCGGTTGTTCAGAGGAAAAGAGTAAATATTCGAAGCCTATATTTCAACTCCGTAGTGGAATGAACGAAAAATTCTCAGTAATTATTATAGAGTTTCAACATTCAAGAAAACTTGTGTCACTTGTGCTATAATTTTGACAGCCTTCACATCTCGAGATGCGACGAAGAACTATTATTTTGTACGATTTCTTCAAGCATCAGTGAGAGAATCTCGACGATACTGAACGAGTAGAGCATGGAAATCTTTCCTGAGTAATGATGGACAACGC
>JACJUY010000324.1:95032-125724 GCA_014220935.1 Platorchestia sp. MABIK
GATCGTAAAATTATACATAAATAGCATGCAATATACGCGTGGTTAAACGCAAGGTGTGAAGTATTTCGAAGCAAGTAAAATTAATGCTGCAATATTTTTAAATGGGTCGTTACGTAAAATTATCGCGTAATTATATGCAAGATTCACATGCGTTTAACGAATAACACTAATGAAGTGAAGTTAAGGCGAATACTCACATAAAAAGCAGCAAAGTTAACCAAATATTGTAAGACTCCAGTAACATTCCCAACAGAAAGGGATACTGGACTTAGGATTTGTTCTTCAGGGAGTCTTAGAAATTAACTAGAATGTCGGGCAACAAATGAACGGTTCTACGTGGGGTCCTCTTACTCAATTTAGGTTAGAGAATTAAACGCAGATTTTATAGTTGTGATTAAATTTGAAGGCTTTGCTAGCAAAATAGAAGTAATGGTGAAATACATTAGAAAATGTGAGGTATTGGATTGCAATGTGAATTTCTAAAAATAAAGTCATGTTTCTGATGAGAGGAGATATGTAATAGAAAACCTATGACATTTTAAATGCAAGATATATGTATTTTGAAAATAACAAAATCGAATCACGCTAGGTAGAACTTGAATGAGAAACATAGCTGATACTATTCTGCACAAAGCACTACCTGTATATTGTTTTGCCAACATCTATATGAAGCATCGTATGCAGAATTAAAGTTCACTGATCGCTCGAAAACCCTACTTTTAATTGGGAAATTTCTGCGCAAGGTATTCACAATTCCGCAAACCGAGGAGTAAACATCGTGGAAAAACGGAGAAACAACATCCACCGATGAAATAAGAGCATGTTTGTCCACGAATGCTTTCTCACATCCTTCGAGAACTGGACCTCTGTTCAGAATAGGTTCTATACAGCGGCCTCACATGATCATTCCTGACGTTCACTACTCAACCGGCCCCACACAAGTTCCGATATAAAAGAAGGACTTTCTCGAACCACAGCACCACCGACATTTGTCCCTGCGTTGGACTTCCAGAAGTTGGCAAAAGTTGCTACTTTGTATTGAACTTCCGTAGACATGCCAACTCGTACGAGCGTCATTACTACACTAATCATTACGAGGTTTGCACCGAGGGCAAAATCCTGCTGTCTGGCTTTCCCTAAATGCCTCTCTTTAGGATAAAAATGATGAAATGCAAACATTCCTCCAGAAATATTAAGCACAAATGGAGAATGAAAGGGGAGAGGTAAGTGAATAGTGGGGAAGCAAGGTGGTGTTTGGCAGGGAATGTTCAGCAGAATTGGGGCACAACGAGTCCTGAGCGTGAAGGTAACGAGGATGAGCGGCTGCGAAGCGAAGACCTAATTGTTGACACTCTCCGCACCAACCTCGGCCGGCAAACACCAGGCAGAGATGCCCAAGCAGGTCTCCTATCGTTGTCGTCAAGGAAAAACAGAAATCGAGCAGCAAAAGAAGTTTTCTACTTTCACGCGTACGAGTTTTCTTTCCGTAATGAGAAAAGAAAGCAGGTTAATGCTTAATTAATGTACAAGAATTGTAGGTCTCAGAAACGGTAGCGAGTTGGTTAATTGTTTTACTTCGTCTATCACAGCCAATATTTTCAATTTGTTTACAAATCAATACTAGTTCTCAAATAAAATTTACCTCAAAAATGAGACCACCTTTTGTTATTCTATTATTTTTAGTTCAATAATTCGAATAACTTCAATTTTTTACACTACTTTAGATCATCCTCAAAATTCATGACATATTTGTATCACTTGACAGACCTTCACTCGAGTGTTTCATTGAAAGGAGGAAACAATCAGTCACTGAGCCAAGTGGGGGAAAACCGGACTAGGCGGAGTCATAATATGGTTTGCATAATAAGTGATTTATTTAAACAAGCTTCATCTTATTAAGTAAGGGCTGTGCCAGTGTAACAGTAGAGAACAAGTTCTCAACCCAGCCACGCCGACATGGACACAACTTAAACGATTCATTTAAACAAGCTTCATCTGATTAAGTAAGAACTGTGTCAGGGGAACAGTATAGGATACAAGTTTCTCAACACAGCCACGCCGAATACGACACATCTTTAGTTCACGCTTAATTCACCAAGATTTTACAGCAAGAGTTCCGTTAGCTTGACTGGGCTCAAAAGGCATTTGTTTAGTCGCTGTTTCGTAGCGCTTGCATTTGCTAGATGAAGTGGGTCGTGAGTAGACCGCTCGAAGCTCGACGTATCAGCAGACCTGTCGGGTAAAGTGCCAGGCGAGGCATAATTGACGCCAGTCCTGATCAAAGCCATGAATTGAAAATTCAATGGAGCTAAAGTCGCTCAATGTGACTTGGAAAGCGAGATGGAGGCCTTCATTAGAATTTTGATCGTTTGGAAAATCTGAAATATCCACGAACTACGTGAGATATTACCGAGGGAGCAGCAATAAACGCTTTATACCGTGTCAAAAAGATTGTATTTCAACAGAAAGAAGGCCTGCCTAACTTTCAGCTCGGGACCTCACAGCCGTCTCCCCCTGGGAGGCATTATCACTCCTCCTGGGAGTGATAATTCCCATAGATACAATAGATATACTCCCCTGAAGGGAAACAAAAAAGAGGAAGCGAATAATCCGTGAAAACCGCAAGACGCAAGGTGGGCTAGGGAGACGCGCGCCCGGAAGGCCAATCTACAGCGAGTCCACAAAAAAATGTCTCCACTGACCGATATATGTATGTATGATACCGGAACCATTCAACAGTCTAATTCTGATATATGGTTCTGGTTCGTATATCGGTCAGTGGATACATTTTTTGTTGACACCCTGTATAGCTGAGACAGGCGACACCCACACCCGAGGTCTAGCCTTACAACCCTCAAGGGTCACCAATGCGTCTCTGTATCAGGGTTGCTAGACTGGCCTTTTTTCTGGTACAAGAAGCCAATTCGAATTTGGATGAAATTAAACGGAAGCGGAAACCAAATACATGATAGACTGGCCTCTTTTCTGATACTGGAAGCAAATTCGAATTTGTATAAACGAAAACAAAAACTAAATGTGAGAAATATTGGAGTAAATGAAAAATATTTATCAATTATTTGACGCATTATAATTTTCGTTTTGGTTTCCTTAATGCAGTTCGAGTCATCGCCTTCTACAACGGCAAAGATAAACTTTCGAAAGACATGTTCTCTTCTGTAATATATCAACATAAGGTAGCGCATAGCATGCGTGTTAATACGTAGGCTTTTGGGGAAGGTGTTCGTTATCCCCTTTTTACACGCACAAGAGCGCTGTGCGTGCGCGCTGCAGAACACGCCTGCTGGAGCTTCCGCACTGGTCTTCAACTCGAATGTCGGTCTCCGTAAGCCATTTGCTTCCAGCCAAAAAATACAGTTTTCCTGCGACACAAGATGCTACTTAGCCTTCGAACCCTGTCGATCTTCCGCATCGTGGGGTTACTTTGATTTCATCACGCAAATCTCAGGAGAATGACACTCTGCCCGCTTACCCATTGCAAATTGTGTAGCTCTTGTATCCAATTTTAGTCTTTTATCGTAGGAAATTGAAATAAGTATAATACTTTAGTTTTATGTCAGTTTTTCTGTTGATGATGCCTCTTTGAATTGAACTATTCAATTTTAACGATTTCACTTACTTCAACTCAGAATGTTTGCATTCAAAATCTTTTTATACACCTCACTATTCATTGTTGATTTTTGCAAAAGAAAAAGCCACAGTGCGTTTGAGCAAGGATTTAATTTGGAACACAGAAGCAAGCATTTGATTCTATTCACATTTACTAGGAATACTATTAACAAATTAATTTTAATTATAAAGCAATCAGAGTTTCCAATAATTGAAATTTAGCCACAATTAGCCAACGAATCAACATAAATAATGAAATTTCAAAATTCCATAGAGCTAAAATTCGCGAACTAGTGCCAGGCCGAAGGAAAGCACACGCAGTACTTCAGGTGTCTTATTTAAGAAGAAATATTTGATCTGCCACATCACGCTTTCCTTCTCACGATCGTTTGCGGTCCGCTCAGATCACGCGTTCACCGGTCTTTATTGATTCCAAAGTGATGCTCAACCAAATGAAAAGGACGTCAATCTATGTTCTACCAAAATTTTCAAGTGCTGTTTAACCAAATTAAAAGGACGTCAGTCTATATTCCACCAAGATTTCTCAGTGCTGTTCAACTAAATTAATAGTACGTCAGTATATATATTTGCTACCAAGATTCTCAGCGATCTTGTACGAGTTGAGCTCGATGTTAAAAATAATTTTTACTCAAAAAATGTTCCTTCGTTTTTACGAGTATGGCGGTTTTATAAATGTATGAATCTCGGCATGCAATCAATAGTTTTTTAAAGCAATTTAGCACTTTGTATTCATCTACAACAAAGTGCGTCTATTTTTCACACGCTGTTTATAAATCGTTAGAAAAAATGGAGTAAACGATCGAACTCGGCCAAGCAAACCTCCTTGTGTGTTCTCCCCGCAGCGCTATCAACGCACGGGCTTGGGAGATCACTTCTTCATATTTTGAAAACACACCACGTGTAACATGTGCTTTAAAACGGCTGAATATTTCATGTTCGATG
Organism: Platorchestia sp. MABIK; assembly: GCA_014220935.1. Lineage (NCBI taxonomy): Eukaryota > Metazoa > Arthropoda > Malacostraca > Amphipoda > Talitridae > Platorchestia > Platorchestia sp. MABIK. Next base: position 99,623 of record JACJUY010000324.1, read on the forward strand.
CTTGCAAATGTACACAGATCTAATTCAAATCATGAAACCTGCTCTTGCTAATGCATTTCGTAAAATGTGTCGAAAAAGAAAAGAGTATCTTTCAGGTCTGCGAAGTTTGTGCATAATATTTTAGGTAGTGCATTCATCGACAAGTAGTAGTTCTGCAAATCTGACGATATCTAAACTCAATTTTAGTTTTTCTTTAAGATTGATAACATAAGTTGTTGAGACGCATAGAAAACATCTTACTTTGTGTTTCGAAGATATTTTCGATTCTTTCAAGCATATTATGTATCGGCTTCGTCTTTGTTTTTTCCCTAATTTTGAGCAGTAAACAGGTGAGAAATAAAAGCGCGTAAAAACACATCAACTAGCACTGCTGAACAATGGCCCCGTACATGTCTTTGTAGGTCAAGTGTTATTTTTATACAATTAATAAAAAGAACTTGAAGCCTCTATTAGAAATTTTTACATGATCAATGCGAGCGCAAATTTAATTCTGATTCTGCACGCCCAAATTATTTATTGACAGAATTACCCTAAATTCCAAAGGCGATGCACGCAATAATATGATCATAATATAACAAATCCCTGTTCTCACGCTCTGAGCGCTTTCAGCTCATGCATTACAGATGAGCACAAAGAGCCAGTCGCGTTGTGCTGTCTCATAACAGCGGACGCAGGAAAACAACATTGTTCATTGCAATATATGAACAACCGAAGACTTTCAACAAGCTCAGAATGTTTCGCAATTGAATGGGAGTCTTGACCGCCCTTGTGGAGAGCAGACTTTGAAGAGCAGCTCGAATTCTAACAAGAGAACTTGGTCTGACTTCCTGGAGTAAATAAGTTAAAATAGGTGCTTCAGTCTAGCTCCTTGATTGAGTTATAATAACAGCTCATATTACTAGAAATAACGAAAGAGAAGTGAAATGAAAGCAATACTCATCAAAAAGCTGTTCAATAAAAATACCATTCTGGAATTATAATCCAAGAGGAATGCAGCACGCATGCTTGTTGTTTAATATAACTAGCAATTTCGATGACGCTATTGTGTGAGACAAAGGCTGCGATCGCGACTCGCAGCCTCACATAGCACAGCTTCTAGCTGTGCTATTGGTTCTTCGGCGCAGGTCTCGACAGGAGGACAAGCAACACTTGTGCAGCAGCAGCGTGAAGTCTGCCACTTGATTTTACTCAAGCGATCTACTAAAATTACATTTGGGCTCAGGAACAGCGGCGATGGCGATGAGCGCAAATCAAGAAGACTGCGCTTGTGACGCAGATGTTCTGACAGCCACAATGGCACCGCAATCCACGAGCTGAGCGTTATTGCCTCCTCTGAAATACCGCAGCTTGCACGGCGTCCGCAAGAGAAGGCATCGGACTTTCTATTTCGCTCACATCGCACTCGATGTAAAGCTTGGGGGGGGGGNGGTAAGTGTGTGTTAGATTTAACCCTCAGCTGTGTCATGCGTGACACAGTCAATGGAAATGCTAGTATGTTTTATTTTTTGCCTAAATTGTGCTTCACTGTGTTTATTGAAGTTCACCGTCGAGTGGCAGTTCTGTTCGTGTTCTGAGGTCGGTGACAACCTGACACTATTGTCAGCCTAAAAATAGGAATTAAAATATGTAACGCTAATATAAGATATAAATTCTGACAGTTAAGGGATAAAGTTTGTTGTATGAATAATTTTAACACGTTCACTGTGCACAAACATGTTGAAAGTAGCTCAGAACCAAAACGTAATTCTGAAAAATTATAATTCACAGGAAAACGATAATGTCAGCAATGTTAGCATATGTCACATAGGTCTAATAGTACTTTTCCAAGGAATTAAACTCAGTTTTTTGGTGACATCTTCTTCAATTTCTATAACGCTTCTCGTAATCACTATTTGAATTCTGTAATGAAATCTTGTCCGATTCACGAGTGTTAATCATTATTACTGAGCACTTAAAAAAAATAACTTATACCTAGCAAATATGAAAAATTACATCGTCACGCATCAAAAACCCATGGCAAGGGGCTCCAAATATCTTCAATGCACATTTGTCTTATTTCAGTTTCTGCGAGTCTGGTCACAACAAATGAGCAGTAATTTTTGCCAGGCTGGTCACCACACATGGGTGAGGCTGTGTCGTGTAATTCAATGCAATGAAAATGAGGTTGTACCGTGTAATGTACGAATATGCCTTATCGTGTCAGACTACATGTTTATGTTTTCATTATGTTCAGATTCAGAAACTGTTTCAAATTTACCAGGCCCTCACAAAATTGAATCGACAATTGGGCCAATTCCAGCAAATACAAGTCTTCAAAACCATCATCTTCCACTGTGCTCAACAAGCGCTCAGGACTCGGTCGATATCAGTTTGGAAAGAAGAAATTAAATCCCAGCCAAAGCAAATATTTGACATTTTCTGAGACGAGAGAGCTAAACGGCTCAGACTTACTCAACACTTCACCACGATTTACTTTCTTGGATGAGACGCAACTAAACGAAATTGCCTCAAGGCCTCTCAGCAATTGCTAATTTCTCTTCTCTGTGCGTGACGGCAACGTTTCGGTGACAGCTCTAAAATTCTACTGTGCAGGGCCTGAAAAAGAATTAATGGGCTAAACGGTAGTGAACACGTTTTATTTATTTATATTTGTGTTATATGTATTTAATACGGAAATTTTTTATATAGATCAATTATCTGCTAGCAATAAAAAGAAATTTACAACATCCATGGACCCCAGACTCTGTACAAACACTTGCGGCAAAGACCTTGAACTTGCCAGAATCAGAGAGATAGGCTTGATTGCCACGAGTGCCCAGCAAACAAAGGTGGACAGGAAATTTACGAGTTCCATAGAACCTCAGGTGCCGCAACCTGCATCAACTTCTATGATTCTGGCACCACCAAAACACCGCACCGCAGAATTCGTTGGAAAGTTGCTCAGCGAATGTGTCCTTTCTGAGAACTCATCTGCTTCTAACGGTCCGATGATTTCCTACCAACTCCAGACAAACGCAACTTGGAGACCATAACAAATGGCGACGACGAACAAGCGAAATTTCTAAGAAATAGCAATTTGGACAGACCTTAAGCACTCTTCTGCCTCGCTGACTTCAGGCGGAATTTAATGGTTCAATCTCAAATGCTTGTGGGCTTCTTTACTAACATCAAAAAAATGTTTAGTTTACCGACAGTCAACCATAATATATCCGTTGGAACTTCTTACCATTGAAAACGTCCATCATTTATTCGGCGTCCTTCAAAGAAACTTATATGATCTCATTTAGAGACACAAATATATGCGCTATGATCATTTCCCTGTATTGGGAAGCCGATCGGACTTTCACTTACTGGAAGGAATACACAAAATTAAGTGCGAAATTGATTTCCAAGAACAATTTCAGCTCGAGTGCTTACTGTTGACACTCACTATTTCAAAATTTAGTTACAATTATCAGACTTACAGGGCAATGATTTCTAACTAGGAAATAAAACCGATTAATGACATAATTTCGAAACGTGAAATATTAGAAATATTTTGCATGTGAGGAATATTGTCTCCATTAACAGATCACAGTCAAGATGTAAAGGAAAAGCAATCAAATTTTAAATGAATGCTGTTTAAATTTTTCACTCAGATCAAGCTTAAATATGTTGACATTCTGGAAGACAGGGTTATTTAATTAACGACACGCACTGTATTTGTGGACAAATAAGGACGCTGGCCAGTTAGTGCTCGCACCGTGCGGGATGTGAAGAGAGGCACAATTATTGCGATAAGATCGTAATTTGCAATCAAATGCTTAAATAATGAAGGGTATGGGGGCTTCCACGTGAGATTTTTCCGCGTTAATATTCAATTGATTATTAAACATTCTTCACATATGATGCTGTAGACAAATTAGTTTATCAAGCATGTGATTCCTTAACGTAATTATGAATTCAAAAGCTAAAACTCAAACCCATTGAAAAGAGCTCTGCTATTTTTTGGATCAATCTATGTAAACTTTTCACGCGAGGTCCCTGCCGTTACTGCTCCTGGACGGTGAAATGAAGAAATCTTCTAGTGTGCTGATTTAACAGCATTCAAAGGTAAACATATTTAAAATAATGGCATGAGTGATTTTTAGCTATCACCTTAACCAACTGTCGACAGGACTGTAAGTAATAGTCTTTACTTCGATAAAATTCACACTTTCTTCAACTACACGAAATATTTGCATCAAATCTTGAACGTATCTGAAGATTATACCATTTAATGAGCCCAAGATCATCGTAAGGTATAAAAATATTTTAAAGGATTAGACTTTAGACTATATCGAATTACATTTTGACTGCCGGTAATTTACGAGGGGTAGTCAAAAAGTTCTTAGACAAATGCCATAATTTCTTAATTTAACAACTCATTACTTTTATTTTTCTACATAAGCTCCATTGTTGTCTATAAACTTTTGTAATCTATGTTTCCACCTGTGAATGCCTTCCTGATAGAATTGGGAGGGCTTGTTCCACTAGGTTCTGTGCAAGAGAGATGTTTTCTTCATTTTTGCTGTGGTGGGTCTTCCTCCTCGTGGGTCGTCATCAAGTTGGGCTCTTCCCTCTTTAAAGCGTTTAATCCAATCATAAATCACTGCTGAACATGGTGAAAAGTCTCCATAGGCCTGCTGTAAAGCTTCGATGATCTTAACAGGTTTCTAATTTAGTTTAGTGAAAAATTTGATGTTAGCTCTGATCTCAAAATTTGCCATATGAAGGTTTGAAAATTACCATTTCAAGATACAACATCTCTCGATGCTGACTTGACGTAGACTGATGAGACAGCTGCAAGTTATCAAGGAAGCTCTAAGGGCAGGTTTCAACTTGTAAAAACTTGTATATCTCAGTCCAGTTCAAAAATATGGCATTTATCTGAGAACGTTTTGACTAACCCTCGTAGACGAAAATTCCTTAATTTACCTTCGTTTCAGTACGTGTGCTAAACGTTAAAATCGTTTGATCCAAATAGGTCATCCCCTCAAAAAATCCCATAATTTCGACTTCTCAAGCAATTCTTTCACGAAAAATTCTGATCAATTCTATCATGAGCTATTATTCTAATCATTTCTATCACGAGAAAATCTACAAAAAATCTCGCAATTTTGATATCTCAAGCCATTCTGTTGTGAGCAAAATCTTCGATAACGAAAGCTTTCAAAGGAAAAACTTGATCGATTCCAACGCTAGCGGAGCGCCGCTGCTGCAGCGCACGAGTTCTCCGGACAGGCACGACAAATGGAGCGCGGAGCTGTCACGAGCCAGGCCTGGCAACGGCCGTAACTTCAGCTGCTGCAAATTGCACTTTTCACGGGATGAAGCTGATGTGATCGGTATCAACGATACTGAGGAATGGAATGAGCATTTCAATGAGCAAGGAAACTACTGGGCTTTTTCTCCCTCCAACGTCTCTCGTAGAATACGTCAACCAGCGTACGAGTTGGGGACACAGATCTACCCACGACGGAGTAGACGTAGTCGTGGATTGAATACGAACTTTCCGAGGAAATACCTTTGTTGAACCAAAAGTTGAGTAAACATAACTGACTTTATACTCTCGACAAAGTAGACGTTAGCATGGATTGTACATGAATACGAACTGTCAGTGAAAACTTCTTTGCTGTAACAAAAGTTGAGTGAAAATTTTGCTCATGGTTTATGTCACAGCGAGTCGAACAGTTGCATCTGAAGATGACAGTGATATCAGCGTACGAAAACGTGTAGCGTCAATGTATACGTAGACTGCTAGGTCTTTTAGGAATGAGAAAACATTGACTCAATGCTGGTGATATGAAATGCAGTAAGCATATTTGAAAAAATTAAGTTTTCAATTTTACAGCACAAATTTAGAATCTTACCTTATAATCCCCTTGATGTGATTATTTATTTATACATTTGTTTGATGTCTGCTTCTTCTGTCTCTCTGTCACGCTCATAAGGATGTTTAATGATCGCATCTGTGAAACGTATTTTATCAGTGCACAAGTACAAGAATATTTTTATCGTGGGTTCTATAAGCATGGATATATTTGTTTTTCATCCACATCTGGAAAATTTAATCAAGAATTATATTGAATCCCGTAATTTTTGACGGGCTGCGTACACGAGTTCTACATAAAAATGATTTCAAGTGAGACTTCTAATTTCAAAACATTCACACCGTATGTGGTGCATAGTTTGCTCGTGAAGACAACAGCAGGTGGAGGGATAGCGAATGCGCAAGACAGGCTTCATGAAGAATGTAACAGCGAGGCATACTTGTGTTTATATTGGAGCAGAGAACTCGATCTCGGGAATAATTGCACAGTTTGTTCAAAGAACTTAGGTGGTTTGAGCGATAAAAGGAAGAGCAAGGGAATAGGCGGACTTTCAAGGTGAGTTGCGAGATGCGCCAGCCGCACAAGAAAAATTCGGATGCCGTAAATACTTTCTGGCAGGAGAGTCTTGGAAGACTTATGGAGGATCAGGAAGAAATGCGATGGAAAGTGAATACCCAAATCTTCGTAAAAACTTTGACCTTAGAGAGCCCTCATGGAGAAACTTTTGAATTGTTGAGATCTAAGAAGTTCCATAAATTTTATGCCGGTATGAAGCGGAAGTAAATTGGTGTAGGTTTTATGCATGCAGCCTAATGGAAGAAAGGGAGGATGCTAAATATTTGAGTGGAGTAAACTTCACAAGAGAGCGATATTTCCACAAAAAAACTTATAAGACAGGTTATGAAACAAAGTAGCGAATAACGTACAATCCACAACGTAAAGTTGAATTCCAATACTTGAAGATGGAGCGTAAAAGTGTTCCTTAGCGGCGGTTGTTTAAAATCGTTACTGCATCTGAAAAATTTCAGTTTTGCCAACGATTTGAGCTTGAACGATTTTCCAGTTAAAATTTGTGTAAACGTATTGAAATGATGCTAATACCCGAGAAACACTTTTACATTGAGCAAATAATTTTCAACCATTACACATTGGAACGTACTCCGTGCAAACGAGATATTTCCGCACCTTGAATTCGAATTTTGATTACGAAGCCCTTTCAAAACCACTATTACGCAAAGCTAAACGCTCTCACAGAACGCAATGCAATTCTTTCTATAATTACCTTAAGCCACTGAATGCTCTCGGCAAGCTCACTTACTCCCTGAGCTCTCTTGCGAGGACCCCTTAGCAACGGGTTGCTAAGGGGTTCTCGAGAGAGGACTGAGGTTGTTGAGGAAGGCTCACGTACTCCCACACAACCTCTGCCCCCTCACCAAGACCCCTTAGCAACAGTGAGAGTCCTAGTGAGAGGACTGAGGTTGTTGAGGAAGGCTCACCTACTCCCACACAACCCCAGTCCCCTCAGGAGGACTCCTTAGCAACAGTAAGGGTCCCCGTGAGAGGACTGAGGTTGTTGAAGAAGGCTCACCTACTCCCACACAACCCCAGTCTCCTCAGGAAGACTCCTTAGCAACAGTAAGGGTCCTCGTGAGAGGACTGAGGTTGTTGAGGAAGACTCACTTACTTCTACACAAACTCAGCCCCCTCAGGAGGACCCCTTAGCAACCCGTTACAAGACCTCAAAGCGTTGGGGTTCTGGGATCAGAAAAGCTTCATCTCCGGCAGCGGCGGAGCAGCGGGCTCGAGGGAGAGCTCATCCATCTCACGTCGCGGTGAAGACGCGCCACACCGCTCCAGCTCTTCTCATCGAATGTCTGACAAATGAACCAGAATATCCATTGCCTATCCGTCTACGTGCAATCTCGGTCGATTTCCAATAGGGAGCTTTTAAGATTTTACCTTATACCACCTTAAAACTCAGAAGCTAAATGAAAGAAATAGAGAAGAAGTACTTTAAAAACATTTACTACAGAGTAAATGTTTTTAAAGTACTTCTTCTCTATTTCTTTCATTGTGAATTTGCTTCGCAAAATAGATTTTCCTTTGTTCAGATGCTAAATATTTAGTAAGCAGCTCTTCTCATCGAATGTCTGGCGCATGGACCAGAGTATCCATTGCCCATCAGTCTACGTGCAATCGCGGTCGAGGTCCAATAGGGAGCTTTTGAGATTTTACCTTATATTACTAGAAGATACAATGCTATTTAATAAGCAGTTCCTCTCATCGAATGTCTAATACGAAACCAGAGTTAAACGGCCTATCCGTCTACGTGCAATCGCAATTAATTTCTAAAAAGGAGCTTTTGAAATCTTGTCGAATATTTCTTAGAACTGTAATTCATATAGTAATTCATATAGTAATTATATAGTAAACATATAGTAATTCAGTTAAGAAATTCAGTTTAGCAGGAGCGGTAACGTATTTTTTGGTGCGAAATTTTCCGAACCGGTTCTTGAAGCTTTGAAAGAAGAAATAATCAATCAATCGAGTTTCCTTTTTCCGCGCTTGGCCTCTAATAATGATTTCATACGGGGTTCTGGAATATGGTCAATCATATCATTTTTCTTCAACGAATTAAGGTAAACAAAAAGCGAAAGATACTCTATAAACTCAACAGCCATTAGTGTTTCAGAGAACAATGTAGAGTTTACACTTGATAACTTTCTCGCCTGTGTGAGGTTAAAATAACAAGCGTTCAGTATCAACGGTCTCCCAGAACGTCACTCTATGCATAATTCAAGTGACGCGATTGCAATGTTTTTGATGAGTTGTTTTTGAATTTTAAATAAATATAAAGCTGCACTCTAAAGGTTACAAAGACGAATTGGATGTACCACCTTTCTTTCACTGCTCGAAAAGCGGACTACCGGAGACCAACGCTGTGATTGTACAGCATAAAGATTTACTGGGCGCTTATTGAAGCGCTCACTGCGAGAGATTAAACTGAACTTCAATATTCGATTCAAAATTTAAGTCAATCGTATGTAGTAAACAAATTTGAAAGTAGCAAACATTAACTGGATCGTGCTTTCATTCAGCTTTAATTAAGTAGTTTTTAAAATTGAGTTTGTGGCTGTTGGTCGGTCAACAGCATTAGGAAAATTCCCCCCGCGTACACCGGCGGCCCAAATCTCAACCAACGCGTTACTGCAGGCCTACTTGAGGGCATGGCGAAGATTGATGACCAAGGAATACTAACTCGGCGAGTGATTCATCTTCACGGAAAGGTCAGCTCGCTCTGAGCTTACATGACGTGAAGTAAGCAACTCACTACCAAATTACTGCTAGTAAATTCTGACGAATAGTACTGAACAGATCACTCAGAAAGTGATATTCAGTGGCTTTTAGTGAAAAGACAAAGTTGGTTATATTTTATGTTCTTCTTAACTTGTTAGTTGTGTGTTAAAAAGTACGTTACGCTACAATCAATAGCTATTGGACCATTCTAAACGAAGTGTAATATTTGAGACATCAGATGCTGTACGGTACATCGTTGATGTAATATTTTTCACGAAATTTAATTTCAGAAATCTTCACCACAATTCATCGAAATAGCTGCGTTAGCTACTTGACTTCATTACGCAGCTGCAGTTTTCGTTCAACGGAGAGAGAGTCACAAATCATGTAATATTTCATGCTTAGAAATGAAATACTGTTTTCTGTGGTACAAGAACAGTAAAATGGTGACCCAATCATGACCCAATAATTTCTAAAGCGAGTGACTTGAGGCTGGTCAGCTGGCAACACAGAGCCCGTCGAATCGCTTTTCCATTTGTGCGATTGTTGTATTTTTTATAATTCTGATGTTTCTGATTTCCTTGGCGCGATTATCTAGCTGTAACAATTTCATCAGAAATCGTGCTCTCTAGGCTCTAGGTCTCAATATAAAAGTCTTCGGTGAGAAGCTTAACACGTGACTAATGTTACAAACGGAAATACCAACCAATGAAGAAAAATATAAAGTAAAAAAGCTTCACGATGAATCCAATCATAAGATTCAACATGAGATGCTAAAAACTAAAGATGAATTATAGGCATTTAAAAACAGCATACCAAAATAAAGGACGTATAGTTTAACCGCGAAATGTTCGCTTGAACTTCGTGCTTCTCCGAAAACTGATTTGCAGAGCTCTATTAGAATAAATTTTTTGCGTATCGTAGGGTGCATAGAAGAATCGCGGTGTGACATTTGGACAGATTTCAATGACTACAAGAGGCCCCAGTCTGATGATCAGCACTCACTTTAACGGGCAAATATCCATGAGGTGACACCAAATAATACACAGACCATGCAACGCTCTTATCACCGTTCTGTTTTATGGTCACAAAAAAAGGGCGCTAAAATTTTAAAATTGAAATCCACGGATGCTTAAGAATATAAGAACAAGCGCAATTAATCGCACACGCTTTGAAATTAAACCTCACTTGAAATTTTCAGATGTTCAAATTGAGTTTTCTTATTGGCAATTAGTTACATTTCTATTTTGGATCAAACATTTCTCGATTCATGGTAAGGATCTCATTGCTTACTGAAGGGACGTTCGTTATGGCTGGGACATCCTAAAAGGTTGCATTCACTACGTTGTCCTGCGAGGCGAAATAAAATCTATTCATCCTCATGTTTGTTTGTACTCACGTGATGCCAAAACTATCATAGTGCTGACCTTAAATTCGAAATATCTTGTTGGTATGCACGAAAGCAACTCATTTCGTCGCTGTACAGAGCATTCTTTTCTCGAAAAAAAATGAAAACGATAAAATTCTCCGTTGGGAAAGCGCAGCTCATTGTATCACCGTACATAGAACGTTTTTGATCAACCGCGCGCAATTAACTTGGGTAGCAGAACATTGAGGCTGCCGTCTGTAACTGGCGTGCGACGATGGTGAATAACAATAAAATTCTCCTTAGAGAAAGCACAGCTTATCAAATCACCGTATGTTAAGCGCTCCCGATTAACCGAGCGCAATTAACTTGCGTAGCAGAACATTGAGGCTGCCGTTGGTAACTGGCCAGCGCAGGCCGCGAGTTCTCTCTCGAGCGAAAGACACGTTTCCCTTTACTTCAGCAGGCAGAAGCACGAGCTCCAAAAGAGACATTCAGGACTCCGTGAGCGGTCCACAATGGGCAGCAAATGTCGAAGGCAAGAAGAGCGACCTGGTGCAGAATCTCCCAAGTGTGTGGGGAACAAACTCAAGCACCTCTTGAAACAAACTTGGGACTTGGAGAGTGGAAAAACGGACAAAAGTTCGTCCCTACGTGGGAGAAGGCAAGGAATATTCACATTCCAGTTATTTCCGGGTATTAAGAACGTAAGTGAGTTAACAAAGAACTTATCGAAACAGTTACTAAGTGTATCAAACTCTGCACGCTAGTAAAATATATTTGTTATAAAGTTCGACAGCCTTGTTGCGAAGTTCCAGTAATAATCAAACTTGCATTCGCCAGTATTCGTTTGACTATCGAGGCTTCTCTAGCGAATCCATTACTCTAAAATTTTATTAAGTATTGTAAGTGGGGTAGAAGAACTGAACAGACTCCCGATGCAAATTGGGAATGGAATCCCATTGATTTGAAATCCTTCTATCTTCGTGCGGCCAGCACGTTGTGAAATGTGTCAATAATTATTTCTGGCGTCTGTCGCTTACTGCAAAATTACGATCATCCTGTTGCTGAGATAGTTCATTGATAGCTCAACAGTTTTGATTGCACGTATATCTTCTAGCACCAATCAGAGAACGCTGATCAAACTACATTTGAACCCCCGTTAGGAACTGGAGAAATATTTTCCTCAAATCTTAGGCAGATTTCGACAAATTGAGAAGTCATTTAAAGGCATCTTGTTAAAAAAAACACAGAAGACAACTATACTAAAGGCCAACCGTTATTTAGATGGAAGAAGTGAGAGCCTTCTGTAGCAGAGAACGAAAAACAATAATGTGCTACTAAAGCGACAAACCAGGAGACTACAAGAATCTACAAGAGACTACAAGACTACAAGAAAAAAACAAATCTTTAACTTAATCCTGATGGGATCTGGAACAACCTATTCAAACAATTCACGTGGTTTTTGCGGTATATCCGGCAACCTTAGTTCTTCTGTTGACATGCGTTCTTTTCACGCAACTTTTTGGCCCGAAATCTCACGTTTAAGCTAGTTCAAATTCTGATATCTCAGAAGTTAGAAGCATTGCAAGATTGTCAGATGTTCAATGCTCAAATTCAATAATAAAAAATACTCAAACTTGAGGGTTTTATCAAAATAATCAGATGTAAACCAGCCATAACACCAGAAAAACTCACGCTGTCGGCTGTACTGCAACACCGACAAATATTTCCCTGGGGGGCAACTCCAAGGCGCTTAATACGTTAACTGCGAAGGGTTAAATCGAAGTTAAATTTTCAACTCAAATTTAGAGTCATTTGTCGTGAGCAATTTTGAAAATAGCAAACATCAAACGTACCGTGCCTTCACTTAGCTTTTATTAAGTATTAAGTAATTAAGTTTTATTGAAATTTACAGGGCAATCAGCAGCATTATGAAAAACCCTTCAGTCACCACCTTCCTTCGCAGGAAGTGTGTTTGATACCTGCATGAGAATGTAAGGCCTGATACGGCGGCAGTACACTGCCCAACTTCTCAATTAGGATTAGTTATAATGAAGCCGAGTTGCAGAGTGTGATAAAATCGATGATAATTATTATCGACTTTACCTCACTCTTTGCGGCCGACTAACTTTCATTCTTACGCCAGTAAGTAAACAAATTTTTAACTGTTAGCATGTGTTATTTCCATTTGCATGGGAAAAAAGCTTCGAAGAACATTAATTTAACGCCATATTCTAGAATTTGTCAAAATTGGTCGAGATCATTTTTTAAAAATTATTATAAACGCAATTTTTGCTTAAAAGCACATGAGTACAAAGAGGGCGAAGCTATTAATCTTGGACAAATTCACACTATAGAAAAATTAGGCGATAAAAATTCGCAAAATGATAGGAGCCGACATGATTCGACTGTAGTCTTAGTTGGAATGACGACCGAAACTATCAGAACAATCAATGCTTCGTTATAAAGCGTTCCAGCTAAAATGGTACACGTCATGGTCCGTATTATTTACACAAGAGTATTATTTGTCGCAGAAATGCTGTAGCTGGCAGAGAGAAAGATAGAGTGAGAGTGAGAGAGGGAGAGAGGGAGAGAGAGGGAGAGATCAAATGAATTGGAGGTGGAAGCAAAGACATGTTGAAGTCGCTATGGCAACATGCAGCTGTCATGAAGACGCAGTGAGTGCACGGAACTCGATTACTTCAACACAAGAGCTTCATTGATGATGTTCAAGGAAAGAGCAAAACTAACGCTGCAACTTGTTCAAAAAACTTGTCTGAATAGAGAACAGGAAAATATAGACGACTCCAGCTAGTCAAAAACAGGACCGAAGCGTATGACCACGTACCGTGACCACAACGGCTTGTCAATCTTATCAGAAGCGGAAGTGCGCGGAGCTTTCTGATATTAATGGTAATTAATCAGCTCTCTTAATGAAGGTAGTGCTTCTGTTCTCATGCATAAAGACAATAAACTACCTCAAGCACAAGTTGCTTGCAAACCAGCATTCATGGAATATTCAAACCTATTCAGACCTGTTGACGACATGCGATGATTGTTGAGCAGTCTTATTTTGCCTAGGGTGGGGGATGAAGTTATTTTAAAGCGTGCATCGTGTAGAGGCAAGTGGGAGTGACGCTGATCTCAGCGCTGAAGGTGTTAAATTAACAATGGCATAATTATTTCGATCGCACCATGTTCTGGCATTGAGTTTCCAGGACTGTTGCACAATAAGAACTAGTAGTTGCGAATTTTCTACTGAATGAAATAATTACTTCGATCACACCCTGTTTTGAGACACAATTTTTAGGACTGTTGCATAATAAATACCAGTTAATTTTCCAATGAATGGCACAATTATTTCGATCACATCCTGTGTTGCAAGACAATTTTCAGGACTGTTGTATAATAAATAATCGCCAGTGCAAAATCTCCATTGAATGACACAACTATCTCGCTCACACCCTGTACTGTGAAATACTTTTCAAGACTGTTGCATAAGGCTGTTGTAAAATTTCTGATGAAAAATTCTCGAGCGAAGACATGTCACACTGAATAATTAATTGAAAAATGAAGTCAAGATTGTAAACAATTCAGGAGCGCAAATTTGATCAAACTTGTAACAATATGGTGCACTGACCAGCAAAACACGCCAGAAACGAGTACAAAAAGTTTGAAACAGAGATTTTGCACAACGCGTTAAAAGAACGAAAACTTTTTGTCCTCTTAGCATTTTTGAAGTGAATTTTTACGTACCCTACAGCTGCCAAAAGATAGCAATCCATAAAAAATAATGCAAAGAAATATTGTTCCGTTTATTAATTAATGGGCTAAGCAATGCCACGAGCTGTAAGAATTGTGAGCGAAGCATTTGGGGCAACAATAAAATTAGCTGCGAAGTTTACCGTATTTCACAACTGGAAATTCAGAAGATCGGTGAACTTCATACGACGCTCGAGCTCATTTCTGGAGGGCTACTCCCTTTCAACACATAAAGATAATGCAAAAGAAAAGAAACTAACTCTCTTTGAAGCGCTTACTGTACAGATACAGGAAATTGGAGCAGTCAAGAATAAGAAGGAACGCAAAGGAGTAAGCACAGAACGCGGTCGAGCGGTACAGTACGCACAAATTACACAACACAAAATAAACACAAATACTGAGATAAAAATACTGTAAACGAAGTCTCATAGTAAGCATTCGTGCCCTTACGAACACAGATGAGCAGGTATTGTAGTTTACATGTTCGCCCAAGTTTTCAAAAGCTCTTGAATTAGAAATGATTGAGCGACAAGACACGCAAAGCAAAGCTCATGGGACAAGTCTAATCAAAGAAGAACACAAAGAACACGCGTCACAACCTAACCTGATCGATGGCACGCAGTGTATTCATTGATTGCATTAATATTTCATGTCATGAAATGCCTGCGTACGCACGCATTCCGGGACAAAAAGCGGCCTTTCAATTACGTCAGCGGCATCTTTTAGAGAAAATCAAATTTACTTTGTTGAGGTTCAGTTAATTTTATAGCCGCTCATGACTTGGGATTCTACTGTTAAGGTGGAGCGTCATTCCTTTTCGTTCATCTCTCATGCTCGGTCCTTCACATCAGCCTCAACTCGGTGAAGCTCTCAGTCTGCTGGGAATGAGTTGGAACTTGCTGTTTACAGGTGCAGCTTCACAACAAAAATCGCTGTCGAGTGCTTTCTCTATTGGCTCAAAGCCTCGAGCTGGAATATAGAGCACAGGAAAAAAAAATCAAAGGGGTCTTTTCAGTCTTGAATCAACCTTTGATGGCTACGAAGTACGCGATGCTTGCTTCGCATTCGTGAGTATGAATGAGAGTGGTTGGAGTTTTCTTTTTGCTCTAGCTTAATGTCGAGAAATGCGTAGCAAGCGTGAAATTATTATGAAGGTCTGTATGATTACGAAACATTTACCCTTTTCAAGCTACGAGTGAATTTGAAAAATGAAACTAACGTCAAAACTTTTGCAGGTGTTGCTAAGTAAGGGTCAACTTCCTTTTAAACTGAAACGTTGATAACTCAGCACTCTACTTAATCGAATACTAATTGCACATCATTGAGATACAGACTAGCAGTAGCGCAGCCAGAGGAAACCACGGGGCCATGGCCAAAAAATGTTGAGCTAGGGTCAATTTCAGTCGCCGTTTCAAGAAAAAAAGAAAAGGATTGCTGATAATTAGTGTTTCATTTCTGTTTTGAAAAAATCTCATTGAGGAATTTTGGCAAATATCGCAGACACAAATATGAATTTTTTATCTCCCAGGACGTGTAGCCGCCAGAATGTGTATATGAGGTGTTAAGTACAGCAAATAACCTCGCATTAACATGGTTCCTTGAAATAACTTCATTAAACATGCGTGAACGTACCTCGTAACGTTTGTAAAATGTAAACCAGTTTGGTAAATTGTAAGCCTGTTCTAGCACTTGTTATCGGGTATTCTATAGTTATGGAAAGAGCAAGGAAATGTGCCTGAGATACCTGAGGTAGACTAACTCTTTGCAAAGTCTGATGCAGTGTTTTTAAACGTGGAACACAAATATCGATTCTCTTTCCGTTCAATAGGAAAAAAATCGATTCTTTTTCAGTTCATACTTAATTATTCGAGTACAAGACAACATGTGGCTATCTCACAATGTGTAACTGACGCGTCATAGCGCTGCAGCTCACTACAATGCTTGAGAGAAGATATGGGTTCTGGAATTGAAAGTCAACCATTATCTCATTTTTACAGCCTCTATATTAACTGGTCGTTGCCGTAAAATGCGGTCAGTATCGTCTAAACTCTCGCTTCCTTTCAACAGCAGCTGGTGCGATCCGAATACTCAAATCATATTGTTAATTTGCATGCGTTAGCCTTTGAGATCATTTTTATATTTTATTTTCATTCCTATTTTTTCTAATTTGCACTTCATTTTGTTCTTCACCTGACACAGCACAAGCTGCTTCCGTGAAGTTTTTGCCTTACTTCTGAGGACACTCCTGATCGCCTGTCACATCCGCTCAAGTGATGTATTTCTATTTCGGCTCACACGCGACTATTGGCTATGTCTGCTTTGGAAAAAGTACTATATTTTACTTGCATGGACGAGTCGTAAATGCAGTTGTGGGTTCAGTAAATTCTTTTCCCGAGTAGAAACTTCACGTGCTTCAAATAAAGAAGTAAATAACTAATATAGACACAAAACGTTAGCTACTGAATAATAGATGTGGACGTGTGCGTTTCAACAAGTCTGGCCTTGGACATAACACCGGCTTTCTGTATCGGAAAATGGATCAACGAAAATGAACGTGCGTACAATTGACAGTGGTACATTCTTCTGAGCTCGATCTATTTCGGGAATGAAATTCTTTGTGCCTTGCGTTGAGCACATATTTGCGACAGTCAGTCTGAACATTTGGGCTGGAGTGAAATTGGAATCTACAAGTTTTTTAAGCTTGGGAGATGGACATATCTGCTCAATTTACAATGTGGCTCTTTGAAAGTGGAAAAAATTGTTTTGATAAAAAGGCATGTCGGATTACGGACATTGTGTTGCGTTGAGTCCGTATTTATCCCACTGAAATGATATTCGGATCTAAGACATTAATGTTATTTATTTTCTGACGAGGTGTCCAATAGTTTTTGGGTGTTTTGGCTAGTTATCTGCAGCTTTTTTCGCTTTCATTTATGGGACCTAGCTCCACAGCAGTCGCATGACATGTGAGGCTAAAACCAAACGATTAATCTTGTATTATCTTATCCTAATGCACGAATTATACGATTATTTCAGCGTGAGCTTAATAATGTGATTGATAACTTTTCAGCGCCGAGCAATATATACTGGATATATTTAATCGCGTTAAATACTGGCCTTGCTTAGATCAATATTCTTGTGACAGATTAACGTTGGGAGAAAATATCTAAGAAAATCCAATTGAGAAAAAATTTGTTTTATATATTTTTTATGGAATTTAGCTCAAGATTTTCCTTCGTTAGAACCATTTGAATCACACATGCTATTTTCTCAGACAGTTAAATATTTACACACATTTTGACCTTAAAAAAGCAGCAATCTGGTAAGAAAAAATCTGACAACAAAACAAAAATAATCTAATCTGGCTGACTTGTGCAAAGAAGCCATTTTATAACATAAGCCTTGCCGTGTGAGGAAGCTAAATTTAAAACAACCATTGAAAAATGGATAAAGATTGTAACAAATATTTCTTATCGCGAATGTAAGCTGGAATTCCGCTCCTCTCATTACGAGTCTTAGTCTTCATTAATTTATCGAATTTTTTCCCTGATCTCAAGCCGGGTATTCGTGTGAAATATTTAAAAATTCCTTTCTCCATCCCCCAGCAGTTTAACTTCGTCTGTCCTGATGTGAAGACTTTGAACTCATCGTTATTCATTGCGACCGTTACTTCTGGCGACTGGAAATGGTTTGGTCTTGTAAAATCACGTCACCGATTTACCTCACATCTTTTTGCTTGCCCCAGCCAAACATTGAAGCATGAAACTACTTTCCGTTCCTCTACAATTCGTGGGTGGTTTTTCACGCACATAGACGTCCACAGGCGCTGGAAAATAAAAGGTAATTACTGAACTTTCTCCACTTTGCTGCCTTTATTGGCGTGCCTTGATGTATCGTGCCTATGAAAAAAGTTTCATCTTTCATCTTCATCTCTGCTCACCAAAAATCGTTCTTCGGTCAGCGAGTGCTCAATCACGACCAAGCCTTCGTATGCTTAATTCCTCGTTTACACCAACACAAACTTGAAAATGGATGCAAAACGCTCAAAATTTTCAACGCGAAAGATTCATTTACCGACACGAAGCAAGTGGCACAAAGTTACGAGTATTCCCACAAAAAGAACGCAAATTATTTCTTAGATGTGCTGGAAATTTGGATTACATGCCTTTTAATTACGATCGGCAGTTAAGAACTCATGCCACATTACACAATAAAAGTTGAATAGTAAAAATTAACATAAGTTACAAGCTTCGATTCCGCACATGCGATTGCTGGGCTATTCTCTCTTTGCAGTCCATCCTCGAAGGATACAATCATCTCCGGCGAATGAGTGAAAATTAGCTCCAGTTATTCAAGCAATACGATGGTCGATTCAAGTTTTGAATGATTTTGAATCACTGGGACTAATTTTCATTCTGATGGGCTGAGGCTTGCATACGATAATGTATAAATGGCTGGAGGATCGACAGCACGCATGGTCACTAGATCGTCCCCTGTGACGGTAGCGACGCGATGACGGAATTCAATTTTCTACAGACTTGCAGAGATACAATGTCTCGATTCCTAGTCTAACTTTTTAGCCGGAGCATGCATGTTTTTTGCCGCCAAAGCGATTTAATTACGGGGGCGGCGAAAAACATGCATGGAGGCGGCGAAAAAGTTAGACTGGGTTGGAAGCCTTGCTGATAGCTCGAATAGTAAAATGTTCGATTACTAGCGTGTCAATTTGAGATCCAGGCATAAAATCACTACAGAGTTGAATGAGTTAAGATTTGATTGCGAGTCGAAGTTAGCTCATAAATTTTCTTCTAATAGTTTGATGCATGAAAAAACTCGGAATTCACAGCATATAAGCCGGTGGTCATTAAAAGCGCACTCGTCAAGTCAACGAGGTCAACAGCGATAGACGAGAGGGTGATTGAGATTTCCCCCGTCGGAAAGGGCAGACGTGGGACAAAATGCTTAGGATTCGACGTCGTGTCTCCCCTATGAAGACTTCAAGTGAGCATTCAGTCAACTGCTTCAGTCGTCTCGTTCTAATAATCAGCTGCCAACCTGATCGTGCTGCAATTCTTTGCAATGTAGGGAGCAAGTTCATGGCAGAGACAAACAAGTCTTTTTGCAACACTCAGGACGAGTTTAGGATACAGTCATTGCTCTGTTTAACTTGAACTTGGAGGCGTCAGAACGTGCGGGACCGGCGACATCAAGTTGTAATATTTGTTTCACTAACACTTGGTGATGGTTATGTATGACCAGAAAACATTTTTATGTATACAAAAATATCTTATACCATTATTTTTTCATTGCCAAGCATTTTATGAACGAGAGGGAGTTCAAACGTGGAGGCACACCAAACCTCTGATAAAAATCCAATAAGTTCTTTATTTAATTACAAACAGAGCACAAGCTCTGCTCACAAGTAGCGATAAGGTTGTGTAAGTCTGATCTGAAGAAGACACAGAGACTGAGATCGTCACGTAAAGAAAACTCATTAAAGACGTCATGAAGTGCTAATGCGAGTGCCCGCTCTGTTGTTCTGCGAGGTGATCCTATGAAGAATTTACCCATGAATGCCGTTCTTAGACTGACCTAAAGAGTGTAAAATTTTTCAGCCAAATTACAAATTTTGAAAAAGATTTCAAACGTTACTTTTGTGTTAGAGCACATGTCTGAATTTTTCCAAATAATTCTGAGTTCACTTACAAAAGTAACAGAAGCATGCTCTCAATTTTTTTTGTACAGGATAACTATTTGACGCGAGTTTGTATTTGGCGGCCAATCTCACGACGATTTCATCATTTAATTAATAAATGTGCAATTTTCACGCCATCTCGTCAGGTATTCTCATTAGCATTTTGTTACCATGGAATTGAAATTTAAACGAGTTAAAAGCTAAATTGAAATCAGCTCAATGTCACTTGAATAATTCCCATTGAGAAACGAGTTTTTTGTTTACGACAGTCGAGACTGTAGGAAGGTATCATACTTTCGCAGATATCATAAGATGTAATAATTTAATATTTTTAGATGAAAAATATACTGTGGAAGAAGTACACTTGTCGCGCATCAACTTTTTTTGTCATGATAACATGTGAGCACGGATAGAATTTTATTTCAGTTTTAAAATTAAAATAGCATTTTGAGCATGTGTTAAATTGAGAATCCTGTTCCAAAACACCAGGTTCTCCACAAAATATTCCCGACAGCTCAGTAAACGAGGCATTGCGAATCTGAATGAACTCAACTAACGTAATTCGGCCGATTTCGGCTGTAACGCCCTCAAGCATTTCCTTATGTTAGCGCTGTCTCGTTCAACATCTTGTAAGATCAAATACAAGAAACACCGAATAATAAATACAGATATGTTTCAATGGCACATAAAGAATTTGTTAAAGAAGAAATTTTGCTTCGAGATCTTGGCCTACCGAAGTAATCAATTACAGGCGTACCGTTTGTGCTTATGAGGGCGAAGGCGCTTTTTCGTACTTAAAACGTTCTTTTTTCCTGCCTTTTCGCGCATGAAAAGGGCTTGCGCGCTTTGTTGCGTCGTGTTTTTTCGCGCATGAAACGTCGCTCCTAAGTAAAACGGCGGCGTAAAGTTGTGACGTGGGACTTAAATTTGCATTTAAAATAATATAATACGTACGATGAGTGAAAAATTTTAACTTGGTCTCTTCCTATAGATGTCAGCACATTCTTATCATTCATTTGGTAATGCAGTTTTCTTATTTAAATATTAATGGTCTTTGAAATGTTTTTTCTCATCAAATACAGAGTTGGAATTAAAAGTTGTTAAATTCTTAACTGGATTTACTGAGATACATTAGTGCTACTAGTTAATCCCGAAAATAGTGAATCATCGTGCCACTAATATCACTATTTTACTCAAGGTCACAGATTCATTTTCAATCGCTTTGAGCGAACAAACTACACACTTATTTTTAACCTCAAGCACGGAATCTCCAAGAAAACCACGCAATAAATTTTATCTTGAATAAAAAAAACATTTCTGCATGCAGACCAACACTTCCACATATGCTTCAACGAAAGCAAAGAAAACCAAGTTTAGTTTTCTGCGGCGTTGTAACTCAGAGCCAGCCGTGTTTTGCTGCGAACGTAATGCTGAGCAACGTCAAGTCCGTCTCTTTGGCCCGGGTCAGAATAAATTACGACGAACACCCATCATCTCCAGTCCACTCTCACGCGCGGGAAAAACTCTGGCGTTACGAAGCCATGCGATCCCCGAAGAATAATTTCGGCGGTCAGGAGGCCTTGCAGCAAACTCTTTGCATAAAATTCGTGGGTTTATTCTTTGGAAGAGGAAGGTGAATGAGGAGGAGCTGGCTGTCTTCTATCATATCAAGGAAAGTTTTGTCAACATTTTTTGAACAGGGAGGGTGTTATTGCTTTTCGAAAATATCGTAAAACGTAATAATTTAATCATATTTTGATATGAAAAATATACTGTGGAGGAAGTACACTTGTCGCGCATCAACTTGGTTTATCATGTTAGCATGTGAGCATGGATGGAGTTTTATTACTTATTTAAGATCTAAATAGAATTTTGAGCATGTGTTGTATTGAGACCACAATGATAAATGCTAAACTGTCAGTAAATGCCAATATTAGCATTATATCTCATAAGAACAATTAAATCTACGATTAAAGTTTGAAGAATATCCTGTCTGAAAAGCATCTTCCAAAGTGAACTTTTCACCTGAAGAACATATTCACGATGAGCATCAGCGCCGTGGGTCTAACCCTCAGTTAACATAAAGGACAACATCAGCTACACGAGCAAAATAAGAAACCTATAAAAGCTTCCAGGAAGACGCGTACTTTAGGAACTATTTCCACCCTTTGGAACCATTTGAAACTCTGGAACAATATTATGGAAATTAAGTAAAAAACAACCTCGATGGGCTTGCCAAACGAGAAAACTTGGACTGTGAGTTACACAAGCTATTACGGTAGAATCAACGAGAAAAGCTCAAATTCAGCAACAGTTTTTTGCTTTTTCTAAGTTAAAGAGAGTCATAAGGCCCGTAATTTTATGACACATGGTTCTGAGGAGTGCACAGCACAGTCACAGC
Source organism: Platorchestia sp. MABIK (assembly GCA_014220935.1). Lineage (NCBI taxonomy): Eukaryota > Metazoa > Arthropoda > Malacostraca > Amphipoda > Talitridae > Platorchestia > Platorchestia sp. MABIK. The sequence continues at coordinate 121,999 of JACJUY010000324.1, forward strand.
TGCAAATACAAATTCTTACAAGGATGCGCACCGAAATTCTGCCGGAAACATACATGCCTTTTGCCTCTCGAGTCTTGAAGAAACGTTCTTTCCTTGCTAGCAAGCATTTCCAGCAACAATGGTTTGCGGAGAACTACCTGAAATGGCGAGCAACATGGTTTTAAAAGCAAGAAAACTGAAATACATTTCGAAAGAGGAGAAATCGTTCCAAACATTTCCTGCGGGAATCTGGATGGTTAGAGAAGCGCACCACACAGTGAAATAACAGGAAACGAAAAATTCAATGCTTGAAAGCGTTGAAACTAAAATTCATTTGAATTTATTGAAATATTTTAAAAGCTGATTGTAGAAGAGAAAGCTTCGACATTATGACCCTATGCTATAACACCTGTTCTATAAACGATTAAGTAAAAACTGGGATCTCAAAGAAATGAACTATTAAATTCATAGAAAAAAAACATTGCTTGTCCGTTACAATGTTCGCCATTTGAGCACAAATTCCATAGTTTTCCCTTGAAGATAATAACTTTCACAAACAAATGAAACGCATAAATCTGAAATGAAACTTGAATTACAGGGTATTTAATGACGCAAAAAAAATCACAATATGCGTAACCGCTCAAATGCACACATAGTTGGAGCTTCATCATAATCTACGTCGTGTGGGTGGCACTCAACAGGACGCGGGTGGCACTCAACAGGACGAAGGTGGCACTCAACAGGACGCGGGTGGCACTCAACAGGACGAGGGTGGCACTCAACAGGACGCGGGTGGCACTCAACAGGACGAGGATGGCACTCAACGGGACGAGGGTGGCACTCAACAGGACGCGGGTGGCACTCAACAGGACGAGGGTGGCCCTCAACAGGACGAGGGTGGCACTCAACAGGACGAGGATGACACTCAACAGGACGAAGGTGGCACTCAACAGGACGAGGACGGCACTCAACAGAACGATGCCTGTGCACTGTCCTATTCAAAAGTCCATGCTGCGTCACCAATAGTTCGTTCCAGTTCAGCAAAGTATAAAAAGTTTCAGCCAGGTTCGGAATAGTACTTTGCTCCAAGAGTTCAGGTTACAGTGAATTGATCGGGGCTACTAGCATTTCAGTTCAATGACATAAGCTCCACGATATCGTGACATAAGCTTGGAAAATTATTCCAAAATAATTCGAGACTATTTTAATCACAATAGCTAATAGTATCATCAGAACACTTCACAGCTCTAAATATGTCGGACTCAAATGGAAAGTGTCACCTGGCGTTCTAACGTGGAAGTTTTCACTTTATTTGCCAGACTTTCACACCGGATCATTAAGCTGCGTCTCATTCATCCTGGCAGCTCTGTATTCGAAGTTACTGGGACGCGAAATGAACCAACTTTGCAGGACCTTATTCACAGGTCTCATAACCAATCATGTTTTATGAAGTGTAACACACAAAAACGAAAAGTGCTCTCGTGACAAACTCAGGCGGGATTTGCTCATTTTGTGTACGAGGGAAGGCAGGTCGATAGCTCACATGCCAAAACAGGGGAGCTCCTTACAGGTAAAAACCTGCTGACAGGACACAAACATTCAACGGTAGTTTCCGATCGAAATTCTAAAGAAGCAACAGCATCAAACATCGTAAACAGCTCGGGAACGAAGTCTTCAAATTTCTCTTAAAACTAGGCGACTGTAAAACCTCCATGCCTCCATAACACCTAAACTTGGAAACTTCGGCGTAAGTTTTCTCGTTTTAGCCCGTTGCGACCGGGGAAAATAATGCGTTTTTGCCAGCCCTCCATGTAATCATGCCCCCGTCACGTACAGCTCTGAAGACTTGAAACATATCTTTATTCATTTTATGACTTTTTAATTTCATTTAGTACCCCTAAATAATTCTTATTTAGCCCTACTATATTTTAAATTTAGAACAAATGCTAACCACTGAATTCATCTAATTAAATTCAAACAAGCTAGAATAATTTTTGGAGCATTTTTTGTGCTGAAGCTGTAGGAACAATTTTCATCAAAGAATATTTCGAAAAGGTATGCTGTACATTTTTAGGCCAAAGAATAAGATTAATATGAAAATGATTGTTCGGGAGGAATAAAAAAAGCGCCAGCGAAACTTGCCACTGAAACGCACCATAATTTGAAGAAAAAATGGAACTCCGTCAGCGTTGATAATTTATTTTCACACAAGATTTCTAAATTATAAAGAAAGTCACTTTACATTAAAAATTGAAAACCAACGTCACTAATTTTGCTGTAAATACGTCGAGTCTCATTGCCCTTAAAATAATAACTGAAACTTGGATGTTCATCTCCGGAGACTTGTTTCTAAGATGCACCACAGAACTTGTCAGCCTTCTACGCTACAATCTACCCTACAGCGCATTACGGGAGATGTCTCATAATTGAAGTTAAAAAGTAATAGAATGAAATAGTTTATGCCATAGTAATTACTAGCTAATAAACTCGTGCTTGGAAACTATTGCGTGGATTATCATCAGATTGGTTTAAGACTCCCTAGTCACGACAAACACGATCCCAAAAGATATTGCATAGATTATTATCAGATTAGTTTAAGACTCCCTAGTCACGACAAACACGATCCCAAAAGATATTGCATGGATTATCATCAGATTAGTTTAAGACTCCCTAGTCACGACAAACACGATCCTAAAAGATATTGCATAGATTATCATCAGATTGGTTTAAGACTCCCTAGTCACGACAAACACGATCCCAAAAGATATTGCATAGATTATCATCAGATTGGTTTAAGACTCCCTAGTCACGACAAACACGATCCCAAAAGAGTGGAGAAAAGGGACCATTCAGTATGGACTCTATGAACTTTCTCTAGCACAAGTATGTTCCCGTACAGTATACGCTGCGCATAGAAACAGTGTGTTAGGAAGGAGGAGGACGAAAAGACAAAGAAGACATAACGAAGAAGGCATAAAAACTGTAGGAAATTATGTGAGCCAAAAAAACAAAAATCCTAAAGGTAAATCTATAGCTGAGGTGTCAAACAAGGCACCAGCATCCCTAGCATAGGACAGACAAGGCTACCTAACCTCATCCTACTGCCTATTCTATGCCCCTTGAGAACTGTCATGCATAGTAGAATGTTGTATAATAGACCACCGAAGATTGAAAGTCTCCCTCAGCATTTCATGAGCAAAATGCCTCTAACCCAAATATTTCGGCTCAAGTTGAAAAGAGATGTTTCTATTGCATATATGATTCTTAGATGCGAAATGGAATAATACATCGATGTGAAAATAAAGTATCAGCCTAATTTTGGCCGAGTAGCTACAGTAGTAGTTGCAGGGGATTGTAGCTGCGTGTTGTTCGGTCTAAAATTTAAAAGAAAAAAAAAGAAAGAAAGAAAGAAAAACAGTTTATTTCCAATAGAGCTGGTACAAAAGTGCCATCATTGGTTTTTAAAATATCTTAAAGTTAATACACTTAGATGATACACACACACGAGTATTGTAATACCCATGTCACTAGTCGAAAAATGATCGAGGGCAATGTACTCCTAATCTTGCTTAAACTACATTTGATGATACATGTAATGAGAATTATAAGAGATGACACAACTTCATGACTTTTGACAGTTTACATATACATGACATCAAACTTCGCGATTCTTGACGCCAGGAAATACTATGCGAATCGCTTGTTTCGGCCGATGTTCAAAAATGTTATTTCGAGGAAAGCGTAAAA
>JACJUY010000324.1:127267-142809 GCA_014220935.1 Platorchestia sp. MABIK
AGCAGCAAGAGTGTTACATTCTTTTGATCGATGTCACTGTATATTTTTTCAGAGATATTGAGCAGAGCGTCTTGAGTGCTTGTGTTTCTTCTATAGGCGTATTGATTTCGGTGGAGTAGATTCGACTCGTCCACAAGAAGGCCGATATGACCAAAATAGAAAAAGCTGCAATTCACACAAACGAAATAATACTTTCTGATAGAATTTATTCAAAATGGATTCGCATATCAACGTACTTACATACATTGGGTAGCAAAAGAGATTTAAACAGTTTCAGAACATGTATGGAGGTAAAATGATGAACTAACCTTAAACAATAAGTGAGCTAAGCCCTGATGGGTCACAGAGTCTGGGGAAAGAGTGAGTAAGGAAAACATAAATCTTACCTAAGTAAAACCATGAATTAAAACACACAATCACTGCCACTGCGGCTCCTCAGCAAGAATCACTGCTTTCCTATTAATGCTTTAACTCAATTTAACTGAAGTTTCATTTGCCAAGTTTTGCAGTCCATCAAAACCTCGCCTTCAAGCTACGAATCCACATTGATTAAAATATGACTGGTCTCTATTGGCTTTTGAAAGGTAACTCAATACTTTCTGTCGTTTATTTGTGCCACACTGTACGGATCTACATTGATTACAATATGACCGGTCTCTATTGGCTTTTGAGAGGTAACTCAATACTTTCTGTCATTTATTTCTGCCACACTGTACTTGATCCGCATGAGAAAGAAGGTCCTTCAATGGTTTTCTTCAACTGCTGAGCTAAATTTACATTTCAAGTTGTAGCCAACGTATGTAACTTCATTTTAGAAAGGCGAAAGTAGGCCTAGGAGCAGAACATATACCGAAGACAAATCACGAATAAACAAAAATCTGAACGATACGAGAGAAGGTCGCGCGAAGCGTTTTCTTTCTTCCCTTCGCGCGTCGTGAAGTTCAATAACGGAAAAATAATAGCATTTTTAACCCGCGGGAGTGTAAGCCACAGGGCTGAGCGTAATTCCTGTGTAAGTTGTGACGTCCTTTGTGTTGTATTAAAGGTTCCTGACCTTTCAAGGGGCCCGTGTGTGGCACTCTCTACCACAGTTCTGCCGTGTGCACCCCCATGCCTCAGACCTGAATAGTAATTTTGGTTGCGTTTTGAGTTTCAAGCCAAGCTAATGCAAACAACTAAACGATAATTGCGCAGTTGTACAACCGTGTGATGTTAGCGAAAAGTTCATTTAATTTCTCAATAGCCATACTTTTCAGCTTTAATTTTTAATTAGATGCTGGATCACATATGCTCACCTTTTGTCAGGTCGTTTTTATAATCAATTCTCAATAATTTTTACTCGTGAAATTGATCGTTGGTCGCACTTTTTAAGAAAAAAATAAATGAATTTTAATGGAAAACATTTTTCTAAATTATTCAAAGAAAAAAAAACAGGAAACACAATTTTTAAACTAAGCCGACACGTAGATTTAAACTAAATCTTTACATAGATTAAATCGTGGAGGAAGAGACAGAGGATGACGTTGAGAAGAAACGTTTCTGTGCAAGGTAGTACTTCCTATCACTCAACTCATAAAACAACGGAGTTTCTCCAAAAACTTTCAGTGGGCTGCGAAAGCTGAAGATTCAGTGGGCTTCGAAAGCTGAAGTGGCCTGAAGCTCAATAGGAAACCAGTGCAGCATTCCGAAACAACGACATTTCGTAAATGAACGTCAATTCAAAACAAGGATGAGATGTGGGTAAAGTTTCCTTGACACATCACCGGGAATTAGAGCAGATGAGATCCGTAAATTAACAAATTCCCTGGATCAACGCCTCATCGAACTCATTTCGAATTTCCAATAAAAGAATGCATGCAAATTTAACACGTATCCTCTACTGATGTTCATTTCAAAGACAACTGCTGCATTTTCGTGAATTTTTCTAATTTATTCGACCCTTATGTTCATAGTACAATATTAGAAATAACTAATAAAATCTAATTAACGGGAAAAATTACAATTTTTCCCGTTAAACGACTTTTCATGACCCTCGCTAATAATTTGGCACACTAACATTTTCCGCCCTGAATGAATGCTATTTTTCACTGCCAGCTTCGCGAATGAGTGCTAACATTCTCTGAAAATCACATGTAAATTCATCTCTTCCGTAGTTTGTGATATACTCGTAATTAGTAAATACTACCGCGTTAATAATTCGAGACGCAGTGTAGAGCGCGCTTATCAAAAAAACATCGAAGATGCTCATTGCATCTGGTTCAAAGCTCGACGCTCGATTTCTGTGAATCAGTTCCTTTATTGAAAGTTCCGAAAATTGATAAATTACATGATTTAAGGATCATTTTCTCCTTACTCTCCACAAGCGATACGCGACGCACTTCATCTAACAAGAAGACCATCCAATATAAAAATTGGAATGCATGAAGTTCGAAAGAACGGTTCTACACGATCATAACTCACAAGGATTCGGAAATTCATGAATCTGACGTTTTCCCATGCGCCGGTGGTTAGTCAGAGTCATGAATACAGAAATGATCTTGAAAAATTAAGCGCCACAACCAGGGCCACGCACTCGAACACTTGGCAAATTTGCCCTTGGAATTGTAAATTTGAATTTTGATGCAACATTCGCGTTTCTCAAATCATCTAGTGCAAAGATGCTTCAATCTCTGGTCATGACTTACTGTATATATTAAGAGAGTACTTGAATTCCACAACTCAGTCTATTTCTCCAGTGTAAATAGAGTGAATGAAAAGCTAGTAACTCGTCGGCTTCAAATCGACTGCATGTAGCCGTCAAAGAACAATTGAATTTCATTAATTCTCTGACTGGAATGCATCGCTGCCGTGAACCAGCTCACAAAGCCGAAGCGGCTGAATTTGAAAATGTGAAGAGCGAACGGCTAAAACAAGGAAACTTGAAAGGCTGAATTTAAAACCATCTATAACTGGTATGGGCTAGAAATCAAAACGATGTTTGAATACATCGTGAGTTAGAAGGATTGAGAAGTAACATATATAGGATGAGAACTGACAGTGTTGATTGTTCTGAGAATTCATACGTTCCCTGTTTGAGGTCAAAGGATGACAGATTGGATTTGAAAGGGTTTGTGGGTTGATAATTGGGAAGATAAATGATCACAGACTGCAGAGGCTTAAAATTACAAACGGCAGAAGATTGAATTCGTAGAACATTCAGCGGACAAACTGGAGAGAAAAGAAGAGCAAGAGGACAAAAAAATAGTGTTGAAAGGGTAGAGAGATCTGAAAGAACCGAACAGACGAAAAGGCACAGGCTTCAAATGATTGAAATTTAAAAGCAGCCAAACGAACATTAATTTTACACAATTTGGACTGAGCAGCAACTCGTGTCCTTTAAAATAACCGCCTCCCCCTTACCCTGAGCCCAAGATTGGCAAAGGCCAGAGCACCACACAGAGGATAATTACATTTCAGGTCCTTCCTAAATGCCACTAAACTCGCCTTATGGGTCATTTGCCTGCACTGCAGAGTCCGGCCAACTCTCACAGGTATCAGCACCTGAAGCACGGTGTTGAGAAGGCGCACAGGGGCGACGCCGAATACCTCATACGAGTCATAACCAGCCACTTGAGCTCGCATCATTTTCATGCACCAGAAGTCGCTCTCTCCCTCAATATCTGCTCTCAAAAACTCGCTGAAGATGTAACGAGTGACAGGACAAACCTGGAGGCGTGAACTCAAAATATAACGACGAAGCCACTCGACCATTCAGGGAATTTATGGCAGATTATATAGAGCGCAGCCAAGAGCCATTGATGGGCGATAATTTGTCTGGATTCGGACGCCGAAGGCCGGACTAAATGAGAGATAAACGAATCAAATTCATCAAGCTTCGTTCAAAGTCGATTACAGCCGACTCAAGGCCGCTCAATCCTTGTGAGCTCCCAGTCTACTCGGAATTCGATCTGAGAGATGCACTTTATTTTGAGAGAGTCCCACGCTGCAGTTTAGACTGTAATTAAATTAAAGGTAAATTGAGATTTGTACCACGTAAACTACAGCTTGGGGGTGCAGAACAGGGAATGATAGGCATGGTTTCAAGCAATTGATACTAATGATATTGCAGTACAAAAACATTAGGCGTTCCTGTGAGTAATACACTTGGGAATGGCAAACCATTTGAGGAGGCTGAGGCACCAAGTTTTTGTATCATTCTCCACGACACACAAAATGTACGATGACCCTCACGCGCTATCAATTCTTCTTGCTCTTCTCATGAGCAGCACATTTTTGCCCGGCAATTATCGTCATTGATTAAATAACCAACATGATGTTTTTTCACTTCATGGCGTACTACTACGTAAATCTTCCTGAATAGCCACTCGAAGAAAAAATTGATTGTAAGACAAGAGCCCATTAGAGAGATTCTGAATCACAATTTATGAATTGTCATATGCCTGAACTATCTGAACAACCTATAGCGCATCTAAGGGTGTATGCAAAGTGTATGGGGTTCGTAACTTAGAAAACTAGGCACGAAAATCAGAAAATTTGCGGAGCCATCTGAGCCAGTGCGGAGGAAATGATCAATGAGATAATTTTTTTCTCCGTAATAATATCTCCTTAATGTCGTTTAAACCAAGACATCAATTAGGGCATAAATGTATCGCAATATTTCCAACTTGGGATGTAGAGCACAAAATCTTTAGATTTTAGTACGTGCTCTACCACACATGCTCCGAATTACGAACGCAAATGATACTAACATCACATGAATACGTCAGGTGTTTCCAAGTTCGGTGGACGACGTGACGCAAAAAATCAGACATGAGACACCCACCGATGGGAAAAATTAGAAATGAAATATAATATAGCATCAAACCAAATTATCATTTTACTTGCTTAGGCCACTGATGGGGAAAAACTAAAAATGAAACATAATATAGCATCAAACCAAATTATCATTTTACTTGCTTAGGCCACTGATGGGAAAAATTAAAACTTGAAACATAATATAGCATCAAACCAAATTATAATTTTACTTGCTTAGGCCAGCTCGCTGACACCACCATTACAGAAGCACCGCGTTCCAGTCCGCGCGTTTCAGAAGCCACCAACACTGACGTGGTCTGAACTAGTCAAAGCTCCACTCAGTTAGCGATGAGCAAACACACGCTCTGTTTGCTCTAAAAATTGAATGGGAAAATACTAGCACTACGTGACTGTCTTGCAAAAAAGACTACTACGCTACATGCGTGGCCGTGGTTGGGAGTGAAGTTGTAAAGCGAAATGGTAGCTCGGAGGCTTGGCTTAAAAAACAATTTATTTTATGCACCATAGTTTGCCACTGAAATCTACGTACTCTCAAGTTCCAGTTTTTCACAAATAATGATTGGAAATACCGACATGTACATTTCCAAGAGCAAATTACATACATATTTTGGCGGTATGTATATACAAGCAATCAGATTAGATTAAATCACAAGTTAATTTAAGCTTCCCAAGCCGCCAAAAATCGGTTAGGGAAGCGTAAATTAACTCATCATCAATACCAAAGGTTTCAGTAATCGCTCAATAAGGGATGCAAGAGCAATAGCAGTTCTCTCAGGAACTAGAGAAGCGCCACTTCCTTTTGAAACCTCCAACTTGGCAGCGAATGCCAGCTATTCAGAGCATAAGACGCGTGGGAGTTGCGGAGCAGGGAAGTCCGCCATTCAGAGGCACCCTAACGAAGCAGATCCGAGTCTCACTAGAGCAAGCAGTGGCTCTTGAGATCAATCGCACTCCTTGAAAGAAAAAAGAAAGAAGAAAAAAAATTTTATTCTAATCAAATCTTATACATATCATTGTGTACATTGTATTTCAAATGCTATAAAGTATTGATGTTCAGGACGCAACGACGGTTTCTTTCGGTCAAGCCGGTGCCCATTCTGATACCTGAGTTAATTGGGAAATAATGGCTGAGGGCTCTGTCTTCCCAACGGGGTGAATCACCTGGCGGCGTAGCCGGGATACGAACCGGTGACCCTTTCCGAGAGAAGCTCGCGCTCACAACCACTCGGCCACGGTGACCGCGCAGCATGAGCTAAGTCAGCAGGGAGCCAAATGAACATGGATGGAATTTGTTAGCAGGCTATTAATATACATGTGTTCCTTTATCATTACAATCGTGCGCTTCAGTCCATGGAATAAGCAAACGGTCAGGTCAGCTATAGATTTGAGACATTTTCATTGGCCGTTTTTCACTGCATGAGGAATTTTATAATATATACCGATATATCCTGGAATGAACCTGAAAAACGTTTTATGGCTTTCTCAAATGTCAGATCGGACGAAAATATCGTAAATTTAGATTCAATATTGAATGAATTGTTTTATTTATAAATTTGTAATTTTATACCAAAGCAGATGTCATGTTGCAGTTTTACCTCATTGTCTCGCCAACACCGATTCGATTTTTTCTCCAAATGATGTATATTGCGAACTGCAAGAATTCAGTAGTTTCCTGTTTAGCAGGAATAAGTTGTATTATCGAGTGGAATACAGACACAACTCACAGCTAGACACAAATACAACTCACAGCTAGACACAAATACAACTCACAGCTAGACACAGACACAACTCACAGCTAGACACAAATACAACTCACAGCTAGACACAGACACAACTCACAGCTAGACACAGACACAACTCACAGCTAGACACAGACACAACTCACAGCTAGACACAGACACAACTCACAGCTAGACACAAATACAACTCACAGCTAGACACAGACACAACTCACAGCTAGACACAAATAAAACTCACAGCTAGACACAGACACAACTCACAGCTAGACACAGACACAACTAACAGCTAGACACAAATACAACTCACAGCTAGACACAGACACAACTTACAGCTAGACACAGACACAACTAACAGCTAGACACAAATACAACTCACAGCTAGACACAGACACAACTCACAGCTAGACACAGACACAACTCACAGCTAGACACAGACACAACTAACAGTTAGACACAAATACAACTCACAGCTAGACACAGACACAACTCACAGCTAGACACAGACACAACTCACAGCTAGACACAGACACAACTAACAGCTAGACACAAATACAACTCACAGCTAGACACAGACACAACTCACAGCTAGACACAGACACAACTTACAGCTAGACACAGACACAACTAACAGCTAGACACAAATACAACTCACAGCTAGACACAAACACAACTCACAGCTAGACACAGACACAACTCACAGCTAGACACAAATACAACTCACAGCTAGACACAGACACAACTCACAGCTATACACAGACACAACTCACAGCTAGACACAAATACACCTCACAGCTAGACACAGACACAACTCACAGCTAGACACAGACACAACTAACAGCTAGACACAAATACAACTCCCAGCTAGACACAGACACAACTTACAGCTAGACACTCAGAGAAGTGGAAGCTAAAATGAAACAAAGCACCATATTTTTTCAATTAAACACATCATAAGAAGCCGGTCTCTAAAATTACTTCGATTGCGACGCACGTCATAAAGTTTTCAGTACAAGTAAAAAAATTCCTTTGTTATCCCAAAACCTTCATCAAACAATAATTAATCTACTCCGATAAACGAAAAAGAAAAGAAAGGAAATTTCCGTGAAATTGTCCTCCTCAAACAAATGAAATGATTCAGTTCCACCAGTTCTTAACTTCGACGTAAAATTATACGTTTCGTATTATTACTCTCACGTTTTTAATCGAGGCCAGAGCATTAGAAGCCATAATATGCAAATCCTCAATAAGAATTGAAGCAAACAAATCAAACTGCTAATCAAAAATCTAGCTAAGGAAACTTTTTTTACTGGTAAACAACGAGTTTCTGTTTTCTCTCAACGCTACAATTTCCCACACTCTACAAAAACCCAACCTCGTATGTGTACGACTTTACTCGCTTTTCCGGAGCCAAAAAGTATATTAATATGTAAAACGTACGATTGGCAGGGTCAATGGTCGCCCTATACAATGACACATCACAGTTGCAGGGCTCAATGTTACGAACTTCCATTGTGCTCACACGGAATTAGCATCAGCTGGAGGCTAATGATCTCGTCCAACAAAACATTTTCATTGTTTTAATGGCGCAGCTTTATAATCTAACCCTGCGTTACTCGCAGAGAGCGAGAGAAGGCAGTAATTCGTAAATTCGAGGTTGAAAAAGCTGAAACACACTCCAAATAACAGTCGTTGCCTCAACTCACAAATTGTACTACGAGCCAGTTCATCTGCATGAGTGTGCGAGGGCATGAACCTTAGAAATACGCTGTTTGTTGACGTTGTTAGCAGTGAATGAAACAGGCGAAGTTGCAACAGTCACAAAACAGGGCATTAATTCTGGTATTTTGCCTATACATTCCAATACTTCATCAACAGTGACGGGGAGCATCGAAGACGCTTAAAAATAACTAATCTGCCCCATGTACTTAAACTAGACAAACACAATCGTCCGTCGTACGATACATCACGGTTTTGCAAAAAACCGCGTTCATTCATTCATTCATTCATTTCATTTCGCAAGATAATTTAAAGATGAAAATGACAGCCGAACATATATAATACATAGCTACAGGCAAATTTCTCGTGTAACAATGATTATCCATTTACTAACGTCAGCTAGAGACGTTCGAGAGAAGCGCTCTGTAACTCCGGCGTGGTCCTGTGAAGTGTAACTCCGTGCTTGCGCTGGGTCGACGACCCCGTGCAGGTGACTGGAGACTTCAGAGCTCAACAGCAAAGGAAGAAAAAGTCTCTACTTTATGGGAGCTCTTTGAGGGGCAGTGATAACGACAGCTCACTGTGATCAACAAGAGTAAAACAAAAAAAATCAAGTTTGAAAGCTTATACAAGTTTTTTGATAAATGTTGTCCTTCAAAATTGTTGCGGTTCTCGTTCTTTTAGCAATTAGTTTCTCTTGAGCAGCTGTAGAGAATCATCATCATCATCATCCTGGGCTGCTTCCTTTCCCCTTCACATTCATGAACCCATTTTGAACAACGCTTTCAGAAGCGATGAGATGAACATGACCATGGTGATATTTAATGGGCTTCCTTTAGAAAACGTCGAAAATTTTTCAAAAAAGCCAAACTTTAATTGGAAAATTGTTTACATCTCCACGACTGTTTTTAAGAACATTCGTCAAATTCAGATGCATCAATTTTAATTGGTAAAGAGATTCCAATGGTAAATAGAAATACCTCTATATTGACCGAAGGTAGAGTAATGATTGTGGCTCGAGGCTTTCCTTTTCAACCGAGTCTTCAATGAACACAAAGAGTGTTAGTGGCACAAACACCGTACTACAGCAGCAAGACATTTGTATCCAAAGAACTAAAAGCCGATTCATCTTCAAGTTTCACTGCTTTGGAAGACGGTATTGCAGATTCAGGGAGAAACTGCGTAGGCAGTCAAGAAATTGCACCTGAAAATACCGTGCACGTATGTTGCATTGCTAAATTCGGCATTCCATTTGCTGTGATGACACAATCTGCAAGACACCGGTCAGAATGACCGCTTGTTTACTCGAGTCGTGGAATATTACACGTACGGTCCTCGACTCTCATTCCGCCAAGTTTAGATTACAAAGCTTTAATGTTGAGCATATTTTAGCATCCTATTCTAGTATGTTTTGCCTCATTCGAAGTATTTGTGTTTCAGCGGAGATAAAAACTTGCCACAAGCTGAGTTAGCTATTCCATACCCAGGTCAGAGCACCAGAGACGCATATTGTTCATTGTAGTGCACACTCTTCATTGATTTTAACTGATCTGGATGCTAAGATGCGCCTCAAGGAGCCCGAGTAATGCACATTTCGAATGAACTTTTTTTGCAGAGGGTAGCTCTAACGTACAGAATCAAGGCAAGGAGTATTCTTCAGCATTCTCTACAAAGAAATACGTCATAAATTTGTAGAACTATTCCCTAAACTAAGTAAATTAACGTATGCACTCGTAAGTAAGTATAACTATTCCAGGAACCAAGTAAATTTGCGGTTTCATTTATCAGGAGGGCAATTTTTCAAGCATCTATATAAGTTTGCTGTTACGCTAGTCAATGTAAATTTTCTTTAAAGAAAGTTAATTTATAATACTACTCGCCAGTAGTACTGTTCTCAAAACCAAGTAAGTAAAACCTCACAAACGTTCATGAGGCAAAGACGACAGAAATTTTCTATGCTGAACATCATTAATTCATGTGAAACTACTCCATAAATTTTTTCAAAAAAACAATTTTGTAGAAATATACTCTTGCTCCCATTTGATATGAGGAAATAACCGAATCATGAAATTTTTCGTAAATTCTGCATAAAATATTGCGCAAATTCACTTTTATTCATTTTTCAGGGCGGCGTGTTGGGCTGCGCGGCATCGAAGAGCATTATGTGCACGGCCCCGAAAAGAAATTTTGGCGGGAATTTTCTTCACTCGCGCGTGTAAAACCCCTACTCTGCAAGTCTTCTATCCGTTTGCAGCGGGGAAAAAATACGCGGAGGATCGTACACAGAGAAGAGAGCAAAGAACAATCTTGACGTGCCGTAATGGAGTCAAACAAACTAGGGTAACATTAGGGACATGAGCGCGGTTTACGCACACAGAGCGTCAACAAAGCGGCACCGTTAATGTTATTAACGATGTCTATGCAGGAGGAGGGAAGTTGGCAGGACGGCCCTCGTGCCGTACAAGAGACAAGGCTCATATATCAGCAAGGCCAGGAGCTCTCGCTCTAAATGGTATGCATTAAGAAATTAGCCAACGGGTGCATCGAATAGCAGACATTTACAAGCACCGCTTGCCATACTCTCGGTCATTGCTCTTCCTGGAAACATCCACATCGTGTTTACCACACACGACTTGGCTAAACTAGAAGTGAAAAATGAGGACCGAGAGTCTAACATTAGAGTAGCCCTAGATGACATGGGAGACGAAACTAAGCATTACGGTAGACCGTTGGTTAGGAGCGCGTTATAAATGAGATTTGACATCCTTTGGTCAGCGTGCACTCTTTTACATTGTATGACTAGCTAATTTAGCAACGGGTAAAATATATCAAGTCCTCCAGCTTTCATTGAAGAAAAATTGCCCATAGACAGTAAAGAATGAGAGTGGTCTTCAGAAAATGACGAAAGATAACTAAAAAAGATCGATTCAGTTACAGTTCATCCAATGCTTTTGGGGAAAAATGTGTGAAAGAACAACTATCAAATGGATCCAGGATTTCGAGCGGAAATAAGAAAAGCTCGCTAAAGGGACACCGACGCAGCTTTTCGATCCCCAATATCACAGATGCGTGACATGAAGTATAAGTTTACGGCAACCATAATGTTATAAACTGTATCTGTAACAAACACGCTGAAGAAAAATATGAAAAGAAAGCAAAAATAACTTTCGAAGTAAAAATGTCGTTAGTTGAAGAACCCTCGAGGAAATATTCAAGGAGAAACTACAAGATACGGACGATTATATTGCGTCAAAAACAGTTCAAGCCTTTTGAATTTGGAAGTAATTTCAGTCCAGGAAGGAATCTACATGACTCAAATTGAATAATCGTTCAAAAAGCACGTCGTATGAGTGCAATTCTCATATTACACAAGAGCCCTGGTATTGGAATACGAATTTGGCCTCAAGTTTTTGAGAAATGTGAAAAGTTTGATGTCAAAATGAAATAATTTCTCATTGCATGCTGCCTGAAACGTAATATCAATTTTGAATAACTTTTTTCATAAATAATTATTGTTCGTATAAAGCATTTACGTTTTGGAGAAGGAGAGTTTGAACGTTTACCGTCATTCAGTTTAAATATTTGATGTTTCAAAAATAGTAGGGCACATTCATGGCGCAGGAGTTTTAAGTATATCGTCGGAATCAGATACTTCGCTGAAGATGAATAAGAAATTTCTAAAAGATCGCTGAACTGATTCAGTGTTCCATGATGCTGTCAGAGCAGGGATGCTTGAACGTTGACTGACATTCTTTCAAAACGTTCGACCGTCCAAATTTTATCATTCTAACGAGTTGCAAAAATTTCTCAAACGAATCAAAGTATGATATATCATGCAAGCCTTGTGAAATACGGTCTGAAAATTGCAGTTTCCTGTTGCCAATTTCGTACTGTGAGAGCAGCAGCTAAAAGTTCATCACTTAGAACTCGGAAATAAAAGTTACATTAATTAATCGCAGCCTCATTTTCGAATACATTCAGTATCGAACAAGACTACTTATAAAACGGAATTTTCTACACGTGTGGGCGCATTTGAGCATGAGTAATTCTGATTAATAAATTACGTCATACGAACATTCAGGAAATGCACTTCAGTTCTGAGACCGTACTCTCTACAGACCAAATAATGACATTGCGACCAATGCATTCAAACATACTATGAAAAAAACACGCACCAGAAGGCGTTCGGCTTAATTATTGTAAGTAAAAAGATATATTAGCAGTCGAAAGCGGTACAACATGAAAACGATATTGGTACGGAATATTATTTAGCATGGAAACCAGGAACGTATTGCAGCTTGCTTCACATGAAAAAGCAAATTTCTGCTTAAAAAAACAACAAAAGACATAGCAACGCTTCACTTGCACGGATGAATTGGCTCTTTATGTAACCTGAGATAGCAAAATTATGCAAGCTTTGTTCTACAATACATTTATGCTAGCTGGTGACCCAGCTGACAAAATTCTGGGGTTATTAGTATTTATTTGGCACGTTGCCTATACATTGCAGAATAAGTGCTACAATTTTATATTGTATGCAGGAGGTGTTCTGAGTACACCTGCACGTGTTCAGAGGGGTTTTGCTGTTCTGTGATGAGGATGGCAGATGAAATTGGTCGGTCTTGTCTGCAGCTGATAGATTGTGATTGAAGTGTGCAATACCTTCAATGAATTTTGGAGAACATTTCGTGCCGCTTTCAGCTCAAAGGAAGTCAGTACGTACTTGTTTTTTCCTCTCCTGAAAGTTGCAGTGATAGGTCTTAACCGATAGTTTTGAGCTTATACAAGTAACTTGATAAACATTTTGTGAATATTTTTGCAACTTGACCAGTATAGTTCACATGAAAGTCTCGAGCATGGCTTAGTTTCCATGCAACTAGCCGAAAAATGCTATAAGACAGACGTGTAAATAATTGTAAAATAATCCAGCACCAAAATTAACGTTTTTATGAAAAGAACAATAAACAAACATTTGAATAAACGACGATAGAGCTTCCAAAATTCTGTTGTAATAAACTAGTTAATGTCCGGCGATAAATAAGTTTTCCTAGAAATCAATGCACAAACAAAGTTCAATAATCCAATACATACAAGTATGGATGTGTTCTGGAAGTGATACTCTAAAGAATTAAACAAAAGTTGCCTCACAATTCCCACCCAAATAAAACTGTTAATCAAGTTTACCAGAAACCAGACAAATGAATTTCATCTAGGCATGACATTCTCAAACATAAATGTTTTAAACTTTGTGAAAAAATGCTGCCTGACTGACAAAACTTTGGCTCCGGCCGAAACATTTGGTTGATTTAAGGAGCTTCATGAGAATTTGCATCCTTGCAATCAAGCGGGGTCAACAAAAAATTCTAAATCATATTCTTACATGTTTCCATAGCATGACTCTCATTTAGGTATTTTAATTAAGAAGACGGCTTTGGATTACTATGGCTCATAATCACGTGGCATTTGGTAATTCAAGGATCGTCTATTTCTAGGAATTCGAGACGCACGCAATTTAATTGAAGCCCGAAATCTCAAGGGCCTCTACGGCTGATTTGAGGACTCTGGCGTAGCTGGCAAGAGAAGTTACACTCAGGTGAAAACCCTCTTTGTCTTGTCACTAGAATAGCTCAAGTGAGGAAAATGAGATGGCCTTGTACCAACACAGACATAATGTGAAACTTGCAAACTCCTCTGCTAAAAATAAAAATTACCCAAATTAAGCGCATGGCATGAAGCACAACAGTCATTCAAGCAAGGTGGCACAGCACCATAAAGCATGGCATGGCATCGCTAGCTCCGCTAATTTTCCATGCAGGCAGAAAGGGGAGGGTCGCCGACTCGGCTTATGGAAGCCAATGAACGAGCGGAGCGCATGGCTGCCTAGGGAAATTACAGGGCGGCCGGCGCGCGCGGCTAATGGTCGCAGAAACAAACGCGGAGGTGCAGACCAGCGTCAGAATAGACTTCATCCTGCTCACTGACATCGCAATGTGGGCCTCAATAAAATCGCAGTGTACGTGAATGAGTCGGTTATTGTAACATCGTTGAATAGGTTCGCCATCGGATGAGTTATTTTTTCCGGAATGCGTGAATAACTACGTTGAAAACATATGTTCGTCATCGGTGAAGTTATTTTTCTGGAATAATGGAATAGGGTCATCGGTTTTCGTAACAACGTTGAATATGTTCGCCAATGGCTAAGGTATTTTTTCAGCAATAGTAAAGGAAGTGTTTTGTGCAAGTTTTACGCAGCTTGAATGTTGCAGAGTTGCTGTACAGCCAGTGTTGACAGTCAGTGTAACCCTCTTCCTTTAAATTTGAAATTAACTTCTGCTGTTTAAGTCTCTACAAAGTGTATATATTGACGAATCTGAACGCAGCTGATTCGTAAGCAACTGCATGACGATGAGGTGCAAAAAAACTCAACACCTGGACTGCAATAATTATTGAACGAAGCAATACCATGATTACAACATTATGCAATTACTCTCGCAGTACAATGTATACTAGGGTAAATATCGTTTCAAATTAATGAAATTAGATGGAGAGTGCGAAGTTACATCCAGTAACAGATTATTAACGCCGGATGATGCACGGCTCACAAGCAGCTCCAGCAGTTAGGGAAAATAGTTAGGCAATTGGAAAGCCAACGTAGTGGCTTTTGAAACTCAAATTTCTATAAAAACTTTCTTTTCTCATTTCTTTATTCTTAAATAATCTCACAGGGGTTTTAGAATATTTTTTATAAATCATATAAACGAAATCTTCACGTTTTGAAAGCATAATTGGCCGAAAATCATGCTGACTTATTTTGTAATAATAAACAGCTAACAACAATGTCATAGTGAGAACGAATTGCCCATTACATTTAATATATTACAACTAAAAATTTTTAAATAAGCAAGTTATCTAAATAGCTTTCTCCACAGAAAATCAATGCGTAAAAAGGTAGCGAAAACCTCTAGTCGTATCAAGAATATTAGAAGGAAGTCTAATGGTAATGATGCGTTACACGAATATTAAACAGATCCGACAAGCGCTGTTTCAAAGTATTTAGTAGCATTCAACTTGTGATCAGTAACTCCTTGCCAACAATACCGGATTTCTGCATTCAACTTTCAAAATCTTAAAAAATCCTGTATGCAGAATATCTGCAGCTTAGATTAAGTTTATTTTAATGGCAATAAAATCCAAAATTTACAAAGTAAATAATTAAAGGAAATAAAGAGTTAATGAGTAAATATTAATATTATTGAAAATATATCATTCGAT
>JACJUY010000324.1:150360-173293 GCA_014220935.1 Platorchestia sp. MABIK
GCACCTCCCACGCTTCCCAGAAGCAGCCGACGTCGTGTCCGAGTGATGGGGCGAGAGCCGTTCATTAGCTGCCCGACTGTGTCATGACTGGTGGCTGCGAGCGACCGAAGCTTGCTTGCTAGTGAACTTTGTAAGCGTTAAACACGAATCTACAGTATTTGCAATTATGTCTAATCTTTCAGTATGTTTTGTCAGCGTCAAAATATGCATCAAGTATATAGACGTAAAACACGACTCTACATGCCATTATGTTTATTCTTCCAGTATCGTTTGTGAGCATAAGAATATGCATCGAGTATATAGATGTAAAACACGACTCTAAAGGCCATTATATCTAATCTTTCAGTATCATTTATAAACATTACAATATGCACCAAGTATATCTGCAAATTTGCATTAAGCTTATAAATGTGAAACACAACTCTGTGTGCAGTTTTGGCTAATCTTTCAGTTACATTTTCCAGAATTAAAAAATGCATAAAGTTTATTTGTAAATATGCATAGAGTAAATTTTTGAATATGCATAAAGTATATTTGTAAACATGCATCAACTATACAAAAGTAAAACAAGACTCTACGTGCAATTATGTCTAATCTTTCAGTATCATTTGCAGGTATTATAGTGTGCATCAAGAATTTTTGAAGGTAGGGCTATGAGATTTTGTGAGGAAACTCATTTTCATCAGAAAAGTTTGCAGAGGGATTAGACTTTAAAGATTTCCATGTGAGACATTGAAGCGATTGTGCTAAAAGAACGAAATGTGAAAGATTGTCCTCCCCTAAAATTTTTGTTTTTCACCTGACAATAAAGGTAGAGCTCGAATTATCAGAAATATATAGAACACTTCCTGTAATTTGAACCAATAAAGTTCTTATTTCCAGCAATTTCGACGAGAGTTGCAAATTTCACATCGAGGTCTTACGTTTACTGAATTCTTAAGTATTCCTTTAACGGAGTAATGATTATAAAGCACAAATAAATAATGGCATTAGAAGCGTGTTCAGCCTTAATAAATTCTAAATCATTTGCCCAACGTTCATGAAAAGAAATTTTTGCCGACATAAGGGAATCGTAAGAACGATAGAAATAAACCCACATGCTTTCGATCAGTCAGACAACAAACACGAGAACTCTAGCAAAAGAATAATTGTTGCATTGGAATACTCAAAATCATGTATAAAAGTAGAGCTTAGATATTTGTTTACAACTGTAATTGAATCAAAAATTAAAAATCCATTCAGCCAACGACGTTTGTTTTGCAATAAAAGAGAAGAAGTGAACACTGAGGAATGTGACAACTCAACTAGCAACACTGAAAAATCCCTTTCACACAATCATTTCGAATCCTTCATGTCAGCAGTGTTGGTGTCGTAGCATGGCATGGTCTATCCTTGCTGCAAAACAAAGGTAAAGTGAAGATCGATTGCCTCGAATCTGACAACTTTAGAAGAGTCTTTACATGCATTGGGAGCTATTCTAATAAAGACAACTCTGCTCAATTTTCTGATTGGTGTTACTTGGACTGGTTGGTGTTCCTCAGACACGTAGATTTAAGTTAGTCAAGTAAAGCAAAGTTACACGCTGAATTTCTTTGCTAGTATTCTATTTTTTGCGATTTGCATACGCAGTTTTATTATTGTTTAGCCTATTATGAAGAAAGTTGGATTATGAAGAACAGAGTTTATCGCAAAACTTACATTTTGTGGTCTTGCTTACTGAAGCACTGAAGCAAAAATTTAGATTTCACAAATTCGCTACGTCGAAATTTAAAAGCAGCCTTTCCAAACTACCTGTATACTTGTTATTCAATTAAAATCTTTCATTTGTAAAATACAGTTCCAGGGACATGTGCTACATGACGAGTTGTTCGTAGCGCAATGGCTCAGGAAACAAAGACAAATAGTCTCAAATGAAATTGATTTGTTTTGCAGCACACGGGATATTCCCAAAACTCCCCATGAAACAGAATATCATTTCAAAACAAACGTGCACTCGTAGCTGGTTTAATTTTTATTTTTCGTGAAAAGAAACGAACTCGAATCTTTTTCGAATATCCTCAGCTCGAGGTAGTTAATCAATCAGAAATATTCCTTTGAAGGATTCATGTTTAAATTCTTCACACGGTCACGGAGGAAACTGCGATTTCGCTTCTCTTGCGCTACCTGTTTCCTTACATTCTAAATAACACATCGAAGCAATCAAATGCTTTCTCATGCTGGACGACGTTTTGTACACCTGAACTATCTATCAAACGTTCCAAGATCACACAGAATGTTACCCGATGCACTGCCATGAAACACGCTCGGGCCGATGCACTGCCACCACGCTCGGGTAGCGTGGGTGATGACAAAGTCACTACAGATATTTCATTTGAACAGCTTGCGTTATTGCTCGTTATTTCGATGTCTGTGCATCAAACCCACGGTAATATTTTCCCGCTTTGTTGGATAGATTTGAAGATGCCTCCAAGGTCAAGTACTGATGACAAAATTGACGGTTCACTGGCACGTAAGAGCCCGCTACTCACAAAAGGCATTATTCAACACAGTAGAGATGCCCAAACTGAATTTCAACTGTAAGTCACATCAAACGTCGGACTCTGATGACACGAAATTGGTCACGCTCTTGTGAGCAGAGCACTTACTTCAAACAGAATGGAGTGATAAAGAGCATTGAAGAAGTGCCGACTGATACTTCGATAGGCGCAATCGGTGGCAGTCAAACCTTCGTTCCATTAGACGTGTCAAGCCCAAAACGAGCTGATGAGTGTTGAGCCTTGCATGTTATGATCATAACGGTGCTCCAGCATGCAGCCATCAGCTAAATCGTTTACATTCGATAGCATGTAGGGTACTACATACCAATGACTTTTTTCAAAGCTCTCTACTCACTAATATCCCTCTGTGCACAGGGTCCCCTGATCACCCATTTCAAAATGTTGTCGGAAAATTCACTAGAATGACGATATTACTTTATAAACTTTAAAAGGATTGTTTTTTTTTGTAAATGGGCGATGCTTCCTTTGCAGGTTTCACGAGATGCAGTCGATGACACTAAATCATACTTGAACGCAGAGATCTGTTGTGTTATAAAAGCTGTGAGTGAACGGAAAAATGAATTCAATGAAGTTAAAGTGTAGTTGTGAGATATTTCAATCTTCTTCTGTCACGTGGAGAAAACATGCTATGAGAAAAGAGACATAAAGTCGTCGATACATATAACGTTTAAATAATTTTACCAAGCACACACAGTAGGAAGCAGTATTCATTTCATTCTATTATGAATAGAACATCAAAGCGGTTAGGATATACACCCTCACATGTCCAGCATATATTTATGAAACTTTAATTTGTCACCTGGTGCGACTGTAACACAACACAAAAAGTCCAACATTTTGAATGAAAGATGAAGCAAATTAAAAACTGACACGGTGACGACGGCCGAAGTTGACTAATACACTTGCAGACAAGTAAATTTGGAACGATGAACCGTAAGATCTTTATCAGTGTTGTAGAAAAAGGCGAGATCAGGTCGGGCGACTTATAGGCCCATAATTCTTCGGATGTTTTTACTGAAGATTGCTAAACGGAAATGTAAATTTATAACCCGCTTGAGCTGAAGTAGTCCATTTGAAAACTAGTAAAAATCATTTCCAAGTCCAAGAACAAATGAGGCCACTAGAATCATACGGTATCAGGGGCAAAATACATCTAGCAAAAATGAGTAATGCACTCCGCTGTCACCCCCAAATTTTCCTTGGTCTGATGAGTCGTAAGTACAGGAAGATGGCTACAAAATGGTCGAATACTTTTATTAGTTACTGAGATACGGTGGTTTCTAAGTTGGCAAACTTTGATTCAGTTTTCTGACGTTTTTGAAAAGCTGCGCCTGGGACCGTATGCTTCAAAGGGCTCATACATACAAGACGGTGTAGCTATGGTGTTGCATTACTGAATGCTATACATGAGTATATTTTACATGAGTGCAGCAGTCATGAACGCGACGCAAATTACAGCCGCATCACGGGCAATATATTTAGGAGAATAACGAACTTTAACTAGAATGATGAGAAATGTTTTACAGGCTACAATTCAAGTTGCTAGCATTCAATGGCGGCAGAAATAAGATTATTGAATCTTTGACACCACTCTTGCTCTATGACGTGCAATAGCGCTGCTCTGTAACGTGCACCAGCACTGCTCTGTAACGTGGACCAGCACTGCTCTGTGACGTGCACCAGCACTGCTCTGTGACGTGCACCAGCACTGCTCTGTTACATGCACCAGCACTGCTCTGTGACGTGCACCAGCACTGCTCTGCGACGTGCACCAGCACTGCTTTATGGCGTGCACCAGCACTGCTCTGTGACGTGCACCAGCACTGCTCTGTGACGTGCACCAGCACTGGTCAGTGACGTGCACCAGCACTGCTCTGTGACGTGCACCAGCACTGCTTATTGACGTGCACCAGCACTGCTCTGTGACGTGCACCAGCACTGCTCAGTGACGTGCACCAGCACTGCTCAGTGACGAGCACCAGCACTGCTCTGTGACGTGCACCAGCCCTGCTCTGTGACGTGCACCAGCACTGCTCTGTGACATGCACCAGCACTGCTCTGTGACGTGCACCAGCACTGCTCTGTGACGTGCACCAGCACTGCTCGGTGACGTGCACCAGCACTGCTCTGTGACATGCACCAGCATTGCTCTGTGACGTGCACCAGCACTGCTCTGTGACATGCACCAGCACTGCTCTGTGACGTGCACCAGCACTGCTCTGTGACGTGCACCAGCACTGCTCAGTGACGTGCACCAGCACTGCTCTGTGACATGCACCAGCACTGCTCTGTGACGTGCACCAGCACTGCTCTGTGACGTGCATCAGCACTACTTTATGGCGTGCGCTGCGGAATTCAGTAACATTTCCCCTCGTCTCAAGTCAGAAGTGCTCGTTAGTTTGCACAAAAAGGCAAGACATTCGAGCAGGAATTGAGAAACTTTAATTTGCAACACGAGGAGAATGCACATACACAGTGTTCACTCACTGAATGAACGGCGGCTAACTAGAAGCCAACGAAGCGCTGCGTTCAGAATCGTTTATTCGCGTCTGCTGGAGACAAAATTTGGAAAGATGTTACGAGAACCACCAAACGGAGGCCTCTGTTGCAATGCTCTGCTCTTCAAACATGAGGTATCATGTCCGCTGACAGCTGGCTGTGTGAGCTTTGAATGGCAGGCTTGCCAATCTAACGAGCATAGTACATCTTGAAAGTCACTCGTTTTTTCTAAAGCGTATTTTTTGTCAATCACAATGCGACTGTCGATTGCATTCTGGCTGGCAGAGTTGATGAAGAAGTATCGCGTTTTGTACGGACTTCATTTCAAATAGATATTTCAAGGACACGAGAGCTTGCGGTCGAAGAAAAATTTTTAGAGTGAAAATCCCAGTACAACTGGTACAAGTGATCACGCTTGACATTGGATTTCTACATCCTTTCTATGTTCACAATGTCATCATTCTTGAAGGTTCTTGACCAGGTATCGATAACGCTGCTGACAGTGCAGTTTTCTAGTAGAGTTTTAATTGTCGTTTTGATGCTTAGAAATAAATTTCAGTTTTTTTCGAACGATTAGAGAATCACTTTTTTGATCTCAAACAAAGCCTTCAATTAAATTCTTGCATGGACGCGTTACAAAACAATTTAAAAAACACGAAGTTGAAATATTCCCTTGATATCATCTGAATCATTCGACACAAAAACAAGTTAACATCTATATATATATACTCAAATGTGTCCATTGTACTAGACTTCAGATACAATCTAATACTGCATCAGTTGTGGTAAATAAATTGCTTAAATTGGAGTAACGTCCCACACTGCAGGCGTCAGCCTACTCAGGTGTAGCGGCGTGCAGGCAGCCCTCACTGTGTCATTGGCTCAAGTTTGAATGGAGGAAGAAAAACGCGAGGGCAGCACGAAATGAAATTAACGGACACACAATGAGCCTGGAATACCACTGATGAAATTTGGAGAGAGAGCTTTCAAGTCTCAAGATGCCGGCAACACCCATTTATGCGCAGAAAATACGGTCAACAATTCGTAACTGATTACAGTTTGCCGTGTCGTCAAGGGCTCTGTAAACTCGTGATGACGAAATTGGGATGCGCTAAAAACCTCACCCCAAAGGCCGTAGAGGACCTAAGAGACGTGAAGAAGGTATTATTGTTCTATTCACTTCATTAAAAGTTAATACAATTATTGCTAGGTCTCGCATGCTGTCGACAAGATGAGGTATTATGCCTTAGTTCATGAATTTTTGAACTATTATTGAACGTATCAGACTTTGACACACCAACCATAAAAAAGGCATTTGACTTGAATGCCCCGGCGTAAAAATAAACTTCATTAAAAAAGTTAAAATTTTATTATATCATCGGTATACGTGAGAATGACAACCTTGGGCTCAGCACAGACGGACGTACATCCCGATAACCAATAATTGCATTCATTGTCTGACAGCTCTAATTACCAGGCGCTGTAAACAGTGATTTATGTAGGTATAGTCAATGATGGATGTTTTGAAAACGATACTCACGCACATTTCATGTGGCGCTGTGATTATCGTGAATATCGATCGCGTATGTAGATGATATCCATCTGTTGCGGATAGGGACGCTTAAACTAAATAATAATCTAATCTAATATCCATCCGAGAGATCTATAATCTGAGGTTCATCCGAGAGAATCCTATGCAATACATCAGATGACTATATTTGATCATTATGGGAATGTAAGCTGATTACAAAAATATTGAAGCAATGTAAAGTCATTGCAGTAGTATGTAAGATCATTGTAGAAAGTTCATCCGCTAGGGTAATAGAGGCTGGCTCACTGTGATGATGTTGAGTAAGTGGGTCGCTATGAAAAAGGTGAGTGACTATTCCCATAGTGACTATTACAATGAGTCACTTTCACTCATTAGCAACAGTGTGTCATCGTGGTAATGGTGAGCTGTTAGGATAATGATCAGTGCTCACAGTAATGGTGAGCCACCAAGACACACTGAAGCCATGCAGCTCCTGCAGTTCACGCTAGAGACTAAACAAGGCAAAGGCCAGCCGGCACAATCTATGGCCCCGACTCACAAGTCACAAATCACAAGGCAGGGGGCAAATCGCGATTTTTTTCTGGTTCCTGGTTAAAACTCAGCATTTCAGTCCAACTTCAGTGATTTTTACTTCATAGGGACATAGGAAGAGAGATCACTTTCCTAGATTTGTTACGCAATTGAAGAAGCGTTGAGGGAGGGAGGCAGCAAAGTCGAGCGCTGAATATTGCAAGGTAACAAAACACGAGGCCACTTCGAGACCTAATGCGAGGGCGTGATGCATGAACGCAGAAAATATGGTCAACAATTCGTAACTGATTACAGTTTTCCGTGTCGTCAAGGGCTTTATGAATTCCTGATGAAGAATTTAGGATGCTATAAACTAACTTTGTTTCTTTGATTTCGCAGGAAAAAAATAAATTTCCAGTGCGCACGAGGAATGTGTCCGGGAAGGCTAAGAATGCATGCTCATTTTGAAGTATCACGTATGGTAGTTTACATAAGATAAGTTAGTTCGAGCCTCCCAAGCCACAACAAAGGTGGTACAAAAAGATAAAGAATGTAAACTTTAGTTTGTTTGGAAATAAATAATGTACAAGATGTGTCCCTACACTAGGTCCCCTGCGTATCGAAACAGTAAGTTGAAAAGGAAGTTTATGAAACAAGAAAAAATTTCAAGAAGAAAAAAGTAGATACTGAAAACAAAGGACTGTAATGAATCGAAAAAAGATGGATCGAAATGAATCAAAAAAACTTTTTCAATTTCAATCAAAGAAGGCCTAATTAACTTTCAGCTCGAGGCCTCACATATTACCCCTGAGAGCATTGATTACTATGGAGACAATAGTTGCATCACCCTGAGGGGAGCAACCCGCATATTTTACGTCTCTCGAAACTTTCATTTACAACTCCATAATTTTATGCATGTGATACTTCAGCTCTCGTTAATTAAAAAACCAACCAAATAAACACGACCCACAAAACTCACGCGTAATAACAACTTTCAAACAGCTTGCATTATCACTTTGACCACAATTGGTTAAACAAAAAATTTCATATTTAACTAAAATTTAAAGTCAATTGTGGTTGGCAATTTTGAAAAAAGCAAACATTAACTCGATCGAAAATTCATTTAGGTTTACGAATTTATGAAAATAGTGTTTGTGACTTCTGAGCGGTGGCAACATTGTGAAAATCCTCTCCGTGGCTACGAGTGGCTCTGCTGTCAAAGTGTTGAGATCAAATCACAAACGTAAAAGTAGGAACCAACATGCGCAAGTTTTCAACCCTGAACGCCTAATGTAACTTTAAGTGAGATTGAAACCGTCCGCCTTCATTGAGGTTACCGCTGTAATCTACGCGCTGAGAGCCAACGCACTAACATTTCCTGAACACACACAGCTTCGTTATCGCAGGCCCCTACAACGTCGTTAATCAGAGATAATTTTATCTTCAGCCTCGAGAGCAACGATTTTGAAGGCAATTCTGGATACAAAGCGTCCTGACTAGCGAAGAAATTTCCGCATAAATTAAAAGTAAGGTGGTAATTTTAGTCGCGTTGTGTAATTAACGTATCTATCCTCAAAATACAGCAAATGTTCCGCAGCTATTCCCGATTAAAACATCGTTTACATCAGAAGAAGGAAGTACAAAAACCTAATTTTGCCAAAAATAAGTATGATTTCAACCAAAGATAACAAGACGAAATAAAAAGCCAGTTAAGTTGAGGTTCTCTGATACAAGAGTGTTCTGCTTGACTCAAAAGTGAATTAAAAAAGATTGACTCGTTTCAAGCGCACTGAAACTGAGCCACTTGCCAACCCGGAGTCGTGTGCGTAAGACAAAATTTCTGCGGCAAATTAAGTCCATCTCTTATGTCCAGAGTAACACAAGTACAGCAGTTAACATTGTTTCTATGCATTGTTTTTAAAATGGTAGATACATTTTTACAAATCGAATGAGTTTTAACTGGAAACATTAAGTTTGATACAATTTCTGACCGATTAACTCAAGCGTTGTTTACTTACATTTTGAAATTAAAAGAATATTCTATGCATTAATAACTTCGGTGGATTTTTCTTGAATGTTACAGCCCGAATGCTGGGACACGCTGAACTTGATCATGCTTGAAACAATCCTGATTATTTTAGTGCATGATCGTATCATGAGATAACAATAACATCCTTGATAATCCAGCACTTGATACGACCATGTGTCATCGTTCAAAAGGTGGCATGAGGTCACGGACCTGACGAAAGTAAAATAAAACGAGCGCTACTTTACCAGACATAGGCAACCGTGAAACATGCCCCTGCCGCTCAATGAGAAGCAAGCCAACTTTACGTATCTTTAACCCATTAGTTGACTTCATAATTTAAAAAGTGAATGAATCAGCGTAGATTAAAACTCTACCGATAGGCTCGTGAGTAACATTTCATGTGCGTACATTTCTCTGACGTAACAACAGGCAAGCATTCAGTGTGGACTTGAGGGCTGAGCTCAGAACAGCTTAGAAGAATACTCGTGCTATGCAACGGCAAGTTTAAGACTGGCTGTATTATTAATACCTGAAGTTCATAAGCCTTTGAGTCCATGGTGCGGGAGCTTGCAAGCGTTCTTATCCGGAAGATCTCGTTCGTAAGTTTCACTGTGGGAAGGTTCCTAAACATCGTTGAGTTAAAGCAGGGATGCTTACGATCACATTCATCGCGTGAGAAGAGGTCGTGTAATAATGCATGGAAATAATGCAATGAAACTTTCATCGCAGTTCCGCTACTGACTTAGACGACCAACACTACTCATGTTGGTCTTTCACTCGGTAAAATAGCTCCTCCAGATTTAGTTTAGATGAAATGCCAGCATCCTCCTGATTAGTTATGCAATGCACAAACAAAAATTACAGTGTTCGAAATTCATACCAAAGTTACAATTTACGGTAAATTACGAAGAAAGGATAAATAGTGCATTTATTGAATGTGAATTCTATTACTGATATTTTCCTGTTGCTATTCAGATAAAGGAAAAATTCAACACGCGTATCCTCAACTTTCTCCTAGAAAGAACATGCATGGCAGCGTAGATACAGGAACAATACACTATGTTTGCTATT
Organism: Platorchestia sp. MABIK; assembly: GCA_014220935.1. NCBI lineage: Eukaryota > Metazoa > Arthropoda > Malacostraca > Amphipoda > Talitridae > Platorchestia > Platorchestia sp. MABIK. Next base: position 160,580 of record JACJUY010000324.1, read on the forward strand.
TTCTGAAATGGAAGAGAGCTATTAAATACACCGCAAACTTCATTTTGAATAAGTGAAAACCCGGTTACATACTGTTTGGGTCTAATGATAGTAGAAAGCGGTTAACAGCTGAGCGACCGCATTGCTGTTACACATGAAAGCTTCCCCAACCAAAGAATTGCAAGACGAAATAAAATGCCAGATAAGTTGAGGTTCTCCGACACAAGAGTGTTCTGCTTCAATCAAAAAATGAATTTTAAAAATTGACTCGTTTCAAGCGCACTGATACCGAGCCATTTGCCAACCCGGAGAGAGTTCCTTCAGAGTTATTGGACTGTCAGAATAATTAAGAATTATTAATAAATAAGCTTCCTCATTTAACTGTGGAGAACAGCACGGCACAGGCTCTATGGGCTCAAAACTACTCGTGAAGTTCGTAATCCTCATAAAAACAAGAACATTCCTCGCTATTCAATTTGACTCGTAAAGCTACACGGTTCAATTTGGCTCGATGCTCCGCGTGAAGTTCACATTCCCAATAAAAAATGAGAACATTCATCACCAATCGTGGAAAACTGCACGATTCATGAGGAAAATCTTCAGACATGCTTGTGAAAACTTAGATTAATGGATGGATGAATTAACGTTCGAAAAATTGAGATTTCGATTTTAGAAAATTTTTGTAAAGGACATTTTACTATTCAAATGCTGCGAGTTTAAGTTCAGTGGACGTAAATTTGGCACTTCCTCTACAGATCATAAAATGTTCGGTGCGCGCCTGTTCACAATGCCATCGCTGTTCACCTGCGAATAAAATTCACAATGTGACGCCGTACGTTTAACGACCTAAGGCATATTAGTGCAAAACTCTAATAAATTACGTTGAGCTCTAATATGAGGATAAAGCAACAAGAAATGTGCGAATTACTCGTTCATTTACTGTGCTGTTAATGTAGATACCTATATGAATTGATGAAATATGAGCATCTAAATTATGGTGAAGGACGGCACACAAATAAAGCAGGCCTAATTGGGGTCTGTGCACATATTTACGTACAACTATACGTAAAATGAGATCCTGCAGTGCTCACAAGATCCGGTAGCGTAACAAAAAATTTCAGTTGTTCACAAGATCTATAAGCTGTTAGCAAGATCCAGAAGTTGCTCATAAAATCAAGAAGTTGCTTACAAGATCCCTGAGTTGTACACAATATCCTACAGTTGTGCACGGATCCTACACTTGTACACAAAATCCTACAGTTGTACGTAGAATAAGACCCTATTGAGGTCCCACACACAAGGCAGCGCCTCTCTTCTCGACTGAAAAGTTTCTCAACTCGAGCACCAGTAGCTTCGAATCCAATTCCCGTGAAAAAAAAAGTTCTTTATCTAAGCTCGAATTGCCTTTAAATATTGCAGGCCGGCGTCGTTCCGAAGAAAGGAAAATCTGAAGTTGCCAGCGAGCGAGTGAGATTGAGGGAGTCAGTGAAGGGTAACGCCGGCCCTGCATGGTGATCTTGTGTGCACGAGCGTCAGCCGAGTGCTGCTGCAAAATCATCGTCATTTGCTGCCCCGAGTTCCCCGAAAAAGATTCTTTTTCGGTATCAATTTATGAGATTTTATATCGAAATTTTCCTGTCAAAATGAGATTGAATATTGAAAAAGATTCTTTTTCGGTCTCAATTTATGAGATTCAATCGAAAAATATTATTTTTCGGTCTCAGTTGATGAGATTCTACTTCTAAAATTCTCCTGTCAAAATGAGATTGAATATCTAAAATGAACAGTTTTTTGCCTACCCGAAATGTTGAATAAAAGATGCTTTCGTGCAGCTCACTCTGAAGGAAAAATTGAAGTGCGCCTCTTTTGGAAAGGTCTTGAAACACAATCAAAACAATCTGCACGTCATATTTTGTGAATGATTTCAGCAGCAACAAATCACTTCTGGGTTAACTCTATCTCTTTTTTCAAGAGATTTGAGTCTACTCAGAAGATAATTTCAGCTCATAAAAGGAACGTTTGAGATGATAAGCTTGCGGAATAAATGAAAAATCAGAACTTTTCTTCACATAAATCTTTCTGATATGCATTGATTACCTGATCTATGTAACGTGGGTGTGTATTTCGAGACGCAATAATCAAAGAAAAGCGCAGTTGTCACCCCACTCACTATATGCGGGTATAATGTGCAGAACAGAATCCTGTAACAAATATTGAAGGAAAGGTAGAAATATAAGTATACGAATTATAATGAAGCAACATTAAGAATAACGGAAGTATGTGAAAAATAATGAATCATTTTAGTGTATAACAGATGTATGCTGAGAAAAATAAGTACATTAACGACAGGAAATATATTCTAAAAATAAAAAAGTGTTGTAGGAATCAAAGGAGTTTCAAAATAACAAACGAACATTGAAAAAAAATCAGGTATAATGAGAAGTAGATAGGCCAGCAACAGAACATGAGCAAAGCTCATTAGATGAGATGTACGGGACAGTGTAGCCTGCAGCTACATACACCACGCAGTCCCCAGCTCCAGTGCCTTCATTGCAGTGTCCTGCATGCTGTGGTGTTGTGTGTACACCACGCAGTCCCCAGCTCCAGTGCCTTCATTGCAGTGTCCTGCGTGCTGTGGTGTTGTGTATACACCACGCAGTCCCCAGCTCCAGCGCCTTCATTGCAGTGTCCTGCGTACTGTGGTGTTGTGTGTACACCACGCAGTCCCCAGCTCCAGCGCCTTCATTGCAGTGTCCTGCGTACTGTGGTGTTGTGTGTACACCACGCAGTCCCCAGCTCCAGCGCCTTCATTAGTGTCCTGCATGCTGCTGTGTTGTGTGTACACCACGCAGTCCCCAGCTCCAGCGCCTTCATTAGTGTCCTGCATGCTGCTGTGTTGTGTGTACACCACGCAGTCCCCAGCTCCAGTGCTTTTATCACAAACAATTTGGATCTCAGGAATTTTGCAGGATCTTAGGTACTTTTCAATAGATGCAAAATGAGCTTGAGGTGATATGCCCCAAGATCACTAGCCGTGAGAGAAAAAATTCCAATTCAAATATTTAGAAAGTAATCGTGGAACATCATTTCAGTGAAGATCAAAGTGAAAAATAAGTTGTCAAATTTTTTATTATTTGATACTTCAAGTTCCTTTTTTTGACACGTATTCAGAAATACTGGAAAAAATGTTATTCGTATTTTACCGCTCTACTTCCACGAATATTGTAACAGTAACCAAAATCACAAAATTTCTTCTGATTGGTTTCTGTGATTAAGATCGGCGACTGTGTTCGGTGATTGGGTTCGATAGTTGGGTTCGTTGAAAGTGCCACTTACACGAGTTGATGATCTAATTGATAGACGCAAAGTTTGCTGGAAAAATTGATAACATTTACTTGAAGTAAAAACCTCATCCCTGAGAATCCCATCGTACGGAAAGAGAACGAGACGCTCGCCCACCTAAAGCCCCATGAAAAAAGAAGAGCTCAGCGCTCGCAAAAATAAGCGAGACAAATACAAGCGCTCCGTCCACGCGCCCGACGCGACCGTAAAACACAATGCATGATAAGTCAAGCAAGGATTTACAGCCGCTTTTTTGGCGCAAAAGCCTTGAGATCATCTAAGCCATTAAACCAATGTTGCTTCGAGTGGCTTCACATGCGCTCGTACCTCATTTCAGTTGAAATGAATCAAGTTGCCCGATCTGCCACTCGCCTTCATACAACGTTGCTCTTGACCGGTGCAAGTCAGAAGATGTTGCCGTCAATGACTACCGTTCAAGATACATTCAACCTCTAATTTACATTCAGCCTCTAATTTATGCACAGAAATGTAACAACGAACGGCTTTCAGAACAATCTGAATTTCATTTGAAAAAAAATAATAAAGAGTTTATTTTTGGACTGAGATATTACAGGCACGGTCAAGGTGAGGAAGAACTGTCAGGACATTATCGATAAATGTGAACTCAGGCTAGACAGCGCACAGGATTGAACTTGCTGCGATATGTTCTGCCCCAGCGCACGTTTGAAGACACTAGAAAATCGCAGGGCTGTCAGAGACGGCTCATGTGACGGACGCGACACTCAAAAATGGCAGCACGTGAGGCAAATTAGGGGGAAATGGAGCTGAGGCTGGAGCAAGGTGGTCTGCTAAAGCCTTGCTGTCAAAGGCGTATTAGAATCTCCATAGGACTCACATCAGACAGCACTACTGCATAACTAAGTCAACTTAACACTTTGACTGCGACGCTAACCACCGGTGGCCACGGAGGGGATTTTCATAATGCTGCTGCGTGACCTGCAGACACAATCTAAATTTTTATGAACACCTAATAAAAATTAAAAGAACGCACAACCCAGTTTAATGTTTGCTATTGTAAACAATGTCTCCTACAATTGACTTTAAATTTGAGTTGAATGGTAAACTCCAGTTTTACCTGCCGCAGTCTAAGTGTTAACAAGTCCCAAGTAGAGAGCAGGAGGAAAAGAAGTGGCGGAGCTCAGAAAATTTCAAACAGGGGCCCCGCTTACGGTTAAGGTTGTCAAGGAATAGCAGTATTTATGTCAGGCCAGGCAATTCGCGTAGCACATCGTTGATCAAGGGTCAGTTTGGGGGGAGTTAAATTAGATCACATCGTTCTAGTGTCACCGTAGCGTGCTCTGAACTCGACAATTTTACGGACGAGACAATTTATTGCGACGCAAAGAAGACTCAAATCGAGCGCAGGTTCACTCAGTAATTTATTAAAGACAGAGCTACCTGTAACGTGGCTTCGAAGGCTTGAAATAGACTGCGCTTCCCAAGTGAAATTTCTCAGAACAACTCAGACTCAACAGCACTCATGAGAAGCAATATCGCTGTACCCTTGCACCTGGAAACAAACTTGTAAAGATTATCTTTGTGCACAAACTAAATGTAATACAAACAGAACAATTTCTCTGCAGGGATGGTAAAACTCAACTGTATTTCGTGGAAGATTTAACTCTGCGCTGCTCGAAATGTGTAATATCCTCAACTCTTTCGGAATCTTGCAGCATTTTAGTACGGCATAAGCAAATACAAATCAAATAGCATCTCAAGCTAGAGTGCGTGTGCTGGTATAACGCTCATGCAAGAAAATGCAACTAAAAGCAATAGTAAATATTTGTAAAATGCTCACATTTTTCTGCCTCTCTTTTTGCACGAGTTCCACAGCAGTCGCATCGGACTCGCCATGGCTTCAATTTGACGGCACTTCCAACTACTGTATTTGTTCTTAACTCGGACAGCTATGAGATCATAAGTAGTGACCATTGCTGTTGTGCAAGAAAAACTACCCGTAGCGTGTTCCTCCACACGTTATAGTCAAATTAAAAACATTGAAATGCTCATCACCTGAATGCAACACAATATAAGTAGGGTTCATGGTTGATTTTGACCAAGCTGAACATTAACCGCAATACCATGTTCTTTTGAGCACGAAAACACCCTTGAAAAAACAAATGAGCAGTGGGCAAAAATTATGAGTTTCATACTCCACTTTATGCGACACAATTCAGAGAAAATTAGAAGGCTAAGATGTTGTGTAAAATTAGCTGTGTGGCTTGTAACATGGTTTCACCTGCTGCAGGTGATCAGGTAATGTTACTGCATGAACTTGTCCGCTTGTGTTGTATTTCATATTAAGGAAAAAAATTATTTTCTTCAATGAGAGCGGAGCAGGATCAGAGGAAAGAGCTTGAACTTGAACTTGAAGTTGAGGGCCGACAGCGTCGGGGCCTTTGTAACGGCCTACAATTCCCTCCGCAATACTCACAATATTCCCACAGAAGAGTTCAGCGCCTGTGTACCATCCGGGACAGCTGAACTAACCTCATTGAAACTGAAAAGAGTTACACCTATATCACTGTAGCGAAGAAAAAAACTACAATGTCTTTATATATTTCTCTTAGTTCATCTGAATATGAATTTACCTTCACCAACCATTGGTTCGTTTTTACTATGAAAGGCATGCGGGTGAAGAGATCCTGGACTATTAATTCCTGGAGTTTTTATTTCTCGCTGGTGCCGATATTTTCTTTTACCCAAACTAAATAACATCGATAGCTCTATATCAACCCTCGATTTTCTAATCAAGAAGATGATTGTGGAGATCAAAGGATTAGGCTTACCAAATTAATTGCCTTTAGCAGAGTTCACTTTGTACGACGAAGAAAACACTCGATGATCGCTCTGAGAGAGCTGAAAAATTAAAAATTGTGGTTGATCCAACTGCTAAGGTTTTGGTTAACATCATTTCCTGATATATTTTCCTGTGGATTAGAAGAGAGAGATGGTTATAAGAAGAATTCCTCAGAAGAAAATGTTTCCGAGTTCCTTCGCCACCAAGACCTTGCTAGCGTACTACGATAAGCGACAGCTCAACCATTGCGAAATTAAACCGCTCAAACGAACAAACTTCAGAAGTGAAAGCGTGCGTAACTGATCCACCTGGACAAAGCCAACAATGACACATGAGCGATTCAATAACTTCGCTGGAAAATGCAGCCTCACTTCGTAACGATCAGAGTCACTCGTGTTGAAACGCAGAAATTTTCTTTCAAGTTTGAGACCGGCTGGACTAAACTTTGGACGCCGCAATCGCTCCGAGGCTCGAGTCGGATACAAACAACACCGGAAAAAAACAGCCGTTTGTAGAAGGACATTGCATGTGTTGTAAACTCAAACAAAAAATCCCAGACATCCCCAAATATGATGGAGTAGTTCCGTGAATGAAAGTGCGATGACTCCAACCGAGATGAAATCTGGGGAAGTATTATGTGAAAACTCACATTCTCGGATTTACTCAAAGCCTTTTCGTATTCACTCCTTAATTAATTAAGCCAACACGCTATTTTTTATATTGATCCAAGTTTGGCCTCAGATGAGATGTCCGCAAGCTTCAGTAAACTTGTGATGAAATTTATTTTCAAAAAAATCGGATAAATATTCCAAACACACAATTTTTTATTTGCTTTCCAATGAAATTATACCAAGCTTGCTGGGGTAGAAATTATTCGTAGAAATTATCCACAATTCAAAGCTTTGACTTACTCTTTGGAATCAGAAGCTGGTGTGATGCCAAGCTATTTGCAAGTAATGAAATATGATTAGAAAGAAATGTAAACTTCTATTTGCTCAAAGATAAATTAAATTTATCAACCGGAAAAAAATTAGAGGAAAAATAGGCACAATATTATACTTACAAGAAAAAAGTTAAGAAGGATCGCAATACTAACAGTCAGTCACGGTCTACCATTTGAGATAGTCTTTCATGCCATGGTCTCTTATCTTTATAACTTCAAATAATCGGTTTAAATGTTTTAAGATAAGATTCGAACAAGTTTGTCTTGAGATATTTTCTTATTCCGACTTCCAATAACTACGCCACATATTTTCAACAGAATTCAACTCAAAATTCATGGATGGTAAGGGGAAAACTGTAATTTTTTCCAAGGTGAAAAGCTAATTAATGTATAGAAGTGTATTTGGATTTAATCTCTTGTTAAAAGTTAATTTTGTGGCATAGCCCAAGATATAGGGATTTAGATTCTTTGACACCAGCATCTTGAGGGTGTCTTCAGATTGTAATATTCCTCCTATAGTACGCCACTTTCTAGTTAAACTAGAACGAAATCAACCTCAAAACATTTTGAAACAGTCTTGATATTGAAAAATTCATCCCACAACCAACAAACACCATCGGTTTTTGGCTCCAAGAAACTCCTTCGATTTCCACAACCAACAAACTCCATCGGTTTTTAAAACCAAGAAACTGTTTCGTTTTCCACAACCAACAAACTCTATCGATTTTTGGCACCAAGAAATTCCTTCGAGTTCCACAACCAACAAACTCCATCGGTTTTTAGAACCAAGAAACTGTTTCGTTTTCCACAACCAACAAACTCCATCGATTTTTGGCACCAAGAAATTCCTTCAATTTCCACAACCAACAAGCTCCAGCGGTATTTCTGTCAGCAAATTCCGTTGGTCTTCGTCCTGAACAGATTCTAACAGTTTCTGAGGGATTTCCCCCAATAATTTTGCCATCAGAAAAGGAGTGATTCACAAATTGGAGCTCGCAATTCGGGTCCCGAAGGCCAATTAATGAGAGGGCTTTATCTCAAACGAAGATATTTTCAGGAGCGGCGCCATTTTGAACAATGGTCCATAAAAATACACGGACTTTTGTTGAAATATTTATTACTTCTTACAAAATGAAATGTAGTCAAAAAACATTATTTAAATTAATGTTATATCATTTCTCTCAAATCTCACCACACACAGAAAAATAAAGTTATGTGAGGTTAATTTGTATAATTTAAATATCGTTGTAAAAAATTCTCACCTCTCAAATGATATCCCATCACCAAAATTTAAAGAGCTACAGGCTTTCGATTATTCGTCGTCGGATGTTAAAAAAATCCACGCTTCTGCAACTCGAGTATTAATTGATTTAATATACTGTACTAGGCTCACAATTATAGTCTTAACTTCGTTAACTGTGAAAATAAACAACCGTCTCTCGTTACCGGTATTATCTTATCATTCGGGTGCAGAGAGAAGAGTTAATATATTTCAAAGTACTACTGACAACAGAGTCGACGTTTTCAATGCCACGATCCAGTTTTAACGGTGTCGGATAAAGCGAGATCGAAACTGTAACCCGACTCTAATGAAGGACGGGGGAATTTAATAAAATTTAAAACGCTCGTAGAAAAATAGTAACCACGTTTCATTTTTGAACGAAAAAATAGTCTTGAAAACATAAACAACAGCATTTATTCAACGACTGCAAAAAACTCACGGACGTTTATGAGATAATGAAAAATTTTCACTCTAAAACCATTTCGCCTCTAACATGTTTGGTTATTGCATTATCGCCCTACGCTTCAGTTCAAGAAAATAGCGAAAAAAAGATGAAAATAACGTTCTCGGTCCCTACATTTCTGCTGTAGAGTGGCGCACAAAATCTGAGTGGTGGCGAGCTCGACGTGGTCATAAAACCGGCCGTATCACGGCTACACGAGCGACCTCTGAGCGTCAAATCCACCCTTCGAGAAGTGCCCGATCGGCTCGATGCAAGTCCGCTTTCTCAGCACCAATTTCAACTTAAGTTATTGCCATCAGAGTTTTATGAAAACCTTTGACACGAGGAAATCAAAGCGACAAGAAGTGAGAGGGCTCCAATAACGAACAGTTGAGTTAGGTTGCTTAGCAACGTAACTCAACACTGCGAAAGGAAACACTTGTCACTAGACTGATAGCTTTCAGATACACGAGTAATTGCATCAATTTATTAAATCGGAGTAACGGCGCAGAAAAACGACTGCGCTTGTTTTTGTTGATGAACGATTACTTCTGCAGATGGTGCTTCACCTTTTAAAATGGATGACAGATACTTCAACACACAGGAGACGCATTTTTATGTACGTACAACTTAATTGAGATTAAAGCATTTCAATCAAGAAACGAGTAAAGGGATTCTATGACTTTTGACAACGATGTGTACATTTTTAAACATGTAGTGTTCGTTCAACATATACAACGTTCACGCATCATAATGTCGACTTGAAAATGATAACAGACACCAACACACATGACAGAAAGGAAAACAGGGTTGAGTTTATACATGACGGGAAATGACATAAAATATGGATAATTTTAAGTAGAAAGTGGAAAAATAATAACGACAATAATAAAAAAGGGTTTAACCGCTGGATGTATATTTTAATGACAAGTTGAGGCATTACTTGGAGTCTTGCGATCCAGCTAAACATCCATGTTTAATTTACCATGAATGTTCAAAAGCTAAGTTAAGTTCAACTGAGAGTTCCTAGCAAAGAAGATAGAAATGCATTCGTTATTTAGAAAACCCGCTTAAAAAATGACATGACGTAAATCGGCAAGCAAGACAAACGGAAACGCTTGGACACAAAGGTCATACAACGAGGCAGTTCTTAGCAAAGAAGGTAGACATGCAATCGTGATACAGAAAACACGTTTAAAAAAATCACACGACGTGAATCGGCAAGCAAGACAAACGAAGAAGCTCGGCCGCAAAGGTCACAAAGCGACTAGCTCCTTCCATCATGCAAATCAAGATGACTCCGACCAAAGTGAGGCACTGCACGGCAACAACGCTGGGAGTGCAGCCATCAGTTCACGCAGGTGCAAAAGTGTTGCCTCGGCGGCCAGTTTAATGGAGGAGGCAATTGTGAGACCCGCGATTGCGTGGCTGGCGCATAGGAACAACACTCAGCAGCAGCACTGGCTGTCAGTAAGGCTTTGATGAGTAAGTGCAAGTAACGAGTAATCAAGGCTACACGAGAAGGCCACCAAGGGCAATCATTACAGTGCTTCCAGGAATCATCCACAAGAAGCATGGAACTGATACCACACCAACGTACAGTGACTCTAAGAAGCATTCTCAGGAAACATGGAACCAATACCACACCAACGTCATCGCGAATAGCATCCCTATCACCGACATTACGTGGTGTATGAACGACAGTACCGCAGCTGTCGTTCCTACACCATTAAGCGATGTATGAACGACGTTACCGCAGCTGCACTAACGTCGATATGAAAACCCAGAGTTGAGGTGCAGGAAAAGGAGCAGCAGAAGCACGGCCGTGACCTCAGGCAGCGTCGAGTTTTCTTAAATAATGAGGCGTTCTCACGCCAGTGCAGCGGGTGACCGCAACGCGGTGCGCTAAGTGGCCGTGCCAACATTTCTGCTTAGCTAAATGTGGATACCGTGTTGCAGTGTCTGCTTCGCGATCGTCATAATCATGGCGCAGCATGAAAACTACGATCGTCTTTATCATGAACGGTAGGTGCATCATGAAAACTACGATCTACATAATCATGACCGGTTGGTGCATCATGAAAACTACGATCGTCATAATAATGACCGGTTGGTGCATCATGAAAACTACGATCGTCATAATCATGACCGGTTGGTGCATCATGAAAACTACGATCGTCATAATCATGACCGGTTGGTGCATCATGAAAACCGCTGCGGAATATGTGTTGATTTGCGCATCAACCTCCATGGCAATCCAGTGTCTACATGATGTGAGTTTAAAAAGTTTTTGCTTAGACTTGATGTGTTTGTTGCGTTTGTTCTTGTACTTTAGCTCTACCAGATCGCTGAAACTATTTCCGGTTTATTTGCGAATCAATCTGCCGCTATACCGCTGTCTCTAATTTTCGGTACTTTGCCCAGTACGTGAAAAAATGCGTCACAAACTTAAAACAATTAACAAATCCGTCTCAAATTTCAAATTTTAAAACTTGATAGATAGCCATTGCAAATGTCTTTCCCATGTGTCTGAATTTACATTGTGCCTGAATTTACCTTACGCAAGTGTAAAAATAAGCTGCTAGAAATATATTTCTCAGACGGTCAGTTTCAAATTTAATTTTGGAAATTTAATAGTTTGTTCCGTAAATTATAACATAGCTTAGGTATTATTCTTGAGTATTTCACCATGAACAGGTCGTTCCGCTTGCCATTAACACTTCGCATGACAAAACTGGATTAAAACAAGAGAATTATTCGGTGAAAGTGATTTCAAGATTTGACTCCGAACAGCATTATAATAAATGACTTCCCGTGCGACAAGAAGAACAGATCTCACGTTTCCTGGTGCATAACGTGAGTACCATCACAAGGTGTCTGCAATGGTCGGACCACGTAGATTAAGGGCTACTTTTTTAAAAAGAAAATATGCGCGAATGAAACGCAAAACATCATATATAATCCTAAGTCCATTAAAAATTTCACCCATGGGATGCAGAACTACACAAAACTTGCACGCTGTAAAAAATATTTACAAACTCAACACAAAAACCTGAGGAGGAAAGAAAGTGATCATAACTTTAAATACACTCTAGCTAGAAGCGCATCCTCCGGCAATGAACAAAATACGTTGACATCAAAAGTTGCAGTAAAGAGCTGGTTGAAGTATTTATTTCAATCGAGGGAATAAATTATTGGACGGGGGAGGAAAATTTTAATTTTATGAGAGGCATTATTTTTTGGTAAAAGAAAGCATGAGGCGGAAATTTTGATATTTAGTCAACCTCAAGAACTGTGCAAATAGGGAATGAGAATTATAATCGTGGAATGCAAACACTTTAGGAGTGGTGATTTCTCATTAAAATGGGGAAAGTTCTTGTGACATCAAAATTGCGGGCGCGTAATTGAGAGCTGCGTTATTTAACCGTAGTTCAGTAATGGCAAGGAAAAAATGAACGAGACGAAAAATTCAAGCGAGAAGTACACAGAGAATCATAGAGTATAGTTGGGCAAGAGGCAAGCTAGCCTCAGCTTCGAAAGAACAAGAGCAGAAGCAAAAGTATACACACTGGCTATTAAAGCAGGAGTAATCCAGCAACAACGTCTGCTGCTTCGGTAGATAGGGGTAGTTAAGGTCTGCTATCTAGGGGTCTGCTGATTCGGTAGGGTAGATAGGGTAGGTAGTTAGGATAGGTAGTTAGGGTGAGGGTAGGTAGCTAGGGTAAGTAGTTAGGGTAAGGGTAGGTAGCTAGGGTAGGTAGTTAGGGTAAGGGTAGGTAGTTAGGGTAAGGGTATGTAGCTAGGGTAGGTAGCTAAGGTAGGTAGCAAGGGCAGGTAGCTAGGGCAGTGCTGTGTAGGTAGGGCTGCTAGAGCGCAGTGATATTCGACAGAGCTACTACGTCAAA
>JACJUY010000324.1:173513-190841 GCA_014220935.1 Platorchestia sp. MABIK
CTGTAGCTAGGGTAGGTAGCTAGGGTAGGTAGCTAGGGTAGGTAGCTAGGGTAGGTAGCTTAGGTAGGTAGCTAGGGTAGGTAGCTAAGGTAGGTAGCAAGGGCAGGTAGCTAGGGCAGTGCTGTGTAGGTAGGGCTGCTAGAGCGCAGTGATGTTCGACAGAGCTACTACGTCAAAGCTCCTGCCACTCTCCCACCCTTTCCCAAAGTAAGTCCAGTAATCTTACATACCTCCTGCCAAGTTTTATTCCCTTAACAACAGCATAACAACAATGCATTTCAGTACAGCGTCTTCTATTAACGATCACTGAAGACCAACAGTGCTTGGGTCATTGAACGCATCAACAAATTCGGCTCAGTTTAAAGCCATAAAGCTTAGAGCAGCAGGCGACGGCAGCATTCAGTCCAGAAGCCACCAATAACTTACTTCCTGCTTCACGCGTCGCAAATAATAAAGAACTCGCCAGGTCATCAGCACGTGTCGGACAATGAACTGGCTCGCGTGACTGCAGTTCCGGCCTTGTGATGGGCAGCCGCAACTCGGTCAGTGTGAAGGTGAAGGTAAACATTGCCGTGAAAGTAAACGTGGAGGTGAAGGTAAAAGAGGAGGTGAAGGTAAACGTGGAGGCGAATGTAAACGTGGAGGTGAGGGTAAACGTGGAGGTGAAGGGAAACGTGAAGGTGAAGGTAAACGTGGAGGTGAAGGTTAACGTGGAGGTGAAGGTAAACGTGGAGGTGAAGGTAAACGTAGAGGTGAAGGTAAACGTGGAGGTGAAGGTATACGTGGAGGCGATTGTAAACGAACGTATAGACAATGGAAAGGTGAAGATATAGGTGACGTGGAGATAAGGTGCAAGTAAAGGTGAAGTTGAAGGTAGAAATACATGTGAAGGTGAAAGTAAAAATACAAGGATATCAAGGTAACTAAAATTGAACTCACAACCGACTTGTAACGAGTGTCACAGAAAAGGTGACGGGCAGTCAACAACACTGTGAGCAATGTCTAGTTTTTGTGTTGTGCTTAATTTGGTGGTGAGAACTACGGTCTCCATCTGGCGACACGTGTTTGTATACCAAGCACTAGTAGTAAAATACATGTCAATTTCAGCCATGTTATTATTCTTGGAGCAACTATTTCCGGGAAAAAAGGTTGCAATAGATTCCGAAATCCTTGTGACTTCTCGCAGGAGCGATGCCATGCGTTGTTTTGTAAGAGCATTTGCGCCATCGAATACTTATTTGCTACTAATTATTCTAAAATAACATCACGATAACGGATGTATTAATCGAAGGGACATGCAAGAAATAATTAATGAATTAATTCGTAAATCAGATACTAAAATAAGAATAGGTTAGTATGATGGAAAAGATTTTGCTAGATAAACTAATCCAACAAGTCACTCTGAATTAAAGCCATATAACTGCACTGCGCAAACACAAAACATAGCAACCTGTAAAAGAGCACTTGGAGACACTTCCAAAGCTTATTTTGTTGCGGTGCCAGCGACCAAAACAACAACAGACTGAAAAGAAACGCATGCAGAGCTTCATGAGACAAAGCCCGTTTCACAGCAATGCATCGGAGACTCTGGCAGCACACGCGGCAGAATGGGCGGCAAACACGGAGGATGAAGCTGAAAAAATTAAATGATTAACCAGATCATGACGAATGACCAAGAACCTGAGGGCGAAATTACTGATGATGTACACTAAAATAGAGACAATCGGTAAGGAGTCGAAAAGAATGATAACTAAATTAGGGAATAACTGTGCCACACTTTTGGAGTGTCGCCACACTTTAGGAGAGTCATCACACTTTAGGAGAGTCATCACACTTCAGGAGTATCACCACACATTTGCAGTGTCGCCACACTTATGGAGTGGCACCACACTTTAGGAGAATCACCACACATTTGGAGTGCCGGGAGTGTGAGCAGAGTGAGCAGAATGAGCAGAGTGAGCTGCAGATATACTGCAGGTATTACAGCCTCACTCAAGGGAGGGTAGAGGAGGAAGCCTCTTTCTTTTTCTCCCTCTTGGCAAAGAAAGGGCGTGTGAAAGATGTCTTCCGTGGAATAGGGAAGCACCTCTTTAAATTTATGACGACTAACCAGTGATAAAGAGGCTCTCATCTCTAAGAGACTGTGTAGAAATAAGGGGATAAATATGGCTTGGAACAACTTCATTTGAAATTTGTATTCACGATGAAATTAAAACGTTGTCAAAATTTGTGTTGGAGTAATCCAGTTGAGGTTATAAAATTCCTGCGAAATTTTGATTTGAACTAGAACAACGTCGCTAGGGCGTTTATACGACCTTCATTTGGGAACTCTAATCTCCAAAATAGATTTTGGTGAAGCGCTAAAAAGAGCAACTCATTTCTTTCAGGTGCTCCTTGAGTCGGAAATCAGAAAGTGAGTGTCGATCTTTGGCACATTCATTAACTCACATCCCTCAAAAGCTGAGAACCAAGCAATATTCAAGTCTGCTTTCTGCAGGTGATGATTTCAAAATCCCCGCATCAAGAGCGACCCCTAAAAATTCAAAAGCTGAGAGCATTTCACAACTGATAAAAGCATGAATACAGATATCATATCCTAAAATGAACATTTAAAACACAAACGCACACCTCAAAGATGCGCGGTGAGACGTCCACTCACTCGTGATCTTTTTGAATTCGGTCAGGTTGAATAAACGGGTAAACCACAGGCCAATTTGAGGTAAAGAATGAGAGTTGTTCATGAAGTAATACGCTCTGTCAGCCAAATCACGTGTCGGCCATGACAGAAGGGCTCTGGAACAAGGGCTAGGTAGCTACCCGGTCAGCGAAGACAAAAGAAGTAGCCCTGTTATCTGTCTGCACCTTGACGCGCTCTGTTGCTTAAGCCCCTGCCCACACCTCCTAATATTTTTCACTGCAGGCACATTATGGAAATATTTTATATTTCACTGCAGGTATATCATGTGAATGTTATGCACGAAAGGCAAGTAAACTTAATCATGATAAGTAAAATTATAAGTTTCAATTTGTAGTACAGTATAATCCAGCAATGAAGAACAACAACTGTAGTTAAAAGTGCACCAAAGTGCGCTACAATTAGGGAGATGTTGCTCATCAGAGCATGGTGCGCTAGTAGACACTGTGATATTGAGAGAACAGTACGCAAGTGAGAAGATACAGCTGATTGTGAAACAACACAAATTGTGATAGATGTAACACATTAGAAAACAACACGCATATCGATGCAGCGTATAAGACAATGACACGTATATCGATGCAGCGTGCAAGACAATGGTATGCATATCGATGCAGCGTAAAAGACAATGGTACGTATATCGATGCAGCGTATATGACAATGGTACGCATTTCGATTCAGCGTATACGACAATGGTACGCATATCGATTCAGCGTATAAGACAATGGTACGCATATCAATGCAGGTTGTAGGTTGCAGGTTCAGATTCACTGGGACGTAGCCATGGTACAGCCAAGAGAGAATTATGGGTAAAAAACGACTTCTCCATGAGAACAAGAATTCTCAGTCACCTTACAAAAATATTTCAGATTTTGCAGGCACTGTATATATACACGCTTGCGTATTGCTGCTTTAGATTCTGATCACAGGATCTCATAGATTAATTAACGTGCGAGGAGTATTGCATTCAGGACAGGTCAAATTTTGAACGCACATTTTCAACAGGAAACTACCATGTCTGTTCATGTCAGTCGTGCAATTGTCTAATTTTCGTACCTGGAATGTAATTAACGAGTGAGATTGGAATCGACCAAACGATTATTCGACATGTGAATGTAACTGTGCAAGTGTGCGTCCACCAGCCCGTGATAAGTGATTGTAGCTATGCGTCCATCAGCCCGTGATGAGTGACTGTAACTATGCAGCCATCAGCCCGTGATAAGTGACTTTAGCTATGCGTCCATCAGCCCGTGATAAGTGACTGTAGCTATGCATCCATCAGCTTGTTATAAGTGACTGTAGCTATGCGTTCATCAGCCCGTGATGAGTGACTGTAGCTATGCATCCATCAGCCCGTGATGAGTGACTGTAGCTATGCATCCATCAGCCCGTGATGAGTGACTGTAACTATGCACCAATCAGACTGTGATATACATTCATAAAGCGCTCGCAGACCTGCAGCAATTGAGTGCGGGCCGTTCATCAAGCGACATTCAATACGAGTCCTGAGAATTATGTTATGTCCCTACGTAGGAGGCTTGTCATGGCCTCACCGCCAGGTCTTGTATCTCGTCCTTGCGCATTAATATGTCGCGGTTGCCATTAATTTGACGCTCTAGCCATTAGGTGTCATTGCTACTGTCGTAGTTTTAAGGGTTGGAGACGCGCCGAAATACTGGTTACTATGCAGTGTACAGGGCTCGTCAAAAATGCCGGGATTGGATATTTTGCTTGAATAAATCTTGCAGACGTGGGTGACCAACAAATAAATCCATCTTACCTGTACTCCCAATTAAAACATTCTTGTATTTGCGCACTGGTGACACTCGTATCACAGATACGGTTATTAAGCACCTATAATCGCGCCACAGAGAGACGGAAGAAACGGACACCAAACAAATGAAGGGTAAAAAGCACAAGTAGGACAAGCGCGTGATTCTCGATTTTTTCGAAAACAGCCAACAACTGTGCTAAACATCAGAACCTACTTTAAAACGAAAGGCTATGTTTTTCAATCGGCGTTGAAGCGTAGTAGGATAGAGCATCGTCTGCTATTTTCTTTCCTCAGCCACTTGAATTACAAACATTTAGTGTTGCGAGTTGCAGCAAGCAGTTAGTGTTGCAAGTTGTAGCAAGCAGGCAGTGTTGCGAGTTGCAACAAGCAGGCAGTGTTGCAAGTTGCAGCAAGCAGGCAGTGTTGCGAGTTGCAGCAAGCAGGCAGTGTTGCGAGTTGCAGCAAGCAGGCAGTGTTGCGAGTTGCAACAAGCAGGCACAACTTGCAAGCAGGCGGTGGCTTTGTTCCAACATTCACGTAATGAGTGGCCTTGAGAGCGCAATTTTCAAGCAAAGTGGCTCTACTCCGACATTTACGCAACGATTGGCGGAGGCAGCGCAATTTTCAAGCACAGAGCGATTATATTCGCTCGAACGTTCATGGAGCGAGCGACCTTGGCGGCCTCAAGTGTGCGCTGGGGCTGCGATCATAGCGGTAATTGTGTTACAGTCGCTTCATTCAAATCATATCTTCATTCAATAATCTTCATTCAATTATCATCATTCAAAATAAATCTTCAAAAAATTAAAACTTCATCGAAAATATACCTTCATTCAAATTATATCTCCAATGAAATTATTTCTTCATTGAAAATATATCTCCATTGAAAATATATCTTCATTGAAAATATATCTTCATTGAAATGATATCTAAATTGAAATTATATCTTCATAAATTATATCTTCATTCAAATTATATCTTCATTCAAATTGACCTTCATTCAATTATCTTTATTCAATTACCTTCATTCAATTATCTTCTTTCAATTACCTTCATTCAAACTACATCTTCATTCATATTATGTCTTCATTCAATTACCTTCATTCAAACTATAATATCATTCAGTTATCTTGATTCAAATATTAGATTCGCTCGCACACAACACTCGCGGCAACACCCATGGAGCGCACGACCTTGGCGACCTCCAAAGCGCACGCAGGCGTTGCGATCCACAGCGGCAGCATGCGTGCGATAGCGGCCACCTCCTGGGCACGCACTGTGCGCAGTTCTGCATGCAAGAAATTACCGCACTTACAGCGCGTACATCGTGCATGCTTGCGTGTTTGTGCGCCGCATGTAGGTCTCCCGGTGCATACCTGACATGCACACAAGGTCACAGGTGACAGTTGTGGACCAGTAGGCTGTGTTTTGGCAGACTGTTGGCCTGCAGACCGTGTACCAGTAAGCCGGTGTACCAGTAGCTTTTGAACCACGGGCCGTGTACTGCCAGGCCGTGTAGCAGATACCACGCACACGGTGCCCCACCCAAATTACGCGCCTGCACCACCTCACACACAGCTGCACCACCTCACACAGAGCTGCACCACCTCACACACAGCTGCACCACCTCACACGCAGCTGCACAAAAGTTTCCTAATGATAACTAAGAACAAGCTTGAAATGTTCAAAAGCAATTCATTTTTACTTTATGTTTTTTCAAAGACTCGTCGTGTAGCCTCGATTACGCAGTAAACTTTATTATCCCTAGAGCAGAAACGTCATTAAAAATGATAGATTTTTTAACTTGAGCTTAATGAACACAATGTCAGAGAGAACTGTGTTTTCATTAACAGTTTAAGTGAGTATCCATTGATTCCTTCATCGACGCGTCGAAAAACTGCACCTAACAATAAAAAATAGCAGCCGTCAGGTATCCAGAATAATCAGGATTGGAGAAGGGACTGAAGGACCAAGCAAACACGTTAGCTAACACGCAAGCAACCAACAGTGAGGCTGATTGACTGTTTACCGGTCTCGTTGACCGCCATCGTAACACTTCAGATCAAGGTTTCCAGAAAAAGTTATCCGAAGGTCCCCAAGCTAAGCTCGTCATCCGTATCATAGATACGGAAGAAGAGCAACACCTAAAGTTCGTCAGACAAGTAACTTCTCTTGGAAAGCTTCATACGCATCCCAGATACGAAAGAAGGGATGCACTTAGAAACCGTCGGACAACTTCTCAACCTTCATCCATATCACAGATGCGGGAGAAAAGCCACAGTTTAAGCCCGTCGGGCAACTTCTCCTGGAAACCTTCATCTGAATCACAGATACGGAAAAAGGACAGCACCTAGAGTCCAGCTTACAACTCCTCCTGGAAATCTTCCTCTGTATCTGGAATACGGACGACAGTTTCTTCATCCGTATCACAGCTACGGAAGAAAGGAAGCACCTAGAGTCGGTCAGACAACTCCTGTAAAACCTCTTCCGTATCTGGGATACGAAGGAGGTGAGGGGGCGAGCAAGGAGACCGGGGACTGCCCCATCAGTGGGATTGGATGGTCTTTCCGGCAGACACCCTCCACGACATCCGGCAAGAGGGGCGGAGAATTGGGGGGGAGGCATAAGCTGGTGGAGGAACTGGAGCAGGTGTTACTGTGAATGTCCGGGCAAGGTGTGGATATCAAGTACTAGGAAGGACTGTTATGCCTCAAAACTGCAGTGGTGAGTAACACGTACAAATGACATAATGAGAGCTGTGAATGGTCGTGATAGAGCCGGACATTTGCGGATGGAAAGATGCAGCGACGAGGGAAAAAGAGTATTCTCGCGAGTCCATGAATAACGATAAAATGACGAAACAACTACAATGTTTTCAATATCGATGAGGCTTACGGTCGCAAACTCGACTCAGCTCGATAGTACTCGTACTTCAATTTTGTCGTCCATAATTACCAGAGTTAGTGCATGAAAGCATGAAGAAGGATTTCGAACAAACCAGTTTCTTAATTTGAGGGAAGCATGAAGAACCTTGAATGTTACTGCTGTTTGAAGAATTAAATTGCTGCGACTTAAGCAACTGTCAAGCACTGCTCCTGCTCTGTGCTCAACTTTTTCAATGGTTAAAACAAGGAAAATAGTCACAGAAGAAAAAGAAAATAAGCTAAATTTTAATTGACTTCAAATTATAGCTGCTCTTGAGACAGCTTCATACCTCCGGCAACAGCAGTGATACCTTTGGTAACGAACACTGAAACCTCTGGCAAACAGCAGTGATATCTCTGGCAAACAACAGTGATATCCGGGGCAAACAGCAGTGATCCTTCGGGCAACCAGCAGTGATACTTATGGCAAACAGCCGTGATACCTCTGGTTAACAACAGTAATCCCTCTGGCAAGCAACACTGCAACCTCTGGCGAACAGCAATGACACCTCTGATAAGCAGCAGCGATACCTCTGGCCAGCAGCAGCGATAACTTCACGACGCGTACAGAGGAACTAAGTAGAGAGGAAGTCCCAGGAAGAGCGGCATCAAAACACTCATTGCCTCGTCTCACGACTGCTATAAATAAATGTATCCTGGCGAGCGTAGGCGCTGGGAGGCGATTGGGATACCGACTCCCGGGACTCAATGCATTGAGTCGGCTGAGCGATTTCTCCTTGAGAACCTGCCAATGCAGGGGAAGAAGTTTTGTACTTAAACATTGTAATATCAGTTTGTAATTTTATTGTAATTTCAGATTGTAATATTATTGTAATATAATTGTAATATCATTGTAATATCATTATAATATCAGATTGTAACATCATTGTAATATCAGATTGTAATATCATTGTAATATCAGATTGTAATATCATTGTAATATCAGATTGTAATATCATTGAAATATCAGATTGTAACATCATTGTAATATCAGATTGTAATATTATAGTAATATCAGATTGTAACATCATTGTAATATCAGATTGTAACATCATTGTAATATCAGATTGTTATATCATTGTAACATCATGGTAATTTTAACTTTAATATCAATTTTTCACTTAAACGTTGTAATGTAATATGTTTGAACCGTTAAGTCTGAAAAACTTGAGCTTCCGTGAAAAGTGTGCTTTCCATTTTCTAAAAAAATCTGAAGAAAATCCTTAAAAATGACTGATCTTCTAACTGAGAAGAACACCCAGTGATGGATGTATCATACGTGTGAAATATGTTCCTAAAATTGAAATTTGATATATCTCACAAGGAATAAATGATCATTTAATTGTACGCAGATAAGGACAGAAGCTTTTAGTAAATCCCCAATGTCGTCCCATGCATTTGACTCAACAACACGAGAGCGCGGGCCCCCACAGACAAGCAGCCCGACCTTCAACTTTCATGCTTCTCCTATATTCTCTCCACACAGACATCTGGCATCTTCATGCACAAAAAATGGCGCCATTCAAGGAGGTGCATAAGCAAGACCCATCTTTACTTCTATAGATTTTCAACATTTCATTCAAATTTAAAGATGAAAGGTATTGGATTTTCTGAAAACGTATAATTTTATTCCTGTATATTATAATAGTTATATGTCACAGTTATTTCTCAGTGATGCCATTAGTTCACAGAAGCATGAAATGAGTTACTATTCTAAATGCGTGATATGTTCATATAAGAACGGGAAGTAAATGAAACGTGGCAAATGAGTACCGTAGACTTCATCAATTTACAGAACATTTTCTGGCGTTCAAAAAGTAGAGGTCGAAGTATTTTTATCCCCAACAACACACACACATGCACGCAGTGTTCATTTCACGTACACACGGTGTTGCCAGGTAGTAAACATGGCCCGAGCAAATAAATAATTCTTCAACAGATAACGAATAATAAATACTTTTCTTCAGAACCATCGCACACAACCAGTTTGAAATTGGGCAAATTGGGTCGGTAAATTCCATAAGGGTATTAGGCCTGCCCATAATCAGTGAATTTACTCGTCATCTGACGCGGAGACCAAAGAACAGAACAACAGCTAATCAATAAATATAGTGCTTTATGGAAGCAGAGGTCACAGCGAAATGACAAACAAGTTCACACGGCAATTTAATGAAACGCAATTCAGATGTGGTAATGAAATACTGCGCTTGTTATGAGAGAAAGGGAACATTGCTCTTGGTATCAGAATTAATAAATGCAGCACTGATTATGAAAAATACGAAATTTCGCAAAGATTATTAAAGGTAAAGAATACTTCAGTTAACGCAAGATTTAAAAATCATTTAATACCGTAGATAAAAATTGCTGATCAGAGGTAAACCACTAGAAACTTCACCGGGGAGAACATACCACACAAAATGGTCTTTTTTGCCTTCAATTCCCGAGAAGTCTTACGAAGAAATGGCGGCACGAGGAAATGCTCAATACTTCAATAGGAGATAGTTTGAACGGAAATGATGAACAAAGTGAAGAGCTAGGCGGTCAATAAAATGAATAGCAAAGCGGTCAACAGAGTAAAGAGCATGGCGGTCAACAAAGCAAGGCGAGCGGCAACGCAGAACACAAGATCGAGGCGGCAGCGATCTTGTGAAATTGATCACCAAGCTCAAGTACAAGTCTCGTAAAGGACTTTGATAGGCGCATAAAAGAGATGAGCCTCAAAACAAGGCTATCCCTTTAATGAACGAGCGGGAGGTCGTACCTTATTTTGCCCGCACGCTGATTGAGTACTATTGAGTGCTATGCACAGATTTACGTGCCCTCGCGTAGTCCCAGGCCTTCTGAGTACTGCCTTGCAAGCTTTTTTGCAGCTAAAACTCAAGAAATATTCTAGTGAAGTTTGTCTGAATTTGGCCATTTTGACAGCAGAAAAATACACTCTGAAAACATGGCCTCTCGAGGTGAGTCGCCACAAAAATCTCCTCACAGCAAGTCATCCCAGTCCAATATTTTATCGCCGGAGTATGCATGTTTTTCGCCGCCTAAGCGATTTAATTACTGGGGTGGCGAAAAACATGCATGCAGGCGGCGAAAAAGTTAGACTGGGATGGCTGTGGTCAATGTTTTGCTCACGACTCAGTGAGCGAAGATGAGGTGTTGCGGCTCAAGCGATTTTTATTTCTTATTTTTATTGTAAGGAGCAATATTTTGAAATTTTAATTTCCTAGAGCAACTTTGATTTCCGGTTCGTGTAATATAGAGTTTTGGGCTCGGCTCCTAGAGTAGAGTTTTGGGCTCGGCTCCTAGAGTAGAGTTTTGGGTTCGGTTCCTAGAGTAGAGTTTTGTGTTCGGTTCCTAGAGTAGAGTTTTGTGTTCGGTTCTAGAGTAGCGTTTTGTGTTCGGTTCCTATAGTAGAGTTTTGAGTTCAGTTCCTAGAGTAGAATTTTGGGCTCGGTTCTTATAGTAGAGTTTTGTGTTCGGTTCCTAAAGTAAAGTTTTGGATTCGATTTCTAGAGTAGAGTTTTGGGCTCGGTTCATAGAGTGGAGTTTTTGGCTCGGCTCTTAGAGTAGATTGTACAATATATCGAGGAAAGCTAATCTGAAATTTCCAAATTAAATTCAGACAACAAGGCTTCGTATTTGAAGCAGCTGAGAAATTACTTCACAATAGTGAATGCACTCAACCCTTAGAACTTTTCTCCTAATGAACATGGGAAGAATTTCATTGCAAGCTATTTTGAATGGGAAATATATGCTAAGGAAATAAAATGATTCTCGGGCAAGGGAGAAACGATAATCTCCAAGAAAAACATTATGGCAATCTTAACCATTTCTCTTTAATTAAGAGTTTTACTGCAGGATACCATGAAGTATGGATGTAGGTTTGAAAATTCAAATAAAAACACAAGCTAGCCAAAATGTAAATCTTTCTCGAATTCAGAGTAACACTGCGGGATACGTATACGATGTAAGTATTAAAATTCGAATAAAAATATAAGTAAACCCAAATGTTGTTTGCTTGTGAGTCAAAATGTTGTTTACAAGCAAAAATTTGATGAAATATTTCCACGCTCCACTGAACAAAACTTTCTTTGCCTGGAAAACAAGTCAATACGTTCAAGTTAGCCAAAGATTTCCTAGAAACGAGATAAATTTGAGACGAAATACCCTCCTTTCGAGTGAAGAGAACATCATTTGCCCAGCAAGGAGACACAAACTCGACTTGGTCTTGGCATGTTGTGGTCAAGAAATCTTTGACCAAATTACGCGAGTCAACGATATCACTTTCGGACAACATATTGGGCTGGTCACTCTCATCCGTCCAAAGGAAGTGCTTCTGAAAAATGTTTGTTCCTCTAATTTTTGGTAAAAATTAGTTTTACTGCCATTCTTTAAAAATGCACATCGCATTTCAAGAATTATTCGTCCACATAATTTTTATTTAAATTATTTTACTACCATTCCCTAAAAATGCACAGCGGATTTTAAGAATTTTTTGGACTGAGTGTAATAGTGAAGAAAAACATGGTCAAAAAAAACATTCCGACCGTCGGCTCTCGATGACGGTGCTAAAGGGAGTGTAGACAAATTATCCGATTTGATACATCGAATTAACACACTCAAATAAATAGATTTTCCTCGATGACAAATTCTGAAGAACATTTTGCCAATGATAACGCACGTTCCCCAAGAAATCCGCAAAAAAATTAACCCAAACACAATTTTTCCAATACGGCACACATTCAGAAACCCGTAGAATCCATTTTTCGCTCTCTAGTCCAAATTACTCCGCTACAGAAAGAGCGGATCAAAATTTGGTTTTCATTCATTTAATCTCAAAGCGTCCGATTCCGAAGAAGGGGATGTTTATATTCCATCGAGAAGACGAAAACTCCTGTCCATTTCTGAGAAGAGGATCCCTATTTCGGTCGGAAAGAGCGATATTCCTGCGGGTGAGAGCCTTTGATTTTTGGCTGGTGAGTAGCAGCAGATACGAGGAGGCTGGCCGCGCCATTTATACAGCATCGGGCAAGAAATTTTCCAGCAGAATAAATCATATCTCAGCTAGTGGGATAAAGCTAGCAATTTACAAACTTTTTATCATCTAAATGTAAAGAAACAGTTGTATGGATTCTCAAAGTTTCACGGGAATTCAATGTATGAATTTGTTCTTACCATAACCGGCTCATTCGGCCAACAAGATGAAAATTCTCGCGCCCATATAATGTGGCCTAGCAATCAGCGTCAATTCACATTATGAGGAATTTCCTTCGGAAGGCATCAGATAATTTCCTACATCTCACAATCACATTTTACGAACTTGATAAATTTGATTTTTTGGCGCGAGAGAATCAAAGAAGACGATCGAAGAAGACGTTAGATGATGAGCTTCTCGGTGCAGTGCATGGCATCTTTCAGAATTCGCAGCAACCTATTTCATTATTTGTTATGTAAGTTCACGGCATATTGGATTATGAGCTATTTCAATGCTGGTCATATTTGATATTATTTGACTTGTATAAATGCTGGACTTATTTCATAGTTAATATTTTCAACGCTTGACTTATCTGGTTATACGTTATTTTAGCGTTAGACCTATTTGGTGGTTATTAATTAGATTAGATTATTATTTATTTTTAAGGTGGATCGGTTTGATAATCTGTTATTTTGATGCTGGACCTATCCAACCACTAGTCATTTTATTGCTCCAATTATACGGACATAAATTATTGTATAACCGAACATATTCGATGAACAATTATTTCAACGCTGTGCCAATATGATAATAAATCATTTCAAAGCTGCACTAATCAGGCCGTGAGATATTTCACGCTTGACCCATTTGATTATAAGCTCTTTAAGTACTGAATTATCATTCGCAGGCCGTAAATCTTCAGCAATTTTTACCGAATGAGCAATATAAGAGGGAGGCTGTAGCGGCGCAGTTGAGCCGAGGTCATCCACCTACATCGGCCGCAGATTTCCGAGTTTTGTTCAAATTTTCCCAGTTTTGTTTGAATTTAACTCAAAAATACACAAGTTCACGCAGTTTTATTATTTAAAACACTTGAAAGAAACTGCGCCTCCACGCGTCGAAGATGCACAATTTAAAACAAATAGAAAATGCAGTACCGCAAGAAACCTCACAGCTCATTTGCGTTTTTCCAAGAACCTCATCAAAAGACCGAGTGTTTTGCTTATTAATGAGAACAGTACAAAAGAGCGGTTTTTCGGCGCGAGTGCTTTATCAGCTCCTTGCATCCAAAAGAGCTATTTTTCGAAGCAGGGAGCTGTTCCTTTTCTTGCGATCGTCTGTAAAAGACGACAGGCGGATCATGAACAATGCGCAACGAGGATGTCAATGGCACGACACCGACCTCCTCGTGTGACACTGAGACGCCTCATTAGTGCGCCTAAGTTGCGCCGCTGTGTGGCTGTGCCCACACACAGCGACACAACTGGAAATGTGATCACAAAGAAATGACACAGCAGCACAACTGGAAATGTGATCACAAAGAAATGACACAGCAGCACAACTGGAAATGTGATCACAAAGAAATGACAGCGACACAACTGGAAATGTGATCACAAAGAAATGACAGCGACACAACTGGAAATGTGATCACAAAGAAATGACACAGCAGCACAACTGGAAATGTGATCACAAAGAAATGACAGCGACACAACTGGAAATGTGATCACAAAGAAATGACATAGCGACACAACTGGAAATGTGATCACAAAGAAATGAAACAGCAGCACAACTGGAAATGTGATCACAAAGAAATGACAGCGACACAACTGGAAATGTGATCACAAAGAAATGACACAACAGCACAACTGGAAATGTGATCACAAAGAAATGACACAGCATCCCAACTGGAAATGTGATCACAAAGAAATGACACAGCGACACAACTGGAAATGTGATCACAAAGAAATGACACAGCGACACAACTGAAAATGTGATCACAAAGAAATGACACAGCGACACAACTGGAAATGTGATCACAAAGAAATGACACAGGGACACAACTGGATATATGATCACAAAGAAATGACACAGCGACACAACTGGAAATGTGATCACAAAGAAATGACACAGCAACACAATTGGAAATGTGATCACAAAACAAAGACACAGGATCAGGTTTCCGAAATGGTGTAGCGCTCAGGTCCGTCTGTAGTCTCGTAAAAATGAAGAAATTGTTTTGTTAACTGTAAGAGTTCAATAATAAACAAGTTGCTTTTCGATTTTTTTTCAATTTCTTTCTATTGATCAAGGCATTAGAAACAAAGAATGAGGATCTAGTTGTTACAGCTTCCGTCAGCTCTGAAAGAAGCGACACTCATTATAGATTTCCTCTCATGCAGCTATTGTATCTTTGGGACTTAGCAATCCTAGGACAAATATGTGAGGTCCCGTACTGAAAGTTAGGTAAGTTTTTTTGTATTAAAACGTGTTTTTGATTTGCAAATTAAGCACCATCTTTTTTCTTTACGCTGCTGTCCTGCTTTTCAGCACCTCCAACTTTCTTTTTCAACTTTATTCTTGTTTCACCAACTTCTTTCTCAACGTGTTTCTATGCGCTGGGCATCTTAACACACCTTGAGCATAGATTCCGTGTTCCCTTAAATCCATAATAAATGTTTTTTCATCCTTTCTCTTTTTGGAACATTTTTTGTTGTGGTTTGAGAGGCTGACGCTAACTTACAGTCTGATCTAATCCATAAAATAGCTTACTTAAATCCACGAATATTTTTTGTCTAGTAAAAAATTCATGAAGCAAGAGATTTACTGGAGACATTATGTAGAAAGGTCAGTAGCGTTTGGCAATAACGCAATTAGCGGTAACTGAAAACAGGTAATTTTAAGTAAGATTTTTCATTCGATGCAGAGGAAAATAAAAGGACAAACGAATTATGGGAGTAACAGAAAAATATAGGATGCAATGCTGAGATAGGAGCACATGGAAAATGGACGAGGAATAGAAACGACACAGAACGTGACAAAGAAGAGTAAAGTAGCCACCAGCGCTTGGAAAACCACAGCACCAGTATTGCGGGCACCAACACGACAACGGCAGCAAGGGTATCACAGCTACCACCACTTGGAACACCGCAACACAACACCAGCATGGCGGGCACCAACACGACACCGGCAGCAAGAGTATCACAGCTACCACCACTTGGAACATCGCAACACAACACCAGTATGGCGGGCACCGACACGACACCGGCAGCAAGAGTATCACAGCTTCCAACACTTGGAACATTGCTACACAACAGCAGCAAAGTGTGATTTAAAAAGCTTATCAAGAGAAAGATGTGAAAATAGCATGCTACAATAATGCATGTTTCCTTCACACTTACCCGCTTGTGTAAGCTTACGTCACAGTATTCAAGTCTATTTTAAGACACTTAAAAGCTTTCCTTAAACAAATTAAAACCAATATTACGAAAACACTAAGTGATCACTTACAATTGAATGATATGAGATAACAGATTTATTTTAAGTTCAAGTATTGAAATCTGTTTTAATTTTTACTGACGAAACAGAAAATTCATGGCCCTACTCTGAAGTCTAACAAATTAATAAACTAAAACGAAACAAATAAATGAAAATAAAAAGCCCAAAGACGTATAATTGCTCAATATATATATATTTAAAAAATGAATACATTAAACCTAAAACCACACTGCCAAATTAGCATACCTCAGGGTCCAAAATTAGCGAGCTTCCATGTCCAATATTAGCCTGTCCTAATGTCCGATATTAGCTTGCCCCAATGTCCAATATTAGCCTGTCCAAATGTCCAATATTAGCTTGCCCCCAACGTCCGATATTAGCCTGTCCCAATGCCCAATGAAAACGGTAATCGGCCAAGCATAAACTCAGAAATTACGTTTAAAAATGTTCCGCGTGTCTCGTGGACATGAATAGATTTGAGTTCCAAAATAGAACGCCCTCGGTGGGTGAAAAATGAACTGCAGTATTTAAATCGATCGCGCTTGAAATTCATTTGAAACTCAACTAGCGCATCGAATTAACTAGATGATCTTTGGGACGAAATATAGAATATTAGCGTCGTGAACGCCAGACCAACGTTAATTTGACCAAAAAATAGAGTTCATACAACATAGTGATGAATTACTCGGTTCCCCCTATGAAAACAGAAACTTAAGCTTAGCTGCAGCGTCTGCACCAATATTAGATAAATTTGCTAAATTCTTCAATGCCAAAACATCCTGCCAAACAAAGCGACGACTTCAAACGTTCAGAGACTAATTTCCAACATTTGATCAAGCATTTATGTGTTTCTTTGCAGAATGCTAATGAATTTGTTTAATACTAGGGTACACGGCCTGTCAGAAATGACGGGATTCTATATTTTCCTTGAATAAATCTTTCAGATGTTGATGACCAACAAAAATATCCATCTTCATAGCACCCGTGAGTAAAATATTCTTGTACGTGTACACTGGCGAAACCCTTATCACAGATACGGTCATTAGGCATCCGTATGAGCATGACACAGAGACGGAAGAAGCGGACACCAGACAAATAAATGAACACACCATGGGTATTATTAGGTAAATGAATATAAAATATAAAACGATAACGAAAGAACACGTTGCATCTTTTTTTGTCTTCATTACTCATTGGTATATTAGTAAGCACAGGAAAGCATCGGCTGATACAGGCGTCAGCAGGTGAACCACCGACTGATACAGACGTCAGCACGAGCTGAAACAGACGTCAGCAAGAGCTGATACAGACGTCAGCACCAGCTGATACAAACGTCAGCAGGTGAACCATCGACTGATTCAGACGTCAGCACGAGCTGATACAGACGTCAGCACCAGCTGATACAGACGTCAGCAGGAACAATGGGACAGGAGCAGGTGTCAGGGCACAGCCCGCATGTGAGGGT
>JACJUY010000324.1:196990-207038 GCA_014220935.1 Platorchestia sp. MABIK
ACTTGTGAATTTGAGTTAAAGGCTTTCATGTTTACCATAGGGAATCTCATAATTAATGCTGGTTCTTTCAACATATATACATTCATGTACTTGAAAGATGTACATGCGGGTACGGCACTTACACAAGAGCAAAATGATCATGGTTGGGTTTGATTTATAGTGCGCCTAGAGGCAGAGTTAAGCTTAAAAGAGCCACTGGAGCTCGAACAGCTCAACGAAGGCACACACGACACACAAAACACAGGAGGTATAACACATATATGTGTTCCAGCAACGCAACCGACACAAGCTGGATTAGCTTACGACGTATCACAAGGTTACCAAAGTGCTCAATGTACATGTGCTCGAGCCTCGTCAGTGACTAGTTACCTCACGGCAAGTCACAAGATCATTTATCCAACTGTTTACGAAGCTACTCACGTTACCTACACACGTATGTCACTAGGTTACCCCATGTCACTTGGTTACCTCATTTCATGTCACTAGGTTACCTCATGTCACTTGGTTACCTCATGTCACTAGGTTACCTCATTTCATGTCACTAGGTTACCTCATTTCATGTCACTAGGTTACCTCATGTCACTAGGTTACCTAGTTTCATGTCACTAGGTTACCTCATTTCATGTCACTAGGTTACCTCATGTCACTAGGTTACCCCATGTCACTAGGTTACCCCATCTCACTAGGTTACCTCATTTCATGTCACTAGGTTACCTCATGTCACTAGGTTACCTCATTTCATGTCACTAGGTTACTTCATGTCACTAGGTTACCTCATGTCACTAGGTTACCTCATGTCACTAGGTTACCTCATGTCACTTGGTTACCTCATTTCATGTCACTAGGTTACCTCATGTCACTAGGTTACCTCATGTCACTAGGTTACCTCATGTCACTTGGTTACCTCATTTCATGTCACTAGGTTACCTCATGTCACTAGGTTACCTCATGTCACTTGGTTACCTCATTTCGTGTCACTAGGTTACCTCATTTCAAGTCACTAGATTACCTCATGTCACTAGGTTACCTCATGTCACTAGGTTACCTCATTTCAAGTCACTAGGTTGCCTCATGTCACTAGGTTACCTCACGTCATGCCCCCAAGGTTACCTAATTATAAAATTTATGAAAGCTCGAGACCCATACCTGCGCATGTTACTAGGTTACCCTAAAGTCACTAGGGGATAAGTTAAAACTTGTCCCACAGTTTCCAAGTGCTCGCAAAGTTTCACATGAGTTTCATGCATCTTAACCGCCAAAGACGCTCTTTTGGCGTCTTAAGAGCAGCCTCAGCTCAGCGCACCTGCGCGTAAACTTAAATACCTAAATTTACGGAGTTCATAAGTTCGATGAAGCTAAAGAGTAGCTCAAGGCACCTACGCGTAAGCTAGAATGTCTGATTTTACAGAGATCACAAGCTTCATGAAGCTAAAGAGTAGCTCAGGGCACCTGCGCGTGAACTAGAATGTCTGATTTTACAGAGATCACAAGCTTCATGAAGCTAAAGAGTAGCTCAGGGTCCCTGCGCGTGAACTAGAATGTCTGGTTTTACAGAGATCACAAGCTTCATGAAGCTAAAGAGTAGCTCAGGGCACCTGCGCGTAAACTCAAACGTCTAATTTTCTGGATACGAGCGCACTAGAGCGAGGCGTACGGAGTTCACAGCAGTGACGTCCGAGAGAGGAAGAAGGTGCGTCACGGCACGTCACTGGCGGCGGCGTTGGCGCGGGTAACAACACACACTTGGGGGTTCCCAAGTAGCCGAGCAGAGAGCGAGAGAGAGGCAGGAAACTGCGCCGTGTTGGCTGGCTGTGTACATTGACGGCACTCCGCTGTGCTAGGCAGCTTTGCTTTTTTGGGTTAGAGACGTTCGTTTTGTACCTTCCTAGCCACAGCAAAGGGGATCCAAAGAAAGGAATTAGACGTTAGTTTAAGCGTCGCAAGCCCCAACAAAGGGTTCTAAGGAGAGGAATTAGACTTTGGTTAAAGCTTCCCTAGCCCCAACAACAAGGTTCCTAGAACTTAGACGTAAGTTTAAGCGTGCCTAGTCCCAACACAGAGGTTCTTAAGAGAAAAAGTAGTTTGTTTTTACTTAATCACTCCATTTTAGAATCGGGCTTGCATTGTCATTGATTTTCAGCTTTCAACCTAAGGAGAAAAAAGGTTAAGATCATTAAGTATAAATATTTGCATGGTACCTTTCCTACTAAGTTTATTCATCTTTACACTCACCAAAAGAGCTGCCTAAACAAATAAATATTTCGTGCCATCATCGGGTATTGAACCAGCGAATTCTTCTCAAGTGTGATGCGTTACTCACAGCGTCTCGAAGATGTACACAATATGTATATAACGCACGAATTTTCGTTGCAATTATTTTTCAGAAAGTAAAATAACAATGCAGCATTATCGAAAGGATGGAAAAATACTGCATAAAGATTGCATCCATTATTCAACAGCTATTGTAAGAATTTGCAGATAATTATAAAATAGCCAAAAATCTACGGAAATATTGCACCGGATTAAAATACTCAATTAAAGGGTGCTTTATTCCAATGAAACCTGATACATATTATCTTGTACATTGGTTTTTCAAATACCTCATAACCAACACCAGGACACCATGACAGTTTACCCCGTAAAGCCGGTACTCATTTCCGACACCTGGGTAGAGTGAGGTATTGTGCTTGAGTTTTCCCAAATACCCAACGGGGAACAAACATCGGATCTTACAAAACCTTATCACCGTCAATTTCATAAGGAAGGTAAGTTGTTGAATAGAGTACGGATAGCAATGAACTTTAACCAACGACTTGCAGCAGCAGACTGAGTCGTTCAGGTCAACGATAAGCGTATATTTCCAAGAAAATAAATAATCCTGAATAATTTACAAAGTATTTTGATCCGCACTTACATAGTACTTACCTACAGACAGCCTGTACCGTCGCAGATTTAGAATGACCAAATTTGTCATTTTTTAGCCGGAACTCTCCAATTTGAGAATATTAACAAGAAAAATGGCAATTTAGCAACTAAATAAAGTGCGTACCGCCTACACGGCGAGTACCAACAGTACCAGGTACGAACTTCTGGCTTACGCATAATGTAACACGCCACTGAGTTAGCTGGAACGAACAAACGACCGCGCCAGCTGTAAGGTACTGACGACCAAGCCATCTTGAACGAACAGACGACCGAGCCAGCTGTACTGTACAGACGACCAAGCCATCTTGAACGAACAGACGACCGAGCCAGCTGTACTGTACAGACGACCAAACCAGCTGGAGCGAACAGACGACCGAGCCAGCTGTAATGTGCAGACGACAGAGTCAGCTGGTACAAACAGGCTGCCAATCCAGCCGCTTGATTAGTGTCATGATCAAGACGCTTATTATGTATGACGTGTGGAACGTCTGTTTCATTAACGTCGTCAGTAACACAGGCAATTACAATTTTACTCGGCTTCACTCAGTCTTAACGTGATTGTAAGTTTTACCACTTTCCCTGTTTGTGTAAGTTCTGTCAGAAAACCCGTAACTCAAAAGAAAAGACGAATGAAGATCGCACGTCACACCAGAATTACAACAAAATCTGTCCTTCGACTATAATTGGAGGTCTTGGTTTCTCCCTTGAAGAAATGTGCCGAGCACCCCGCACTCAGAACAAACCAACATCCTTAACTCATAGAACCCTTAACTCAGAGCAAACTTGAGACATATTCATCACCGTAACCATGGCTTTAGAGTCGCTACAACAAGTTTTGATGAGTGAGCAGCTCATTTGCAGGCGTCTCACCACCGCAACACGGCCTGCTGCCACACACACGCGCTGCATCGCGCTGCAGCCCAGGCTCTTCCGTCTCCGAGACGCAGCGCCGTCAAAGGATGTTTTATTCCAGTCAAGCCTGACACATATCATCTTGTGCATTGGTTTTTCAAAATGCCTCATAACTAACACCAGGACGCAATGACGGCTACTCCCGGTCATGCCAGTACCCATTTCCGACACCTGGGTAGCGTGAGGAATTGTGGCTGAGTTCTTCCTTTTCCGAACGGGGAAAACTCTCGAGTTTTACGCCATCATCTTAACCCTTTGAGGGAGAAGGTTTTTCGTGAACGAAATGTTTCGATGCGTGTATGCTATCATTCATATTAAATTTTTGTATACTTTCACACTGTAAAGAGTGTGCTCATTACAACGAAAGTTTAGGGCACAAATCCCATTGTTAAATTTTCTGAAAAACTACAAAAATGACGGTGGTCCTCACAGAGATGCACAAATTTCAATTTATAAGGAAAATAATCAGTCGCATTTGCTCATAACTTTGATCAAGCATCGTATTATTTGAATAACTATGAACAGTTTTCATCCATATAAGTTAAAATTAGCATAAGATGAATAATTAAAAAATAGGTCGCCTTTCTGAACCAAACGATGAACCTGCTCATCTGAACGTTCTGAACCTGCAACCAAACGATGAAAGATTGGAAAGAAGAGCCTACGATCCTCGTGAGCGTACGTTTAGTTTACAGGAAGCTTTCAATGCTTTTCGGAGCGTGCTTTAAAGCGCAAATGTTAGTACTAGTTAGCCGGTTCTTGAAAATCGTGTAGACTACGCATTTGCACTCTCCTTTAGAAATTTATCACATCCCGATAGTACATTCTTAACCAAAAAAACTTTCGTAGTAGTCAATAGATAAATTTTTATTAAAAACTAAAAAATTAAAATTTGATTGCTAATAGAATGCGTATTCCTTACGCAAATCATAATTCTAGGAGTTAAGTTTGTTCGTTTCTACTTTCCACTACAGAAATAATTTCCATTAGTTTCTGATGGTGTGTCGAACAAAAAGCTGGGAAAAACAAATGAAGCTGTCGTCTCCTAATGGAAAACTTTTTATACTTAAAACTCAGTTTTAGACACTACAGTTTCGGTATGACAACTCAAGCACTTAAATAACTTATATGGCACAGGAAATACATTATTTATGTTGAAAAGAGTTTTAAAAATATTTGTGATAACCATTTATGTCGAACAATATAATTTTTCTGTGATTAAATGACTCTTCATCCAAATAGCGCAACAAATTCACCGCTCGTATCATTCCAAATTCCTTGCAAGTAGCAAAAGAGCAGAAATCTGCGTAGAAAAGAATTCCCTCGGTCATAAATAAAAAAAATCAGGTAAGATTGAAAGCCTAGTTTTTCTGAAAGAAGACAAACGACTCAAAGCTGCTGGCACCGCGGCGTTGCTGAGGTAAAAAGAGAGAGGCAGCAGCGCCGCCAGTCAAAACAAACTTTCTTCAAGAGACATCAAAAGCGGACGCCATAGTTCTATGCCCTCACGGTCCTGACGTCATTTGCTCCAACTTCGCTGGCATAATTAGAACATTTGACTGGCACTTGCTTGTTGGACGTATGGTTTACTCTCTGGAGAGCAAGTATCATAAGGTAGGTGCCAAAAGTCATGTAACTCTCAGAAAGCTTAATTAGAATACTTGTCGAAAACGCCGAATCTAAGATCTTTCTCTAGCAGGTTAACACTCAAAGTTTGGTTCGTTGCGACGCCTTGTAAGAAGGAAAGCGAGAGGAAGTTGTTGTAGAGTTATGGAGAGCATTCATTCGCGAAACTCCCGCACGGCAGCTGATAGTAAAACATGAGTAATTAAAATACTTGCTAAATTAACGCAAATACCCCGAGTCAAGACTTTGATGGAGTGAGGAAATATTTCATCGACGAAGTGAGGAAATATTTCATCGATGAATTGAGGAAATATTTCATCGATGAAGAATTTTTTTGTGTTTATGCCGCAACCGTACGATTTAAAGACAACAGAAGCGGCCACAGCAAAAGACTGTGCAGTACAGGCTGAGGATGAAGTTCTCGAACTAAGTTAATTGGCAATTTATCTACAGTATCAAAGTGCAATGAAACGAAATTTCTCCTCACATTAACAATTTGACTGCGGCAGGTAAAACTGAAGTTCAATATTCAACTTAAATTTAAAGTTAATTGCAGACCACAATGTTTAAATTAGCAAACATTAACTGGATCACTCCTTCATTTAGTTATGACTAAGCATTAATGGAAATTGAGTTTGTGACTGCTGGTCGGTCAGCAGCATTATGAAAATTCCCTCCGTGTACCACCGGTGACTCAGGTCGCAGTCAAAGTGTCAATTTACAAACTACCACGAAAACAAATAGAACTTCATTTTTCAATGTGCCTTCCTTTTGCTTTGATTACCCTCTGAAATCCTCCTCTGAAACTGTCAACGCAAACACGCAGCTAATCTTGCTGTTCAATAACTCCTCGGCTCTTTATTCTATTTCAGAGCACTACAGTAGGTTTTAACAACAAATTCTGTTTGAAACATGAAAACAAGACATTAGAAACTAACTGAGGATTTTTTTTTCAACACAAAAATGTCAAAAATGTCACCAGTAACTTTTGTTTAATTTTTTGACAAAAATGTCCCAAATGTCAAAAGTTGCTTTTATTTCAGATTGAAAGACAGTGTGGGGAAATTTTCCATACACAATAGAAAACAAGCAAAAAGAGTCGGAGAACTCACAATGCTCTCCTCTGCAGCTGTTGAGAACCGCGTGAAAGGCTCCAGTTTGCCGGGATTGGGTCACAAGGAGCTTTAACTTTTTAAGCGAGTGCCTGGCGCGCAGATTGACCTTACAGGACTTAATAACTCTACGCCAACCGACTGGCCCTCGCTGGAGCATTTCAGAGCTCCCGGCACACAAATCTGATTCTTTCAATGGGACTCGCTTCTACCGCCCGCTGTACTCATATGGAAAATAGGAATTAAGGAGAAACGAATAAAAAATTAATAAAATAAAATAAAGAGGAGAGAAATAAGGAGATAGGAAAATGAAGCATTTTCTTAAAGTTTTGATACGTAAAATACGGCTCCAAAATTCAGTTTAAAAATGAAGGTAATAGCGAAGACCACAGATTTAAAATACATATCTATTAAAAATTAGAACGTTTCGATCATCAAGATCATCATCAGCTATGGTCTGAAATATAAGAATTGACAAATTAAGACCGGCAATAAAAACCATTCAGTAAGTGATAAATAATATGCACACAAATTAAAAAAAAAATTACGTAATACCTATTTTCAATGGATAGGATGACTGCATGTCATTAAGGTTAGGTTTCAATTTGCTAATAAAGAGGGATTCAAGAATGCGTAAATTAAAACACGAACGTGCAGAACCTAATATTGAAAAATTTTGGAGTGAGATAGTTGTATTGCATTTTTCAGCATGGATTCTAATAGCTGAATGGGAAGGCCTACTTCTAAACGTTCGAAACGTTCTAATTTTTAATAGATATGTATTTTAAATCTGTTGTCTTCGCTATAACCTTCATTTTAAAGTTTTGCCGTGTTGTGCAACCTAATCTAATTATCAGTTTAAAAATATTCATTTCAAGGTTCTATGTTAAAAACTATACTAAAATGGGCAGCAAAATAACCATGCCAATAACTGGATGATTTGAAGAACAAATGAAAAAGTTTCTTCTCTTGGTTATTCTGTCCCAAGTTTGAAACGACTTGAAAATGAAGCGACTCTGACGCCCAAACGAAAATTCCTAATTGTATTCTATTTGCCTTAACATTGACTTGTGCGAGCGACGGAATTTTGCGTCGGTCCTTATGAGTGGCTCCACCACAAACATTCGTTTTTTTTTACTTTTGCACGCAAACTTTGCAAACAAATAGACGGTCCAGCTATGGGACTTCCATTAGCCTCATAACTTGCCAGCATTATTATGTGTTTTCGTGAAGCAAAGTGGGTGTACGAATGTCCTTCTGATTTCAAGCCAGTGTTGTACAATCGATCCATGGACGACATTTTTGTTATTTTTAGACATCCATAGCACACTGAGCAGTTTTTGAACTACTTCAATCTTAGGCTTAAATCAATTAAGTTTCCAAAGGAAGTGGAAAAGAACAACACTTTAGGCTTCATAGACTGTCTCGTGACAAGAAACGAAAATCATTTTCAGACGTCAGCGCATCGTAAGCCATCGTAAGCAGCGCAATCTTTACAGGATTAGGTCTCAGTTCATTTAGTCCCGCTCAACAAGTGTCAAAATTAACACGTTTAACGCGTGTCCGTGGGTGTTAGCGGTTGGTTTGGTTAGGTTGTGAATAGCAGAAGAGGGAAATCGACTTAACTGCTCAAATACATCTTTATCCTTCGTAAGAAAAATAAAAAATAAATTGCACGATAACATTTCACCTCGTACGATAATAGTTACTTTTGAAAAAGTGGCGAAAAAAATGAAATGTCATTCATTAACCCCGGCACATGAATGAGCAATTTAACTATTGGTACACACATGGCCCGATACGCGGAGAACGAGTTAATTGCAGTCAAACACTGATCAAAAGGGATAACAAAATATGTTCTACTTTCAAAAATGTTCATTGTGAATTTTAAATTTAACCCACATGTTTCACAGCTAATGAGTTTGCGTTGGGCGTCGTCAACGCGCAAATTACAAAATTTCTCTCGGAGCCAATAAGCGTCACAAGCTGTTGAAGAAAACAATGAAGACCATTGTTATTGCTCATTTTCGTGTTTTTGAAAGCCGTCTGAAAAGTTGTCACGCTAAATAAAATTACTGAATGGCGAATTTTTTCATACCCTTCAATTACGTGTCACTCTGGTTAATAATTTTAAGGTTGCTTCTTCTTCATGGTACAAAGAGACGCTTCCCATTGATATGCGAGCCTCTCTGGTTTACTCTTACAGTTGTGTGCAGTGCGCATCGTCGTGACATCACGGTATTTTATATCAGAGTGGCAGAGCAACGGTGTGGAAGCTTCCGTACTGGAATTCAACTAGCACCCCCATCTCATTCTGCAGTGCGCACTCGTGCCGAATAATGCAATGTACCAGAATCTGATACCGATTCCAAATTTTAAACTCTGCTTCGACTCCCTATAATTTACGGATTTTAGAATTTTCATATCTTTAAGCAAATTGTAAATAGATGGTAGCTTCTTTACTTGCCTGCTGTATTTTATATTTACGCATGCATTTTTTCTTTCTCTAGCATATTTTGTTTTTCTTTCTGTGGTATCATTGAATGCCTATAATTCACTGTATTTTGGCCTTTTATTTCAGAGACAGAATGTTTTTTTTTCATAATTGCTCATGGAGCTGAATTCCGAAACATTTTCGTAGTAAATACGATTGATTTCCTTGGAATTTTCTTCGTTTTTATGTTTCCAGCCATAGGTGCATGTGTGGCCAGCTACGGTTGCTGCTGGTGACCTGCACGAGCTGCTGCTGGTGACCTGCACGAGCTGCTGCTGGTGACCTGCACGAGCTGTTGCTAGTGACCTGCACGAGCTGCTGCTGGTGACCTGCACGAGTTGCTGCTAATTACCTGAAATTACTGCTGTTGATCCCCAAACAATTGCTGTTTGTGACCTACACTCAAAGCTTATGACCGATATTTACTGCTAAAGACCCTGAAGAATTACCGTTAACTACCTGCGAGAAATTTCTGCAATTACTGGTACTTATTAGGAATTACTGCTAATTAGACACTAGAAATATTTGGAAAAATCAGGCGCACAGCTCCTTCTTCTACTGATAAGAAATGTTATCAACCCTTCAAGTTTCTTAAAACGGCAAAATATCTTAGAACTTTACCGTTTCTTTTTCTCATATATGACTTAAAATACAAAATTTCCCAAACGAATGACTCTCAGAAGAATCAAACGCTTCGATAATTGTACCCCTGACGTTCTCACGATAACTTCATGTACTTCGCTGCATGAAATGGAAA
Organism: Platorchestia sp. MABIK; assembly: GCA_014220935.1. Taxonomy (NCBI): domain Eukaryota; kingdom Metazoa; phylum Arthropoda; class Malacostraca; order Amphipoda; family Talitridae; genus Platorchestia; species Platorchestia sp. MABIK. The sequence continues at coordinate 206,817 of JACJUY010000324.1, forward strand.
GATAAAAAAACAGGAGTACATTTTGAAAGCTACGTGGATGCGTAAACGAAAAATTTCTTGCGTAAACGAAAAGACTCCCTCGCTTTCGCTGCTACTCTTGCGGCATTTATGTTTTACCTCAGCGCTGCGCTAGTCACGCTATTCTGCCTTCAACTCCCACATCAATACAGATATTCTGCTCTCAACTCCCACATCAATACAGTTATTCTGCCTGCAACTCCC